>JBBBDQ010000662.1:5450000-5857500 GCA_037127315.1 Ascarosepion bandense
AGTATTGTTAAGTATTGATCAAGAACCTTAAGTTGATGTTCAGTGACATATTATTCCATATATTTTTTAGTTTTAGGCGAATGTCTTTTTCCCATCCTTTAAAATCCCAATGTTTTTAGTCAGTTTAAATTGAAGAAATTCCGAAGAAAGTAGCAGCTTGTGACTCCTTTGATCTCACATTTCACACTACAGGAGCCTGCAATGACCTTTAGTAATACCTAACGATTTTGAACATAGATCTTCGTATACTCAAAAGATCTTCTTTCAACTTCCTAACATCTGACTGTTATTTAAGAGAAATAATAAGTAATAATAAGGTGTGTATCGTCAGTGACAGTAACTTTGCAGCGAAGCAGTCAATCCTGATTTACTCAGATGAATTGGGATGCAGAACTGTACTGGTCCACGGCTTACGTCCAACTCCCACACATGGCTCTAAGTAATGAATGCTAATGAAAGAATGAGTAAGATTCTGTTTGAGGTTTGAAGTTAAAATTTTTTCCTTAATCTACATATTTTTATTTTTTATTTAAATCAAAATGTTTTTTTAAATTCAGTTGTGATAATTCGAAATAAGAAGAGATCGACTTCTGACTTGCCTTGACAATGAAAAAGTTTCGTATTTTACGTCAATCGATGTATGTCCCGGTAAAATGCCAGGAATTTGAATTTTAAAGCAAAGTAGGCCCACGTCTCTTAGAAGAGCCATACAAGATAATCTTACACATCACATTCAACTCCATTTGATCTCGTCTTTCAATATGCTAAGATTAATACATATCAAAAATACGTCGGCATAAACCGTGAAAAAGCAACAAAAAGAAAAAAAAATACCCGTAAAGAATTTTGTCATATAAACAAGATCGTTTTATTTCAGAATATTATCAACTGAAAATATTCTACAGTAAAAGTTTTATTTTAATTTTTTTCTTTCGTAACAAGCATCGAATTCTATTTTGGCCGATGTCTTTATAAAGATAGAAATGAACTACTTTTTTCTTGCAAGTTGCGTGAAACGGTGCTGAAAAAGTCTCGACCCAACAAACTCTGATGTTTGAACATTTGGTCAGATATTGAACAGTAGGTCAGATCGAGAACTTTTTAGCACCCCTAGTATTTCCTAAAAACAATACAATTATAAATAGTTGTTAGTCAGTTTCCTTCCATTGGCAACAATAGCGCATTAAAACAATACGCACCAATTCGCTTTTGAGTTATTTTCCATGAAATAAACTTTTCAGTGTTGTCTATGAACAGCTGTAAACAAGAAACCAAATGAAAACGAATATTGTCCTTTGCTAACAGCTGTTGGGAAACTCAGAATCAGTATAATCGGTTGAACAAACTTCGATCACTTTCAGTTGTATGTGGTTTTGATTAGTGCTGTCTGTCACCGGCAGATAGCAAATTCTTTCGTTGTGAAGTTTTCTAGAAAACTTCCCAACGAAAGAGATCCACATTATAGAAATAGAGTTTAAATGATTGGTTATTTTATTTGTATTGTATGAAAGATTAATTTGATAAGTAAAATTAACACTGTTTTTTGTTCAATTTTTTCCTTAATGCTTATGGAGTTCGTTGGAATTACATGTAATTAACATTGTGAAACTATACGAACTCAGAATTATTTTAACACCATGTTCCTTCAAGACAGGCGATCATGGTTCGCCACATATTTCTTTTATTTATTTTCTATGAATTACCATGATTTTTTAGTAAAGATAGAGGAGTGGTTTTCCACTACTATCTCTAAAGCTTTTGAATTCAGAATAGTCATTCTCCAACCAAAAGCTAGTCTACCCAACTATTTCATCCATAGCTGAAAAGAGAAGAAATGGTTTCATTCCTTTTCCAATAACTTTTGTGCGAAAGTGAACGCAACATATTAGGCGAGAATTTGAACTCGGTTCATCGATTTCGCAGTTTGCGGCCACAGTTGTCGCGCTAACCCTGTATATTCCATTCAAATTTCGTTTATGGTAAAAATGAAATCCATTCAACTTTTCTTCTACATTAACGGTTATATAAAACCCACAAATCCCTCCTGATAGCCTTTAGAGAATACGTGGGCAGAAATACATTCTTGCCCTACTCGTCCGACCTCAAATTCAAAGGATCGTCATGAAACAAGTTTCTCTGAAGCATACCCCATTACCGTCAAACCGTCATTAATATCTTGTTACAATGTAAATACTATCAACAAGAAATTTGTCTAAGCCAGGGCGTTCCAAGATTTTTTGCAACAATTTTTTGTGTAACAAAAATACTTTTAAAATTGTTAACCAAATAACTCTGGCTTCCATAGTCAGTTCAAATAATATTAATCCAAGCTCCAGGGGACCTTACCCCCAGGCAGTACCTTTGCTTCGGGAAGGGGCTGGCTTCATTACCCGGTGCCTAAGGCGTCCTCAAAAGGGGTACCGAGGAGGCTTAGGCAATTTTTCCACCGTATTGCTGTTAAACACATTTTAAATCTCGTCTTTGGGTCATATCCGGTAGTGACGTTGGGGCTCTGGTAAATACACCAAATGTATAATTCAAAATGTATATAGAGAAATAGTAACTAATTTATTTGATAATTAAAGAAAGAATGGGCAATTAATTATAATAAAGTGTCGCGACACATCAGTTTTGAAATCTCCGGTCTGTGCTAACTAATTCTGCGATGGTTCTTTCATAACTTTTCATTTATTTATTTATTTTTATTGGCCTGGCCAAGGATGTATTCCAGAAGCTGAATAGAATATTGAAAGACAAGAAGATTTCACTGGAAACAAAGAAGAGAGTAGTGGATTGCTGTGTGATGATTGTCTTTTAATATGGCAGCGAATGCTGGATAATCTCATCAAAGATGAAGGAAAGATTTGTAGCAACCGAAATGTCCTATAGGAGGATGCTGAGGATACCATGGACCGAACATGCAAGCGACGACAAGGTCTTGAAGAGGATGGACACGATACTTAACATCGGGGAAAAACAGCTGAACTTTCTGGGACATTTACTGAGGAAAGAGGGCTAAGTGAATTTGATGCTCACGGGACGGATAGATGAAGGAGAGACAAAGGAAAGCAACGCGTAGCATACTTGATGGACTTGAGCAGATGGATGCGGAGCGGGATAGCAAGAGAAAGGTTTGTAAGAGCTACAAGGGATAGGGAGATGCGGAGGGCCATGATCGCGTACATCCTAAAAGGGACACGGCATAGAGAAGAAGAAGAAGAAGAAGAAGAAGAAGAAGAAGAAGAAGAAGAAGAAGAAGAAGAAGAAAGCCTTTTAAAAGCGTTGTGTTTTGGAAATGAAACCCGGAATGTAGACCATACAGAAAATGTGTTTTTCTTCCATAGTTTACAGATCATTGATACATAAGAAGAATTCGAATATTGGGATTGTATCAAAGAGTTGTTAACTCTAAAACGGTAGTAGCAGTTGAAGTTTGGAACCTCTAGAAAGAGAGAGGCAAAACATTCTAGCAGTGGTTGGTTTCGAGCTCTACTGGAAGACAGGCTAACGCAACGTCAGAAGCAGACTTGTGAATATAGCGATAGACAAGACTTTAATTTCTGTCAGTAAGATCTTAGAGAAAATGAAAAACATATATAGACAATTCTATGGACTCCTTTTCTTTTCGTGCTATGTCCTTTCAGAGTGTGAGCAATCATGACTCTCCACAACATCCTATACCTTTTAACTCTTAACAATGTTTGGCTTTTTATTATTCCTCCCACTCTCTCTCTCTCTCTTTCTCTCTCGTGCCGGTAATGTACACAAGCACGTTATGTAGGTTACTCGTTGTTGCTTTTTAATATGTCCTGTGAGTGTCAAATTTTTCGAGTCTTTTTTAATTACGTGTCCCAGAAATTCCAGCTGTGACTTTCTGATTCGAAATATAAGGATACTTTCATTTTCTTTAAGGCATCATCATTGCTTACACGTTCCGTCCGTGGTATCTTCAGCATTTTTCTGTAGGATCACATATATGTTGCCTAAAGTCTTCTCTTCGTTTGTTAAGAAATAGTTTCGCATACACTGCTAATGAGGAGGATACAGCAATTACATAACAGTTCAGAACTATTCCGTTCCTATTATAAGTTGCTCTTTTAGCCAAGATTAATGGAAAAATACGGACAACTGTCTTTTTTACTTTACACCTATAGTATTTGTTGTGATTCTATTTAAACTAATGAATTTACCATTTCGTTAACCCAAAAGGTTATGTAACGTAACACTAAGCTACCTTTAGCTTTTATTTTATTTGGCTGGGAAAACAAAATAATGCGTGGGGAACAAACAGTTGCATTCTTACCTGTATTGAAGTCAACTGTAAACTCATTGAAAATGTCGCCATTTGTAATGGAGTAAACCAGTTTTTGGCCATTGGGGCTGAGGGCTTGAAGGCTCAGAATCGGAGTGTGTAACTCAATGTTTTCTGGTATAGTGACATTGTAGAATTGTTTCTCAAAAAGTGGTGTGGCTTTGGTTATCACTTTTATTGGAACTTTGCTGCGTGCAAACAGCATAGGCTCACCTGTAAAAAGAGAAATACAAAATTTCAAATGAAGGAAACTTGCTTTGTACATAAATGTCCTGAATTATAATACAGTTTGGTTTCAAGAGAGAATCACATGTTTCATGAATATTATAATAAAATAAATTTTCAGAAAAGCTCTTTCCTTGAGATGTATTTGTGCAGATGTCGCTGTCCTCTTCCTAACTGATAATTAGTTCACCTTTTACAAGAAGGTAAAAAAAACAATGCATTTATTATCTGACTGAAGACACGATTTTTCATTGGTTGTTGTTGCATACATGTGTTACAATTTCTCTACGCTGGTCAACGGTAAATGTTTATATATATATATATATATATATATATATATATATATATATATATATAATTTTATGTATGACTTACCCGTATTTTCTTTAAGAGAACATGTTTGTCATACTTTTTATTTCAGCTATTCCGTGCTTCATCCGTGTATTAAAATATTGTATCATGATTATAATGCCCATAATAGGGAAAATTAAAACGAAGAAATATTCGTTTCTTACATAAAATGCCATAAACTGGTTCCTTACCTGATGTGATGTGATATTAACCACCATTAAAAATAAGGCCCTTTTTTATATTCGTCCTTTCATATACCGCTTGTTTTTGTCTTATGTGATATGATTTCGATGTGTACCACCATTTGTGATAAATATTGATATATTTGTGTATAACAAACTGTATAGCGTATTTGTGTATAAGGTGTATAAAATGTTTTAAAGCCCAATTAATTCCTGAAATTAATTTTTTGAACTTATTCTAGTCTGCTTGTGTTAAGGTGATAATATTTCAAGAATGCCTAATGTGAGTCAGCTCTTAGAAGATGACAAAAGATGTAAAACATCCTTAAAAGATGATACATATTAAAAGAAAGAAAACGAGTTAGTGAACCAATACTCAAACAGTGAAGTTCGTTTCAACAAATTATTTGACTGTTTTTTTTTTCCGTGGTTAGATATGTTCTTGTTTTCTAATGTAAAAACCAATCTAGCTCAATTTATTGTAATGTGTTGACAAACATTGTGAAGAAAAAGGTTCCCAATATCGAAAAAAATTAAATTCTTCCTGTCTTACCGTCATCTCTTGCTTCCACTGTAAGTTGAAAGTCCTTATTTTCAAAATCTGTTAACTCCTTCTTAACCAGGATTCGTCCAGTTTTGGGTTCAATTGAAAACAAACCTTCTTTATTGCCACTAGTTATGCGATAGCGAAGTTTTCGATTCTTTCCCTCGTCCTTATCGATTGCAGAAACCTGTCAGTGGAGAAAGTTAAGGATAATAAATAGAAGAATACTGGGATGATTTATAAAGGCGAATAAAGAAAAGCACATTGAAAAATCTGGAAACAGTTCTTTTTCATTTTTTGTCTTAACATGAGTCCCATTAAATTGGCACTTTCCACGATATGTAATCACTTCCCTTTAGTTTACTCTCTTTCCATTACTCTCATTTAAGTATTTCCTTTGTAAATCCAGAAGAAATAGGCATAAATTTATTAATTTTTTATTAATTGTTACCTAAATTTATTTATAAATGGAACTTTGTCTGTGTGTGTGTGTCCCCGTTACCTATAGACTCCGAAACGGCTGAACCGATTTTCTTGAAAATTTACACAGTTGTACTATAAGCGTATGCGAGTGTTCTTAGCTAGGTTTTGTGTCGAGGTACCCCCGATAAATATCGAAAATCGATAATCGAAAAAATCGAGTTAGAGAAGGAGTGGTCCAATTTTAATCAAATTTGATACACTCATAGACAAAGACAGAAGAAAAGATATTTAGAAGTTTCAAGGTTGCAGTTCTTACAATAGTGCAGAAAATCGATGATATATATATATATATATATATATATATATATATATATATATATAAAAGGCAAGATATTTGCGTGTGTATCTGTTTATCTGTCTGTATGTCTGTATTTTTTCAGCCCTTTTATTTTAGTTTTTGCTTCGGGTTTGGCTCTAAGTTGGTATAATTGTAGTTCTTAATCTCAGCCATGATACCATTTAATCAGAGGACTTATTTAACCTTCAAAATTCAGTTTACGACGAAAAAAACTTATTTGATATCGATACCAGGAAATCAAAATTTGACTTGCATCCATTCATTTTTCTTTCAGTCTACGGTTTCGCTTTAACTGGAAAGAACTATTGCTTTTTAGTCTTTCGTGCCAACATCCAAAGAGCCTGAGCTCCAGAATCATGGATTATTTTTAAAGCTTTCATTACACCCGAGCAACGCCGGGCTATACTACTAGTTATAATTAATTATAAAAGCAAACTAACAACAAACTAACAAATATACAACAAAATTTAAATGACTGTATCCGGTAGCCTGACTGGGAAGGGAGCTGTCGTATAATGCTAACCTTCCCTGTTTAAGTTTAATTAGGGGTCTATCTTTTATTTATTTTCAATTCATACTATTCCATAGATGTGCGTTGTGGTGCAGTAGATAACGAGAAATAGGAGAGTCGAGTTCAAATTCCAGTTGAATTCCTTGCATTCACTTACGCGCAAATACCCTTGGGAAAGGTATTAATCCACCTCTTCCTTCTAGCTATGGGTTAAATAATAGGACAGATTAGATTCTATAGCCTTGATTGGCAATCAGCCTTCCGCAGAAAGTAATGGCAACCTACTGCAAAAAATCTGACAGCCAGTCATGTCTATTTCGAGACATGATCGCCCAAGCGTGTATCACTGACTGATTATTCCATAAGGAACGTGGAATGACCATTTGGAAATTGCGATAAAATCTATTCAAATTAAGATGAAATAAAATCAAAAACAAAAAAAGAGTTGACAATGCTCCATCTGAAGAATTCGAATAATAATCATCAGACTATTGTCGGAAGTACTAGAGGGCAGAAGAAACAATTATCGAGGGGGGGGGAGGGACCTGAGAGCAAAAGAAATAATTTTGGTGGGGGTCTAATAGCAGATGAAAAAATTTTCGGTGGAGGAAGGGAGGTCAGAAGAAACAATTGTTGGGGAGAACTGATGGCAGAAGAAACAGACTGATTCTTTTTCTTCGTGATCCTTTCAGATAACTTGGTGGCGCCTACACGACAGCCGAAGAAGACGGAATATAGTGTGGGTCGTTTGTGTAATATAACAATCTGGCCCCACCCAAGGAAGGCTGATGCAAGCGAGGGTGTTTCCGGTCGTTGAAAGGAACGGATGTCGTTGACCTTATTTCCGGCAGCAGCGGAAATAACTACAGAGGCAAACAGAACAGGTGTCTCTGAGAATTACGTGGGCGTGCGTGGGCGAGGCAAAACCGGAAGAAAAAGTCCCGGTTCTGGAAGATTATAAAAAGACCTCGGCTCACGGATTCGCCAGTAGAGGAGCAACAGAGATCGGCCGGTGAAGAGAGAGACACAACGGATAAGACTACACTCCCGTCAACCCATTAGAAGCGCGCTCTCTCAATTCTCTGTTCCCTATGCTACACGGTTCATCGTCATTAATAAAAATATAACTTTATATTTTTATATATATGCGTGTTTGTTGTTTGTCGATATATAACAGTTTGTAGGGCATCAAGCGTTGAATTCTGAGCTGTCCTTCCACAAGGACATCCTGCTATTTACTGAAGAGTGTGTGAGATGGATTAATACCTTTCCCAATGAATGTAAGTGAATGTAATGAATCCGACAATAATTTGAACTCCGCTCTTCGATATGTCAATCTGAGCCACTATTACTCTATTACTTCATTGTGCCTTGAACGATATTACGCTTCAAATCAGACAATCAAACATCAACAAATCAGTTGCTCATGAGGAATTTGTTGTCTTTTTTCTTCTTCAATAAATGGTTCACATATCCCTTTGTTATCTATTTACTAATCTCAGATGCACCGTAGTAACAGTTTGAAATTTGGCATTATTTATTATTTTTTTAGGGACTTATTTTTAGCCCCAGACTGCTTGGGCAAAAATGAAAAAATCGGCCCTTTAATTGAGGCTATGATTTCTGGTCGACGCAGCAAGCACACACAGCTGGTCTTTCGTGTCAGCCTCCGAGGAAAACAGTATTGAAACTAGAGAAGTCAATCAAGTTCTCAGCTTTCTAACGAGATGGTACTGGTCTACAGACTCACCGGAACACTGGAATTGTGATCCAACCTGCCTGTTAGTAGCATGATAATCCCACATTTCTAATATCAGTGGGCGTAATTTTTTTGTTGAAAAAACAGAGCTTTATTTATAAGGTTACTACAGAGTTAAAAAAGAATTCAAACAACGCACTTTGGACAGTTGTAGTATGGCGTTAGTTGTTACCCTTTCAGAGTGCTTTTTTTGTGTATGTACAAACAGGAGACAAACTGTAGAAACTAGATTTTAGGGTAAATAACATTTTGTCCCAAATATACTGCACATCATATTAAATGCTTGAAATTCGTAAAAAAAAAAAATTTATAGCGTAAGAGTATTACAGACTTCATGAAGTCATGTTTCAATATCAATCAGTTAAGTGCCATACGTAGTACACGCTTGGGTGATCATGTCTCGAAAAGACACGACTGACTGGGAAGAATATTTTCCCGCAGTAGAATGTTATTACTTTCTGCAGTAGACTGGTTGTCAACCAAAGCTATAAAACCCAATATGTCCTCCCATTTAACCCATAGCTGGAAAGGGAAGAGATTGATTAATATCTTTCCCAAAGGTATTTGCGCGTAAGTGAATGTCTCAATATACAATAAGAGAAAACGAACAATTTAAGGCTGGATAGACTGTCATTCGAACTGAAGCAGGATCGTATAATTTAGCTAAATCTCGCACAGGAGAACAAGAATGCTTATTAGAATTATGCATTTTGCAATTACATTTTTAATAAATAGAAGAAGCACTAATAGGTTGATGAGAGTCGAAACTGCTGTTTTGCAAAAAATATCCTTCATAAATTAGCATTTATATTTGTATCTCTCAACAGACCGAGAATCGATTTCGATTTGTTCAACGGTCATCCATACATCATTTGATTAAATTAAGTTTTTTGAACCTAAAATTTATTAATGGTTTTAAGTCAGGCGTCCTGAACTTAGGATAAAGTTCCGGCTCTACGATGCGTCGCACCGCTATTTTCCTTAAGTCGAAACATACCCGTGATTTACCGTGCATAAGCGCTATTGTCAAACACTTCCGCTGAAGCCATAGTAAAATAATAATCTAGGGCATGACAAAACATTTCTATAATATGTTAACAAAATTATGACTAAAAAACGCATGTAGAGGCACCTCGGCGTGGTGTAATGGTTATAAAACTTGTCTTGCTAGAACCCATTACAACTGAGTAGTGAGTTTGATTCTTACTTAGTTCCCCATACCTTTGGCCTTGTGCCACATCTAAGCGGAGTTTACTAAAAACGCATGTAGGACACAAAAATATAGCACAAATAAGGAAATGAAATGAAATTTAATGAAAAGAAATTATTTTAAGCTTTTTGAATATTTATTGTCAGTGATGTCATTGGCTCTCCGTAGATAAGATAACTATCCTCTTGCTGGACTCGGAAACAGAAGCAAATCTGGAAAGAAAGAAAAACAAACGCGAGTTTGTTTTTCTTTTTTTTGAAAATTCAACAAGAAAATTTTCTTTTTTATTTACTTTTATTTATTTAATAATTTCACAAGCAAGGCGAACGAGCCACAAGCACACAGTGGGGTTATCGTGAAAGAAAAGACTGGGTACAAGCATTGAGAAAAGACTAGAAGATGAAAGGGATTCAAATAGATAGAAGATGGCAACTTACGTTGCATTTACATTTTAGGAGATTGTAGCTGACAGGAAAGCAAGTAAACGGTAATAAAAAAAAAGTTCCGCAGGCGGGAAGTGCAAGAAAAACTGTTCGAGTAGAAGTGGGGGTTGCATTTAACTATTTTAACAGTAAAATCCCAATCTAGTAGTAGACTTAAATCCCCGTGGACGGGACACCAGAGAAAAACCTCGCCCGAGCATTTGTCATAAAATTTATTTTAGAAAATACAGAGGGAAGCCACATTACATTGGTGAGAAAGTGACTGAAGTCGAGATGCCAAGTCAGGACTGATTATCTTTTACAGGAAACTAAATGTTTTAAGCATCAGTCGAACGACTTAAGCAAAGCAGCCGGCTAATATTCGTTGCTATTTTCCTTTTTTTTGTTTAATAATGTCTAATTTCACTTCCAAGGAAACATTGGCATCAGAAAAGGTTACGCGAAGCTTGAGAGACGTAATGAAGAGCAATAATATTCCACAAACACAATACAAACGAATTACAGCGAATGCATAACAATCCAATATGGTGTACAACCAGGTACTTACCCAAACCGCCCTATGTACGAGGCAAATGAAACAATTCGAAACAATATTAATAGAGATTGCGTCGTAACCACAAATCGTCGTAAGTCGTGATTGTCGTAATTCGTGTTTCTACGGATTCAGGCGATCAACGTAAAGATGTTCATAAATTATCTTGCAGTTACAATACATGTAGACGTGATGAAAACAGGTTTCAATGATATTTTTCCTATGCAACTCTAATACACAGAGTATATATATATATATATATATATATATATATATATATATATATATATATATATATATACAATCCTGCTTCAGTTCACGCTTCAGAAATGAACTGATTTCTTTCGGTGACTTGCGTGTGTATACACTGCTTATATACAATATGTTAAAATTTCCCTTCTCTGATTCCATGCGCCTATGACTTAGGAAGTAGAGACTCCGACTGACACCAAATCGGTCGAGTTTCGCTCCCGGTCAGAAGCAAGTGGATGTGTCTATCCACACTGATGAGCTGTGATACAGCGAAACATGCTTGTATGTGGATGACTAATATATATATATATATATTATAATGTTTTATATTTTTGTCTATCGGTATATTATTGTAACAGCACATGGTAGCAAGAAGTTTGCTAAGTTAATACTGTTAAAATACTGTAACTCGAATAATAAAGCACTTTATGGGCCATTTTACAACTTAATAGTTTGGGGTCTAATTTTTTAAGTAATATTATTTTCTGAGTATCTTTATTTCATATACACTAATCTTTTTATTTCTCTTTTTTCTTATCCTAAAATTTCCGCTCTATACAACTTTTCGATATTATAAACATGTCAGATTTAAATAAATGTAATTAAAATTAACTTAATTACAGTGTATTTCCTGTTATTTATTAGCAAATAATCATAATATATATTCTATAAATAGAAAGTGATTTGATAACTAACTTAAAGAATGCCATCGGTGACTAAATATATATAATGTCCTTTTAAGATATAGGCAATCATGGCTTCACATAGATTCAAGATGAGGGAGTGGTTTTCCGTTGGCATTTTATAGTTTAAAATTTACAGTTGATATTTTGTTAGACTAGCTGCTAATCAAGGCTAGACAGACCATTCTACCCTGATATATAACTTATAGTTGAGAAATATATATTTCCCGAGATCTTTTGTGCGAAAATAAATGCAACAAATTAGGATAGAACTTGAACTCAGTTCTCTTTTATTTGCTTGTAAGCTTAAAATAGATTCTTATTAGCCATATATTATTAAAAAATACATTTAAAATAAAATACAGAACTGGGAATGGTTATTTGCGGTTTAGCCTCGTGACAAGTAAATTCGGAGACAAGTAAATTCGACTTAAGTCGTTTTTCGACTTAAGTCGCTTCTCCTGGAACAAATTACCGACGTAAGGTGGGATATAACTGTATTAGAAATTTGTAGTGACACATGCCAGAAATACGGAGAGAAATGAAAAAATAAAATGGTGTTGATAGTAAAACATAACCAAAAAACAAAAAAAAAACAAAAAAAAAAACGAAGAAGCTTACTCACCCTTTTAACGACATCTCCAACTTTTGATTCAACAGAGATAACAGAATTGTACGGCTGGTTCACAAAAATAGGTCGGTTGTCATTAACGTCGGTAATTTTTACGTGAACAATGGCCCGGGCGAAACGTGGCTGTAGAGATGAATCTTTAGCTTCCACGACTAGCTTGTAGCTTGATCTTATTTCTCGGTCAAACGGTTTGCCAACAGTATGAAGAACGCCAGATGTTCGTCCAATAGTGAACATGTCGTTTGGATTGAGCAAGTCAAAGGTGACGTGCTCGTTTAGTGCGAGGCCTGTCAACTGGAGGACGAGCAGTGATTGATTGGTGACAATGTTTTCTTGGACATCGACAAGGTACTCACTTTTCGTGAACACCAGACCCGTCTCGTCGCTCCGTTGTACGCTGATGAAAACCTCGACAAACGTTTCATGTTTACCGTCGGTGACACTTGCCGTCAGATTGTATTGGCTGTCAATGTCAGTGTCATTGATGACCAATATGATGCCAGTCCGGGGTTCAATCTCGAACTTGCCGTCCTCATTTCCGCTGACGATACTGTAAATTAAAACGCTGTTGACTTCTGTGTCAGGATCTGTCGCATTCAGCGTAAACACTGCTACCTCTTTAAAAGTTGGTAGCAGGAGTGTGACATTGTAGAACTCCTGGGAGAATTCCGGTGGAGAGTCGTTTGTGTCTAGAATATGGATTTTGACTATTGCCGGCTCCATTGTGAGCAAGCGAGGCCTCCCCATGTCATAGGCTCGAACCGTAAACTCGTAGTCAGTTATATTTTCATGGTCTAGCAGTGCCGCTGTGCGGACAGCGCCGGTACTAATATCAACGGAGAAGAAATTTGTCATTTTCTGTTCAATTATCTCATACTGAATTAATGAATTCACTCCGGTGTCTTTGTCCACGGCTCGAATGACCAGCGGGGATTTAACCTCGTTCAGAACGATGCTACCAATGGGGGCCATTTCAATGATCATGCCAAAGTGGATATCTTTCTCAAAGACGGGATTGTTGTCATTCTTATCAATGATATGAATTAGCACCAAACAATTGGCTGACCGCCCAATTATATTGGTGGCCGTAATGGTCAGATTGTAAAAACTCTGTTGCTCGTAGTCGCAGACTTTGCTCGTGGACACCACTCCAGAATTAGGATTGACCATAAACATATCATTCACGTTCCCGTTTGTAATTTTATAGACAACCGAAGATCGGCTATCGGCCCGGATACTTGTGACAATCACTCCTATTGGTTCATTTTCGGAAATCTCAGCGACATATTCATTTTTGGGAAATTTCGGTGGTGCGTTGTTTGAAACGGTTACAAAGATACGAACTGTCCCCGTGCTGGACAAGGACGGTACTCCAAAGTCTGACGCCAGAACAGTCATTAAATATTCTGATTGACCTTCGCGGTCAAGACCTTTGGCCACCGAAATAGTTCCCATGGTTTCATCTATGGAGAACGTTCTGCCAACATTACCTGCAAATTTACAAAAACAGTTATAACGAAAATAATAAAAATGAAGCGAAATTTAAAAAAAAATATTATGAAAAATAAAAATAAGTTTTTTTTTAATCGTATCACTCCGAGCAAGGCGGTAATGCCACTGATGTGCAGGGGGCTACATAAGAGTAAAAAGATTAAGTAGAAGAGAGTGAAGAGGAAGACGAACCAGTTAGAAAGCAGCAAGAGAAGGATGGGAATACAGGTGTGATGACAGTTGCAAAGGTGGAGAGAAAGGAAAGGATATACATATATATAGTATTCCAAAAGTAATGTAGTCTGAATTTGGAAACAATTACTTCTAAAATATTTAATAACAAACTCTTATTCTAATTCTCCTCTACTGCCAATATATTAGAATAAACAGCATTTTAACAGTTGCCATGTTCAAAGTGAACTGTAGAAACAAAATATTTATTAAGCATAGATTTGTCCAGCACAAGGCCACATATATAAACTTATAACAACAATAATTGCTAAATTACTAAACATTACTGCACAGGCTAACTTTTACTCCAGGAACAAGGTAATTTATTACAGAATCATTTATAAAACTTGTATTTCTTATTTTAAATGTAGAGATATATTTCGTTAAAAAATATCGAGTTTACTTTATTTTGAGAGGTTTTTAAAAATACATTTTTTTAGAATACAGACAGGACGATTTGGCTGATGTCTGAAGAGGCTCTT
Organism: Ascarosepion bandense; assembly: GCA_037127315.1. NCBI lineage: Eukaryota > Metazoa > Mollusca > Cephalopoda > Sepiida > Sepiidae > Ascarosepion > Ascarosepion bandense. Next base: position 5,464,621 of record JBBBDQ010000662.1, read on the forward strand.
GAATTACACGAGACAGCCCATTGGTGAGAATAGTCAGTTGCTGCTTAGATCATGATGGAGGCAGGTGTGATATGCCAGCCGCGGTTTGGCTGACTGCGGCATTAGTAAAACTTTTATGGGTCCTAAATAAGAAGTTAAGACAAATTACTAAAGCTGTACCATGTTCCTCTTCGAGTAGTTACAAAGAAGACCGTCTTTTTATTCCCACCGTCTTCAATTACAGCTTGCTTTTTTTATGTTTTAATTTTTGTGCGTTGATGGGGGAACAATTTCCGCGCGTGCATGCGCACTCACCCATGTACTGCATTTTAGTATGATTTATATTTGCTTGCTTTTAATACGTGCTGTATATAAAATGTTTTCATGTATAAATCATTTTTAGACTTCATTTATTTAGTTTATTTTAGTTCTTCCTTCCGTCGTGTTAATATGTTAGTACATCACTGTCATACTAAATAATATAGTCGGCGTTGGAGCGTAGAGAAACCTAAGATATTCCTTCTCTCTTTTCAACCACACTATTCCAGAGAAACGAGAGCATGAGATAATAATGTTGCGTCGAAAGTATGAGAAAAATAGATTTATATGGTGTAATTGTAAGCAGTGGCGACTCTACGAAGGGGGCAGAAAGAGACCAATGCCTCCCCCATCCCCGAATTTGGGCTGGTCCCTCGGATGCCTCAGCCCAACTTTTATAAGATTCAAAAATTTATGAAACTGATCAATCTCTGATTTTGATAAGATTTGATCTTCAGCACTTTTTCTTTTTCAGAACGTACTGACGTTAGTATTAACCCTTTGATTTTGTTTTGAAATTAGCCTCTCTTGTGTTCCAACAACTTGAGAGTGGAAAAGAGGGCAAGACTAGATTAGAATGTAGTGGGATAAGAAATTAAAAATTAAAATCAACCTTCTTCTTCACTTTTGAAAATATTCACAATGACGTGTGAAATCCTGGCTTTTCCCAAACAGAAAAAGGATTGACCATGTGCTTAAAGAAAAAGTTGAAACCAGATTTCGCAAGTAGGTGTTAAATTGAATTTTTGACCAATGGAAGCGACTTGCAAGACCAAAAAAGACTTTGCGAGTAAGTGTGAAAAATCTAGATTACAATAAAAGGATATGATCAGCGTCAGTCGGTCAGATGGGAGTAGCGGGAAAGACAAAACTAAAATGTAACTTCAACTTCAAATCGAGCCGGAGATAAGGTCAGGTCGCATCTTGTTCTCTACTGATTCATTCTACTTCTTCTTCTTCTCCGTCCAAAGATTTTTCTACGAAACAAACGCATTCTGATGATGATAATTCTGCATAAAATTTGTAAGCTGTAAGGAGTTTGGTTAAGTCTGAAACAAGGCCGAATCAAAGAAACATTAACCCGCTTCCTATAGCCACAAGAACTCCACTACTATGAATGAAAAGTTATTTTTTTATTTTTTTTTTATTTTTTTTTTATAAGCGTTTCACCCCGAGCAAGGCATGTCGCTGCCACTACTGTGCAGGGGGCTACGTAGAGAGGAGAAAGGCTGGTTAAATATAGGAAATAACAGAGGGTGGGTGATAGGCGGGTGAGGATACCGAGAATGAGGGTTGGGTAGATGAGAGTGTTGTGAGAATAGTTGGGATTTAGTGTGATAGGAGGTGTCTATTGACCCTACATTTAAACACCTGGAGATTGTAACTGTCGGGAAAGCAGACTTGTGGAAGGGAGTTCCACAGGCGGGAAGCGCGAGAAAAGAAGCTGTTGGAGTAGAATTTACGGTTACATCTTATTTGTTTAACTGTAAAAGGGTGGGACCTAGTTGCTAATCTAGTATCTCGTGTAAATTCGTGCTTGGGCGGCACCAGTGATCTAAGCTCATCGGAGCAGAAGCCATGAAAGTACTTGTAGAAGAGGCACAGGGAAGCTACATCACGCCGGTGTGAGAGCGGCTGCAGCCGGTCTGCCAAGTTAGTATCAACCACGTGAAATAACATATTTATACTCACATTCATTTCTAAGTTGTGTGTACAATAGTAGTGTAGTATGGAAATGAAGACGCTGCTTGGGTTTGTACCACTTTTCCTCAGAAAAATTTCGGTATCTAAGTGACCCCCTACTTTCAGAGTTCCATAATCGCCACTGATTGTAAGCATTCTTATTGAAAGAAGTATATGAATCGACGTAAAAGAAAAATTGGTGATTATATCGCATATCAATATATCAGTTATATTTTCTTACGACATTTCTTTTTGTAAGAACAAAAACAAGAACTGAAGATAAAATATTTACCTGAGATGATACTGTACCGAATCTCAGCATTTTTACCCTTATCTTGATCAGCAGCCACTACCTGGAGGATTGATGTTCCAATTGCGGCGGTCTCAAAGACCCTTCCTTCAAAGATATCTGAGAGGAATTCTGGCTTATGGTCATTGTTGTCCAATACCTTGATGATCACTCTGCACATATTTCGTTTCAATGGTAAACCTTGGTCCCTAACCATTACTACTAATTCATGGCGGGCAAGAGCTTCTCGATCTAACTTCTCATTTACCTTGATAATACCTGAAACAAAATAATTATCATCGACATATAATGCAATAATAATAATAATAATAATAATAATAATAATAATAATAATAATGGTATTATAATCTAAACACACACACACACACACACACACACACACACACACACACACACACACACATATATATATAGACAGGGTTCGTTGAATAATATAGACAGGTTTTGTTTATTTATTTTATGCAGGATCCTTTCGTATATAGTCTGATAAGCTTGATAGTGCTATCGTTAAAAGACGACAAGAAATCGCAGTAATTGTTGATTTTTTTATCAGGTCTGAGCTTTCGGCTTACATAAGCCATTATGAAAGAGTGAACATATAAGTTATTGACAAAGTAGAATTAAACAAAGAGACAAGTCCATTTTTAACGTGGCGGATGGCCGAAAACGGTGACAAAATGCTGGTGGTATGGTTCTTGGTCACATGAGGGTATAGTGGCATGAGGAGATTGGTCTGCGAGCTACTACTGCTATGTGTAGAGGGGGTAAGCGGAGTAACTATGACCTCTCCCATCGATTACAGGCATTGGAGTATGTTAGTAGAGTTATACCTGTCTATATTATTCAACGAAACCTGTATTAATGAAAAATGCTGCCAAAATACGCACAATATATATATAAACATTCGCATACAGGCCTGTTTCGATGTATCACATCACATTAGTGCGGCTAAATTAACCGTTTGCTTCAAGTCGGGATATATTGATCACTCTGGAAGAATGGTAGACTTTGAAAAACAATAGCTACTCTGGCATGTACGCATCGCACATTCAGTAATGGATTAGAGCACTCTGGCTATTGGGTGGGTATAATGACAATATACACGCTAAAAAGTCTGCCTTCTTCTACCGAACGCCCAAAGCCCAGAGGTAGAATCGTTGACTGACGCCAATTCGGTCGGGTTTCTATTTTGGGTTAAAAGAAATCGGAGTCTAACCGTACTGATGAGCTGTGATACAGCGAAACAGATCTGTCTGCGGATGACTATATATATAAATATATATATATATATATATATATATATATATATATATATATATATATATTAGGTACCTCTACTTAATCGCTGATAAAACTGCATGACATGAATAAAAAAGGCTCCAAATTAAATTAAAGCGAACTTTTTCCATCAAAATGTTTATGATATTATTAAGAGGAAAGATAAAAGTATTTTTTAATTATTTTAAAAAAAAGTTTGATCCCTTTTAACACGTTTGAAATTTTAGTAAACTATCTTGTTTTGATTTTCGTTAGCGGGTAATCAAATCTTTACGAGAGTTTCCCTTGGAAAACGTAATATTATATAACTCGTTTTTTTTTTCCGGTGACAAACACATTAATTTGAAAATTCTTGCAAAAGTCAAATAATTGTCAGAGTTTAATGAAACTTTCAGGACTTATTTACAAATAAATGGAATTATTTTTGAAATTATTATTTTAAAAAGTCTTGGTAAAAATATTTTTTACAACTATTGGTAAAAATAGTCAGTTGCTCCATGTAAAATCATGAAAATTTAAGAAATTAAATGTTGTTCCCAAAAATTGGTTTTATTAGTTAAACGCAGTGCTCATTTGGGGAATGTAAATCATTTATTATTTTTTTGAAAAATGTAGCCTGTTTTTCCGAAAATCTGCTCCCAATTGTAACAAAATGCAATATAACAATGACATTATTTAATTTGATAAGCTTTTGATTGCTTACATAAAGAATATAAATTAAGGACATTATAGTTTGAAGAATTTTTTTTTCGATTAATAATGAAATTTTAAAAGAAATGTTTTCATTTTTTAAATTATAATAATTTATAAAGTTTCAGAAATATTTTAGAAATACTTTAAAGATTCTTTGGGGTTAGTTTTTAAAATTATTAAGCGAAGATTATTTTTACAAATCGATAATGAAAAAGTTTAATGCAAATCATTGTGCCTCCTTATTTTTGAAATAATTTTAATTTTTTGTGTATTTGAAGTTTTTTTTTGTATGGTAATTTCTATGCGTAAATTAAAAGTCATGTGTTTCAGGATTTCTTCACCTTACGGGAAAAGATTTGTACAATTATGTCACTTGTGATCACCATGCACTTTTACTTTATCTTATCTCGCATCTGTCAAATCTGTCAACACACAGTGGAAAGGTCAGAAAGTTGAACACTGAGATTAAGAAATTGTTTTATTCTAAATTTCATCATATAAATAAGAAATATTCGTGTAAATCAGATTAATTTAACATTAAATTTGCTAATTTTCCAAACATAATGTGTCACAGATGTTTATTTTATTTTTGCAAGTTCTTAAAACCGAGAATTAACTTTTATTTACAAATGTGTCGATCGCTTAAAAATGATTGAAAAATTGAAAAAATTTAAATTTCATTCAATATAATTTCTGTTTGAAATACACCAGAGTATTTTGTTTACTGGAAATAGTAAATTTAATCACTTAGCTATCAATTAAAACTAAAATAAAAGTTCCAAGAAAACTTTTTTTTTATTTTTAAAAATTTAATTCATAAGTTAGTTATCAAAAATGAGTGGAGGTACGTAATATATATATAGCTCTGACGTGTTGACATGTAGGAACATTATAGTTAAAGAGTTAACTACAAACTCCTTGTACTTATAAACAAGAAAGAAAACCGATAGCTAGTGGTAAATAGCTCTGACGAGTGAGAGCATCATAACGGTGTTCCCATGAAACTTCGAAGTTGGCATGAATCTACTCAGTTAAAGAGACAAACTTTTTGCACTTATATATATATATATATATATATAATGCACAGTAAGAAACAAATAGAAAATATACATATTTCGCTTTTATTTAAGCTTCATCAAAAATGAAATATGGAAGAGAAATGAAAATTGTGGTATTTTTCTTTTTTTTCAGATTTCATTTTCTGGTGAAAAATAAAATAAAAATTTAAATAAAAGCGAAACATGTTAAATTTGTAAATGTCTCCTATTTAATTCTTATCCTATCATTCTGTCTGGTTCCAATCCATATTTGATGTAAATTTAATCACAGTTCATATATATGAAAAGATAAAATGTATAAAATCATTACACATTGTTAAAACATAATAGATAAAATGATAGTTAATGAACCCTCAGGTCAGAGATAGCATTTCACTTAATTTTGAATTTAGAAGCACTTGTTAATGACCACGGTTTCACTATATAGGGTCATCAACCTCTTTTGTGGAAATCAGTACTTCAGTTTGGTTAGTTAATGAACAGTATTCACTTTGTATACCACTCAGTGGTGGTGTAGCAAATATTTTCATAAAAGACTGCACAGTACAACATTTAATTTTTGCTATTCAATAGTTCATCGGCCGGATTCTATTCAACCTATAGAAATTAGTATCAGGATTATAGCTATTAGCACTTTAAAATAGGGTTTAATACATATTTTCTTTCATACTCTAAATGTACTTTGGAAAGACTGTACTCTAACGAGTATATATATTTTGTAGAAGTCCTTTTGTAGTTATAACATTTTTGCTTATAATTTTTCTTTGCCAACCCTATGTATATACTTTATGATTGTAGCCTTCGAATTTCACAGTAGCTTTGTAGATCAAGAATTTAGCTTGGCAATGTCTTTCAAAAGGGCAATCAGGCTTATATCTACAGTTATATGTGTTTTATTTTTTTAATGTGCATTATTCATAACCGTTTTTTATGCTTGTTAATACACTTAAGTTTTTTAACTTTTTACGGTTAAAATCAGAGATTATCTTATCAGTTTAATACTTGTATCTTCAAAATAAGGCTTCCAACACTAGGCTTAGTAAGTTGATTGTATGTTATTGAAAAAAAAAATTGTATCTTATACTAAATTTTGTTGCTATATAACACCACAGTGATGATAAATTTTTATTAGAAATATAGATTTTATGTTATCTTAAATGTTGTTATTTAACACTACTATGAAAAATAATGATTTGTGTGAACGCACCCATAACTCTACAAATCAAAAACAAAATATTCGTTTACGTTAATTGTGCGTGGTGCAAGTCGGACTTGTTGTTTAATCGTCTCTTGAATATTGCATTTTATTGTGAAATCGAGAACTAAAAGTAGTTTTATTACATCAATAACTGTAGTACGGCATTATAATATGAATTGTTTCAACTAAAAATATTTACATAGGTAGTTACTATATCGAGGCAGTTGTTAGTCTACCACGTTTCATGACCTAAGCATACTAGCCTATTTACTAGTTCCAATACATCACAGGGTTTAAGGTTAACTTTTTGTAACTGTCGTATTAGACGATCCCTATTTTAAATATTTAAAAGTCGCCTTATACGCGAAAAGATACTGTACTTCTAAAAAATCATTATTTCAGTAACTAATCAGAAAAGAAAATTGAGAAAGGGTTAAAAAGGAACTAGAAACGATAGATGAAGTGTTTTGAACTGCCGAATGAATATATAGAATGATGGTTATTTTCATGGCTTTTTATCTTGCTTGGTTGGGTTGAGAACTTTTCAAGCTCGGACCAAGTACTGGTTATCTATGACAATTGAGTTAGCATTAGCCAAACAAATATCTCAATTCTGCATGACTAAGGAGATATTGCTTTTTATCCATTTTTGAGCAAAGGGCGAATTGTACACTTAAATGTCAGCTAATACAGTAAATTGTATATTCCTTTTTTTTTTGCTTTTGTTATTGTCGTAAAAAGAATGACATTATTTAAACTCTATCATAGAAAGTACCTGAAAACGAATAAATACGTCAAACAATTTCTTCCCGTAAGCGAAAATTTCATAATATTTTTTATCATTTCGTCTATCCACCATAGATTTAATCCGGATTATCTCCCCTATATATATATTGTCCGAAAACAACAGGCATGGAAATAACGCGTGGTATTATTCCAATGTTTTCAATTCTGGCCAGTTTGTATCAAATAACAAAATAACGTCTTTATTTTTGTAGATGCCATTCAATCTCGCCCACACTGTTTATGTTGCAATCGCTATTCTTTTAAGAAAGAAAAACGCATAAATTTATTTTTTGACCTTATTGTTTGTTCGCTGTAATATAACAAAAGAATAATTCAAACAAACTTTTAGGAGGACTCACCATTTTCCGAATCTATATGGAATTTTCGTTTACTAGCTGAATTTGTGGCCGAGGCAACCGAATAAAAGAGACGCCCTGTGTCACGGTCAGTTGCTGATACCTGCAGCACTGTTTTACCAATAGCGGCAGACTCATAGACCTCTCCGATATATTCTTTCTGGGTAAATATCGGTGGGTTATCATTCACATTTAGAACTTTGATGTACAACTGAAAATAATAATAATAATAATAATAATAATAATAATAATAATAATAATAATAATAATAGTAAATATGCAACTTTTATGAAGGAAACTGGAAAAGACTGTTGCGAACATTACCAAGACTCAGTTACAAAGATAGGACCTGTAACAATTTTATCATGTGATTTTACAATAACCAGAGAGAGCAATCAAAGCTAATCACTCACACATTTTGATCAAAGACAATAAAAAAAGAATCTGCTTTCTTATTGATATTGCACTCAGTAGCACCTCTATGGGGTGGGGGCAAGAAGGGTCCAAGCCCTACCTAATTTTGGCTGGCCTCTTGGTTGCTATCCCATTTTATAAGCTTAAAAAATTTATGAAACTGATCAGTCCCGGATTTTGATAAGATTTGATCTTCAACACTTCTTTTTACGTTTTCTTTTCATTTAGCTTTTTAAGGACACATACAGAGACCAATTTGAAAAAAACAAAAAAAAAAACAAAAAAACAAAAACAAAATAAAACAACCAGATAGATAGAAACAGACATGTTGTTAAAGAGGGAAAGAGATTTAATAGTCATATTTTCATATCTGTTGGAAGGCGCTAATTAGAAATAATGTCCCCAACTTGATATGTAGAGATACATAGGTAGTCAGTGATTTATGGCCAAGTGAAAGAATTGGTCAGTAATTTTCTCCAATCTACTGAAGGCAATTGGCACCAAATTCACAGACACAAAATTTCTATGTCTCAGATGTATGCAGAGTGGAAAAGAGGGCAAGAATAGATTAGAACTCCACTACTATGAATCAAAAGTTATTCCGTTTAATTTAGTGAAGTAATACACTTATACTCAAACTCATTCCTAAGTTGTGTATATGATAGTGGTGTAGATGAAAATGAAGACGCTGCTTGAATTTGCACATCCTCCTCCTCAGAAAAATATTGCCACCCCCCCCAAGTGCCCCCTTCCCATTTTCAGAGTTCCACAATCGCCACTGATTGCGGTCCCCGCAGATTGTAAATATCAAAGTACAAAGATATTGAAGTGAAAATCTAAAAAATGTGGCACATGACAACATTAATAATTCCAGCTGCAGTTGGAACCCTTGGATTAATTAGAAAAGGTTCCGATAGACTCAGTGAAGTAATTCCTAGTAACCCATGCTTAAAAAAAAAAACAAAAAAAAAATGTGCTTACAAGTACAGCTCCCATATTACGAGGAGCTTATTTTTTTTTAAAATAAAGCGTGATTATAGTTTTATTTTATGAAATATTTAATACAAACAGAAGCATTAAAAACTGTCTAACTTATTGGAAGATAAAATAAAAGATAAAAACTTAATCGTTGATCCATCGTGTCTTCTTAATAAAACAAAAGGAAGAAGAGAAAGTGATCAACTATGACCCATTAGAGTTTAAACTCACAAGGCTCTGGACGTTGGAGAAGGTACAAGGTACTGTACAAGGTACGGTACAAGGTACAAGGTACTGTACAAGGCCAAGGAAACATTCGAGGCAGTGGGTTAATGAGTAAGAGGTAAGGGACACTGTGCATGAGGATAATGGGGAAAGATAATGGTTAACCCTAGACATGAATAGTTAAGATTGTATAGATCGGGAAAGCATCCTTTTGGGAGTCGATTTCACAAAATAGTGGTTCATGGGAAGAAGCTGTTTGAGTAGAATTTACATCTCACCAATGAAAAACAAAAAAATGTTTCTGGTTCGCTACAATGTGCGTGTTATGGTAGGGTTTAGCCGTGAAAGTTAGAACTGGTGGAACTAAGGAATGTGGTTCGCCTGAAGGCTTTACATGGAAATAGCGATAGGGTAGCAACGATGCAAAAGAGAGGCAATATTTCTTCTGTGGAAAACGGATTCTAAGTTGGGAAACAATTAATCACCCACAAGGCCGTATAGACGCGTTTGAACTCTATCGAGGCTTGAAAGTGAAGACTGAGTAGCTCCTGTCCATATGACATCAGTATTCAAATTGTTTATTCAAATTGTTTATTTAAATTGTTTATTCAAATTGTTTATTTATACTTGAATAAAACAAATAAATTTTCCATCAATTTTTCATTCAAAACTAATGCATTTTAGAAAATATAACTTAACAATATAAACTATTTCTAATGTTTTCAATGTGATTTTTATGACAGTTTTATGACAAACAAGAGAAGAATTGAAAAAAAAGAAGGCTTCGATGGCGAGTGGACACAGGCTGAATTGTTTGTCATAATTCTTTAAAAATTTAGCCAAATAAAGCAAACTCAATCAATCAATTAATCATCATCATCATCATCATCATCATCATCATCATCATCATCATCATCATCATCATGAATGGCTAAAGGGAAAGAAATGTAAATTACCCAGGCAAAGTCTTGATGTATTCCATCTGTGGCCCTTATGGTGATATTATAATGATCTTGGGTCTCGCTGTCTAGAGTCCGCGCCACAAATATCAAGCCATCCTCTGGGCGAATGCTAAATTTGTGATCTTCGTTTCCATCTGAAAAACAATTTAAAAAAAAAGAGAAATTAAATCACACTCTAACAACATGTTCAGAATCATTTAATACGATCGGATACTGATGAGAAAAATAGTAATTTTACTATATTAAAATTATATTACTTTGCACTAAAATGTTTCCAGAAGATAATTTATGATTAATTGTGTGTACGAAATACAAGTATCTGGATGAGTAGATTATTTCCTTCCTTTTCGCACAATGCTTATTTTCTAAGGCTCGCTTTTTATTTTTCAATTAATTCTCTTCGTGGCATGGTTATTTTATTCCGGGAATGAAAAAATATCAACTTGAATCATCCCCACCGGCATAATTATTCCAGACGACATTTTTATTTGGCACAAAGGCGTAATGATGGAATTGAAGAGAAGGCGTATCAATATTTCAATTGAATTTTTTGTACTGTTGATGTCGCCAGCACAAAATTCCAGCCGGTCAATTCTGTAGCTTTATTAAGGTGGAAAATTCGTAAGATTTAAGAAAAAGGCGAGGTCTCTTTTTTATGGTACTTGGAAATACTCATTTTACACGATGCTCGGGAAAAATAGTAGTCTTTTTAAAAATACGAAACGCGCCACAAGAGGCTTGGCATGTTAAGTGTTGCTTCTGATGCGCATGTGCATTCAATCAACTACATTTTCTAGTAGCATTATATAAAGTTCAACTATCCAAAGTATGAGTCAACGTGTTAATGACATGCGTCGCAAAAAAGAGGTTTCTTCTCTGTCTTAATTACGAGTGTACCCATGCCATAAAAATGACAGCAAAATAATTGAAAAGATTATTTGCTGTTTCTTCACAGGTTATCCTCCCTGAGCGTGACAAGAGGGTATATATATATATATATATATATATATATATATATATAAAACGAAGCGGCTTGGTGGTAAAATTCTAAAAAAAGATCATAAAAATATTAAATGTTAAAAATTGAATATTAAAATTGATCCAGCCAAAATGCTCAAGATAATTAAAATTATTTCTTTACAGAGTCAAAATATATCTTTTTACATATAAAAATTCAAAATTTTTGATCGTATGATAATTTCAGTGAACTGAATTCGCTGCATTGGCGATCTTTAATATTATGGAAAAAATGAAGCGAATTCAATGAAGCAAATTTAAATGATCCTACAATCATAAAATTTGAATTTTTTAATGTAATATATATATATATATATATATATATATATATATATTTTAATTCAGATACTTCAATCCAAGGGAAAAAAACAGGAAGGTAAATTCCAAAAAACCCGATCCTAATTAATATTAAAAATTTATTTTAATATTAAAAAATGATACAGGAAGAGAGCTCCATGTAATAAAATATTACAGAGCAAATATATATTAAAAAAGAATTAATTCAAAGATGTTGAATGGCCATTTCGATATGAAGATCCCCACAGGGGACGACACATCACCTCAGCAACAGAAAAAAGGTTTTCTGAAAGGTTTTTTCTGTTGCTGAGGTGATGTGTCGTCCCCTGTGGGGATCTTCATATCGAAATGGCCATTCAACATCTTTGAATTAATCCTTTTTTAATATATATATATATATATATATATATATATATATATATATATATATACAAAAGTTTTTACTATAATAGAGAGGATATATATATAACATAGCACACTTGGTATACAATCCAGGTAAATTCCGATAGAGAACTCAATGTTAAATTCATTTATTTAATTTATCAGAGTAATATAATTTATAAAAGATTTTAGATTATTACAATGGGTAATACATATTTCACCGCGTCCAGATGTTATTATCGCGAACGAGCCGCTATAGTAACATCAGGACGCGGTGAAATATGTATTACCCATTGTAATAATCTAAAATCTTTTATAATATATATATATATATATATATATATATATATATATATATAGTCATCCGCAGACAGATCTGTTTCGCAGCTCATCAGTACGGTTAGACCCCGATTGCTTTTAACCCAGGATTGAAACGAGACCGAATCGGCGTCAGTCGGCGATTCTACCACTGGGCTATAGGCGTTCGGTAGAAGAAGGCAGACTTTTAGCATGGATATTGTCATTATACACGCCCAATAGCCAGTGTGCTCTAATTCATTAGTAAATGAGCGATGCGTGCATGCGAGAGTAGCTACTGTTTTTCAAAGTCTACCATTCTTCCAGAGTGCTCAATCAGGGTGTAAGAGCGTATATATATATATATATATATATATATATATATATATATATATATATAGTCATCCGCAGACAGATCTGTTTCGCAGCTCATCAGTACGGTTAGACATTCGATTGCTTTTAACCCAGCATTGAAACCCGACCGAATTGGTGTCAGTTGGCGATTCTACCTCTGAATTATGGGCGCTCGGTAGAAGGAAGCAGACTTTTAGCGTATTATGTATCATACACCAGTGGCCAGAGTTCTCTAATTCATTACTGAATGAGCAATGCGGATATATATATTCTTCTCTACTCGACGACATAATTATTGCAGAAAAAATAATAAGGCACTGTTAAAGGGCAAACAAGCAGCAACATCTTTCATAACTGGTAGTAAAGTTTAATAACTGGTAGTAAAGGCAATGAACTAAGCCGACGCTGCCTCACTATGGTCTCATTAATTAACTGATCCAACGCTGCCTTGTTATAGTTCCTCTCTCCATGAGCGTGACAGGAGGAAAATATGTATATACGAGTAGGCCCGTGTCGTAAAAAATGACGGAAAAAAATATTTATACTGAGTTAACATATAGAAACAGAACATTTAACTATATAAATGATAAATGAATATCTATTCATTTCTGTTGTCTGTAAAACGAAAAAATGGAAAATTTGTAGAACATTGCCTGTCATATAAACGTTTCTTAGATTTTAATCAAATTTGACATGATATTATATTTATGCAACACTAAGAGAAAAAATAACTCCCTATTAACGGCTTGAGAGATTTATTTCCTAATAGTTCTTATTTACTTGGATTAATCCAGTAAGGTCGATGATTAGGAACCCTTAGTGAAAATTCAATTTTCATTTTCATCATTCTTGAATTTTTTCTGCTGAAAACTGACCCCAAAGTCACAATAAAAAAAAAAAAATACAAAGAAACAAACTATTTTTCTAGAAACTGATTAATCATTCGGGGTGGGTGAAGTTCCCCTGTAGATAAAGCAAATCCTATTTCTTAATCAAGTCAATGAATGTAATCCAGTATTATCCTATCTGTATATCGACTGTTTATAAACCCACGACTTAGAATCTTTTGAACATCTACAAAATGCTCTCGGCTATGTCAAACAATGACAACAAATTGTCTGTTGTTGCTGGTTAAAATAAAAATGCTCGATGAAGGGCCGAGATAAAAATGAAAAATAACACTATTTCTTACCACTAAACACTAATAAATATTGATCTTCACAACGATGCCTTACAGAGTCAGATACGAGTTTTTTTTAAAGGGAAGTTCTCCACAAAAATAAATCTTATCCTTTTATAGAGCTGTTCACAAAATAAATATTATTCTTAATGCGACTAACCTCTCCACGATGACACGTTTACGATTAATCTCCCTATAAAAATAAACACTTCATTTTGTGATTTTGTTGAAAGTGTGAAATAGACGTTTCCATACAGGAAACATTAGGTATTCATCCATTGAAAAATTAACGTCGTTGTCGGTTGAATTTTATCAAGTCTTTTTCTGAAACCGTTTTTTCAGGAAATTAGTCTCCTCATGTCCACTGTTGTCACTAGCATTGACAAGAGTTTCCTACATACCGTTTGTTTACGGTAGTTTGGAAAGTTAACAGCTTAATTATATCATTTTTCTAAATTTCAACAACAAAAATTAGCAGCTACTCATTTTTGTTGTTGCTGCTGTTGGAAGTATTCAATTGATGAAAACTTTGCTATTTTTCTTGTTTGTGATTATCTAGTGCCAATCTATAAGATGTGATGAAGGGCAATTTTCTTTAAGACCTAAAAGATTCATTGGCATGAAGTCATTTTTACTCATTGATCTGAGAAACGGTTGTATATAGCTGGTTGTTTTGACATTTCTGAACTAGTTAGATGCTATAAGTAGCATCTGTATGAGATTCTCGATTTGATGAGGCCTTTGAAGATCATGATTCTAGTTTCCTGGTCATTGTAGAATTGTAGATTTTGTAGAATCTTACGATGTTAGACAAAAGTACCCCAGTGTAACTTATCCTGTTTTCAAATTTCTTATATTTTATATACTAAATTTGTTTTGACTGATCCAAGAAAACCGAATGCATGGTCATCAGCAAAAAGGGGCCACCAAAATGTCAATTACACATCGAGAACACTAAAATCAAACAGGTACAGAAATTAAATTCCTGGAAAATTTTCTGACAGAGGAAAGTGCGACACTGAGATCCGAAGGCGGATTGGCATAGCTAAAGACGCATTTCAAAGGCTAAGCAGAATATTCAGAGACAAGAAGATTTCGTTTTAGACAAAGAAAAGAATACTGGGCTGTTATGTGATATCTGTCTTCATATATGGCAGCGAATGCTGGACGATCTTCTCAAGGATGAAAGAGAGACTTGAATCAAAGTATGGTTCTACAGAAGGATACTGAGGATACCATAAGCATAACATATGAGCAACGAAGAAGTTTTGGAGAGAATGCAAACGAAAAGGAAACTTCTACTTGGCATCAGAAAAAGACAATTGAGGTTTTGGGGGCACATAATGAAGAAGGAAGGCTTGGAGAACCTGATACTCATGGGACGGATTGAAAGAGATATGGGAGAAGCAGCACGAAACATAATTGACAGGCTTAAGCAGGTGGATGGCGGAGTGGGGTCTAAGTGAGATCAGTCAGTTAAGTGCCATACGTGATACACGCTTGGGCGATCATGTCTCGAAAGAGACATGACTGACTGGGCAGAAGATTATCCCGCAGTAGGTTGCCATTGCTTTCTGCGGTAGACTGGTTGTCGACCAAGGCTATAGAACACAATCTGTCCTGTTATTTAACCCATAACTGGAAGGAAGAGACCTTTCCCAAGGGTATTTGCGCGTAAGTGCATGCAATGGATTCAGCTGGAATTCGAACTCGGATTCCCGATTACCAAGAGGAAAAATAATAAGAGTAACAAGGGATAAGGGCAAGTGAAAATCCATGATCGCCTACGTCCTGAAAGGACACGGCACATAAAGAAGAAAAAATTTCAGCACCGAGATATTTTAAATTTTTAGAATTTATTAATTCTTTTATACTCTCCACAAAACACATTTTATGAGATTGAAATCTACACAATACTATTCTTTATAGCTAAATTCGATACAAATTTAAAAATGCACCGGTTAGAAGATTAAACATGGCAGAGGATTGTCTGCACATGAACGTTTCGCTAAATCGGTAGCTCAAGTAAATAATATAAATGCTTTCTTGCGGAGGTGGCGTCTGAATGGAGCACCCTCTGTAGAAACTTGAATCCAGTTAGTAAAAATTCCCTTGTATTATTTTAAGCAAATCTCTGAAAAAACGTTTTTACTGCACATAATATTTTTCTTCTTCTTCCACTTGACTCTCTTTTGTAGCAGGAGGCCATTATTTTCTTTTCCAGAGGTTTAGTCTGTCTTGAGACTGCAGGGATTTATTTAGTTATGCAGGTAAAACCAGTTTAGGATATTTTTTGGCAATCGCTCCCACTTATCTGCACTGGTTAAATCTAGAAATGTCGAACAGAAAGATAAAGATGAAAATGACAGGAACTTTACGAACGATCGAATTTTTGTTCAGTCCAATAAGTTCTGCCCAACTAAATGTACAAAGCTTAGCGATATAAACAGAAAAAAAAGTCGAACATCAATGTTTAAATCTTATAAACGAATTCGATTAGATCAAAAAGAGAATAAAAAACTGTAGGAGTGCACGTTTCTCTGTCGAAAGATATGGAAGTATTCAGCCATTCTCGTACAAAGATAAAATACACCATAAGGAATTTTTAGCATACAAACCTACGCACGTTCATAAAGTAATATCGGTACATTGCAGGGCTTTATTAGTAAATTTTACGAGAGGGACCTCAGTGGATAGAGTAGTTTTATATTGTCTCCTTCACAATTTAGAATTCAGTGTATTCCCTCTCCAAGACTGCTTGACATCCAAGGTTAATAACCCAGGTTGTCGCACTGTTTTTTTTTTCCGATAGCCATGGTGATAAGAGTAGTAGAGATGGTTTCATGACTTTAAAAGGCATTAGTTCGAAGTGAATATCACAAAAATCTGGCTTAAATTGTTCTCTGTTTGCTGATTCCACTTTCTGAACTTACTGCTATACTCTCTACGGATTGAACAACCATGCTGGTACACGTGGTCGAATGAAGGCAAAACAAGTAATCAAGGCTCATAATTTATAGACATTAGCTATGTATCAAACAACCCTCCACGATAGATTAGCAAGTGTAAGCTGAAGGAATCAACTTTAGATCGGGTCTTAATGAGGTTGAAAGCGGTCAGACAATTTGAAAAAAAAAGTCATTCTCCAACTCGAATCTCGAAAGTAACATTTCGCAAGGAAAATTTTAAGTTGTAATTTTTCACGAGAGGAAGATGAAAGGTGTACGAAATGGAAATAATTGGTGTATCAAAAAGACCAGGTCAAATAATTAATCGTTGAAATAAATTATAATTTATAACCGTTTTCGATGATACATTAAGTTTTCTTTTATATATATATATATATATATATATATATATATATATATATATATATATATATTTGATGTTTGTTTGTATGTTTATAAGAGAGAGTGATACATACATCCATATAGATTATAGAGTATGTGAGTAGATATTTATAAAGCATTGTCTCGTATAAAACCGCAGCAATTGAGCAACTAGTACAACGCAAACTCATTACACAAGCAAAAAGTCTACTGGATAAGCTTGTATACCATTGCTTTCTGACAGATGCTTTAAATTACCCTAATTCATTAAGTTTAGCTGAACCTTGCAATGTTATATCTGCCTGCCTACTTGCTTTGAAAATTATCCCTCAACACTTTGCTTTGGGGAAATAGGCATCTGGTTCAGAGAAGCCTTGTAAACTAAATAGCCTCTGACAAGGTAGAGTGTAATCATTTTTGAAAGTTATAAACGTTAGTCATGGGAGAGTGGTTACACTATATATATGTAGGTGCATATTTACAACTTCTGTATCAACTAATAATTTATGTTTTAGTGAATAAAATAATAGTGCATTTTAAACGGAACCCTAAATAAAATTAAAATTTGTTTGAACGTGAGTTATTAAAAGCAAACTATAAATTTCGGTGTCTATTTACTCCACCTTCAGAAAAGTACCATTTCAGTTCATATCGCCAGTCATTCTAACTACAGTTTTTATTGCTAGCGTGTTAATTCCTGCGTGAAGGAGCTGTTTTTTTAATCATATCACCCCAAGCAAAGCGATAACGCCACTGATGCGCAGGGGGCTACGTAAGAGTAAAAAGATTAGAAAAGAGAAAGCCGGAAACCACATCTTAAGCAGGGAACAAGGAATGAGCCTCTTCACCTGTTCAATACACGTGGGTGAAGTGTGAACCGGGCGATAGTTTAGTCTATCTACTCCAATTGAAAAAACAAAAAGTAAAAAGATTAGAAAAGAGAAAGCCGGAAACCACATCCTAAGCAGGGAACAAGGGATGAGCCTCTTCACCTGTTCAATACACGTGGGTGGAGTGTGAACCGGGCGATAGTTTAGTCTATCTACTCCAATTGAAAAAACAAAAAGTAAAAAGATTAGAAAAGAGAAAGCCGGAAACCACATCTTAAGCAGGGAACAAGGGATGAGCCTCTTCACCTGTTCAATACACGTGGGTGGAGTGTAATGTTGTTACTTGTTCAAAGGTTCTAGAAGTTGTCTCGACAGTCAGTACACTATTTAATTTGAAAGAATTAAATATTTATAGTTTTTCCATTCTAATTCATATTTTAAAGATATATAAGCATTAGACTACCCTCCATAAAACCATTTTTGTAGTGCCTGTGTGTGGAATAATGGTTAGTGAGTGAGTCTGGATAGCCATTACAAGTTCGATTCTCATTTGTTTCCAATGTTTGTGAGATCGTGTCGAAATGAGCTTAAACAATTTATTCTTCCCTAGCCGAGCCAGAACTCTAATGGAAGGGAGAGGGTACAAGAAAGTAAGATTAATTTCTGAAGAAGCATGTACCCCATTCTTTTAAAATGAGTATGGCTGAGGAAATTTGAGTAATTTTTCTTCCTAGTCCCATGTATGAACGGGATTCCGACTTTAAACTCGACCTTGTGGCATATTCTGTTCTAATGGGCACGAAAATCAATACCGTTTTAATATTTAGTGAAAACGACAATATTACATCTTTCTTTCTACGTTGGAAAATCGGTTCGTTTTGAATAAATATCATTAAAAAAACTTGTTTGATTTGGAGTACCGGAATATCAGACGTAATTTATTATATCGGTGTGTCAAACCAGGATTTTTAGATGTTTAAACTAATCTAAGGCTGAGCAAGTATTTTCATTGAGGTTATGAAAAAAGAAAAAAAAAAGAAAAAAAGAAAAAAAGAAAACAAAAAACAAAAACAAACAAAAACAAAACAAAAAATAACAACGGACTGAACTGTTCGAGATTGTCAGATAACCATTGCTTTGGGTTAGGCTATCGGCTCGCTCAGACTTGCTGCTCGACCTTGCTCCATTTGTATTTTGCAAGGTCAGATGTGATGGGCTTAACTGGCAAACTTGAGCCCAGGGATATTTGCAAACACTTTGGATTAGAGGATATACAAAACACACTGATTATTCTATTTGTTGATGCATTTGCATGGCAAACTGTTTTAACCGTGTGCTTCAATCACACACACACATAAGCGCACGAGCGTGAGTTGGACATAGTGCAATTTTCTGCTTTCTGCTTTCATGCATCTCAATGTGCTTGAAACGTGAAACTTTTAGAAGGTGTATATGAAATACTTCGAACATTTGACTTTACTCAGTTTTCAATTATTATTATTTTTTTGTTTTATCGTCATCATACTGCGTGGCCAGATCTCTATAGTTTCACGGTACTTCTCATAAAGGGTCAGTCAGTCAATCGAGTGCTATACGTGATACACGCTTGGGCGATCCTATTTTGAAAGAGAAAAGAATGATTTTTCCGCAGTAGGTTGCCATCACTTTCTGCCAACCAAGAACTCAATCTGTCCTGTTACTTAAGCCATAACTGGAGGCAAGAGACTGATTAAATATCGTTCTCAAGGGTATTTGGCCGTAAGTGAATACAACAATGCAACAAAATTTGGGTAGAGCTTCGCGCGAATACACACACACACACACACGCACACACATTTATATATATATATATATATATATATATGATAGGATAAGGAACTTTATGAAACGTTTATAAATCTAACATGTTTCCTCGCGTTTATTCAAGCTTCATCTAATAAAAACGAAATATGTTAGATTTATAAAGGTTATTTATTCGTCCTTAACCTATCATTATGTCGGATTCTGATCTATATTTGATCCCAAGTCATATATATATATATATATATATATATATATATATATATATATATATATATATATAGTTAAATAAAATAAAAACAAGAGGAAAACTGTATTTTATTTAACCATCCTGTCCTTAATTTCAGATCATAGCTGAGTATATATATATATATATATATATATATATATATATATATATATATATATATATATATTAAGTTGTCACATATGAAATGACACATTTTATAGGAAATGAATAAAACGCTTCTGAAATATTAAATAACTAATTTATTTAGTTCAAATAGATACCATGTAGATGAACGATTATTCTCCAACGTATTTTTAAATTCTTGAATCCATCTTTAAAAAATTATCATCCTTTGAAGTGATAAACAGTTCAAATGCTTCGATTACATATTCCTTATTGGAGAACGTTTTATTGCGCATGGAAAGCTCAAAATGCTTAAATAAGTGATAACAGGTAGAATAAATATCAGGTAAATATGGGGGATGAGGCAGAATTTCATAATTTAGGTGATGCAACTTTTGGATTGAGAAGCGTGCACCCATCGTGAAGCAATCCCTATTCACAAGCCTAGAGTGTTCCTTTTTCCTGCATGCCTAGAATTTCTCCACAACACGAGGTTGCTATTATTAGTTTCTCTTGAGGCAAGAATGCATAATTAACCTTTTTGAAAGATCACCAGACAGGAACCATTTACTTTTTAGGGTGCAGTGGGGATTTTGTTATTGTTTTGGCAATTCACTTGCATCTAACCACTGGCCTACTCGCTTACTGTTGTCAAAGCGTATCCATTTCTCATCGCGAGTAATTATTCGATGCAAAAATGGATCTTTTTCCAAGTTTGTACTCATAGAGTAAGATTATTCGACATTGTTTCATTGTAACTATTTCCATTGTGCTTATGAGTAACATTATATTGAAAGAAAAATTATCTGGCAAAAAAGAATTCGGAATGAGTCAAGATGTTCTTATATACTAAAGAGGTTACTTCGTTAGACGACCGGATCAAAGACCAACCAAAAAATGCGTAATTTTATGTGTGGTACCTTCAAATTGGTCGAGTTTCGATCCCGGCCAGAAGCAAGTGGATGTGTCTAGCCACATTGATGAGATGTGATACAGCAGAACAGACTTGTATGTGGATGACTAATATATATATATATATTCTATTTGTAAACGAGCTATTACGCGACCCAGGTTTTAGCATGAGTGGTATCTTCAGGCGATTTTCAATTTATTGCAACTCGCCTGAAGACACTACTCATTGTAGAAACCTAGGTCGCCTAATAGCTCGTTTACAAATGGAAAATATTCAAAAGTTCTACAATATCATTGTATTGAACACTTTTTAATACAAATGTACACTTGTCTTGTTTTATTAAGACCAAAAACTAAGTAATTAAACAATTAATATATATATATATATATATATATATATATATATATATATATATATATAAATGAAGAATAATAAAATGCATAAAATTATTATGCACTATTTAAAAATGATAAAAATACATTAATTCAACAGAAATGAAATATCCTAATAATTACAATTCAGTGAATTATTAAACTGAATGGGGTTCCTTACCAACAATAGAGTACCAAATCTTATCTCTATCAGGATCAAAAGCTTGCACCAACACGATCCATTTGCCTACTTCATCGTTCTCCATTACTTCCTCCGTAATGTATTTCTTGTTGAACGCCGGCGGTTTGGGCGAATATTTCTTGACATTCACAACCTTGATCTTGACTTTGGCCGATGACTTCTTGGGAGGAACGCCCTTGTCTGTTGCCTTCACCTACAAAAAATTTATATTCAATATAATTAAATGAGAAATTAAATGGAATAACTATAAATAAGAGCGTTAATTTAATTAAAAAGCATACACGGCTATTTTTCAAGCATTAACATAGCACTAATGGCTAGATGTAACCGTAAATCCTATGTTTACAGTTTCTTCTCTCGTACTTCTTGCTTGTGGAACTCACTTCTTGCTTCCCTGTCAACTTTGATCTACAAAAATGTAAATGCAATGTCAATCGTTATGTTTTGTCTTTTAATTCTTGTTCTTTTATTGTCCTCTCTCTTTAGTATCTTTTTCTCATATCCTCTAACACTTATTAACCCCTTGCATCTTAGTGACTTTATTGCCTTGCTTGGGGGATAAATGATTTTAAAAACTCATTTCTTTGGCGTAGTGTCTTTCTTTATTATTCGTATGCCAAGCAGTTGACACAACAATGTATGATGACACGACAAATAAATGGTTGGTGGGGAGACGTCATTATTTTTTATCAAAGTTTTTGCAAGTAAATTTTGTCTTTTTAAGAGGAAAAATCTTTTGCATTCCCGCCTCTATTTTTCATTTAGCGACGCTTGCCGATCTTGAAAATTTACATTTAAAATCCTTATTGTCACTTTGAACTCCGCATGCTGGAGCCATAAGCAAGCTAATTAGTTACAAGATCATTGGGAATCAAAGACAGATAAAAATATATAAAAAAAAAAAAACACTGGCAATAGGCATCAAGATAGACAGATAGACAGACAGATAGTAACATATGTAAAGTTAAGGTGACAGAAAACGATATCAGAATATAATGAGTGAAAGAGAAAGAGAGGGAGAAAAACATAACTGATAAAAAGGAAGAAGGAGCAGTGAGAGAGAAGAGAATAAAAAAGGATATTTTTTTTACAGCTTATCAACCTTCTGTGGGTTATTTAACGCCAAAACATATTTCGGCCTTAGGAATAATTAGTTTTTAGTTGCGAGTGAATATTGCAACAACAATTATATTTTTAAGAATAATAACGATTTTTAGATACAGATACAATTCCATCCTAACTATGTGACTTAACACAGAGTTGCTGTGTGTAGGGTGGAGCGTGATATGGTTCCAAAGGGTATATGCGCGTAAGTTAATATAACGAACACCACCGGAATTCGAACGCGACTCTACGATTTCTCATACCAAAGTGCTATCCATTACTCCACCCGCGCATCCAGCTAAAGGAAGCAAGAGGAAAAGAAAGAAGGCTGTGAATCATGAGAGAAGACGAAAGAAAAACAAAACTAAGAACTAGAAAAAAGAAGAAGAAACGAAAAGAAATAGGATCAATAGAGAAGAGGGGGTACTACAAATAGTAATACAAATAAGAGTTTAAAAAAAAAAGACGGATCAAGTGAAAGAGAGAAAAGCATTGTACTTACAACAAAATCATATTCCGATCCTGCCTTGAGGTCCTTCTCGCAGGAAATAATTCCCGTGTCTGGATCAATGGAAAAGTCATATTGCTTCTTCCGCTTGATACTGTAAATGATCTCGGCGTTGCTGCCGACATCAATGTCCTTGGCCATGATTCGGAACAAGGCTGAGCCCTTGACGGAGGCGGGCACCTGCAGGCGGTATGGACTGCTAATGAACTCTGGTGCGTGGTCGTTCTCATCCTCAACATGGATGACAACCTGAGTAGATGAGCTGAGATTTGGGACACCATTGTCTCGGACTGTGACCTGGGATTTGGGATAATGATCCCAAAAATGAAAAAGAGAGAGAGAGAGAAAAATGTTAAATTCAAAAAGACGCATTTTGCAACATTATAAAGTTAGCAATGCTACATAACAGAAATAGAGTGAAAGACATAATGCCTATGATTTTCTTAATGTTCTGGTTAATTAGGACATATAAAAATAAAACAAACTGGCCCAATTAGGCGGCTGCTATAGACTTAATTAACGGTTACTTAAAGGCTGCAAAAACAAAACTTAAGCATTTATATAATTATAATTATTTGCACGAAAAAGAAATTCTTCTCTAAATAAATGTTAATGTACCTGTATTTACTTTCATCAGATAATCAAAATTTAATGCTCATGTAACGTTTACATAATTAGAATGCAAATTGAAATTGAAACTTCATTATTTCCCAAGTTAAAGCATTTTAACAGTTTTCCGTCAACAAAAATATTGCTGCGATGTGCATTTTGCTATATTACATTAACAATCCTGCAGAAATTAGCAGATTGTGGTTTTACAGAAGGATGCTGTGAATATCATGGATCGAGTATGTGAGCAATGATGAGGTTTTAGAAAGGATGGAAACGAAAAGGAAATAAATATTGAGCACCAGGAGGAGACAGCTGGAGTTCTTGGGACATGTGATGAGGAAGGAGGGCTTGGAGAATCTGATACTCAGATGGAGGGAAAAGAGACAAAGGAAAGCAGCGGATAACATGATTGAAGGGCCTGAGCAGGTGAATGGCAGAGCGGGGTTTGGGTGGCGTAAGAGGAGAAAGCGTGCTAAGAGTTATCAGGGATAGGGAGACATGGAAAGCTATGATCGCCTACGTCCTGAAGGGACATGGCACATAGAAGAAGAAGATTATGAAGAAAATTATTTGTCAATAAATAAAGAAAACTATTCTATAGTTAACCTATGATGTAGACAAAATTATATTTTACAATATAAATTATTGTAGTATTTGCAAAAACTGTGTATTGTCATTAGTAAATTGTAAATTGGAAGGAAAACTACTTTATTATTCAAGTTAGTCTAAAACTGTTAAAACATCTTGAAGACATAATGAGAAAAGGTCTTAGAGAAATTTGGCATATTAAACGCAATAAGGACAGTGCTGAACTATGATCGTCCACGTCTTGAAGGGACACGGCACATGAAAGTTAATCGATCCGAGAACTTTTTAGCAACCCCTTGTATTTTAGACATCGTGAAATTATTCTTAGTGAATGCCGTCGTAACAGTTTAAAGGATGGAATGTATTTCTTCTCAGTGAGGTCGAAGATGATGTCGACTTTTGAAGAAGACGGCTGGGGGGTGGCGGTCACATCTCTTACATATTCTTTATCTCATTTGAAGAAATTTAATTTCTTTGCACGACAAAGTAACATGTACCGACATCAAAGTGAATCTCCTCCAATGTTGACAGCATGTTCTTGGACATGTCATCTGAACAGTAGAAGACCCACTTGATCGAATCTTTACATGGAATCATCTAAAGAAACGATTTTGCGATCATGTACAAAGACATACATCGTGACATCGATATAACCCGATGGAAATCCTTGCTAATGATCACTTGCTTGGAATCAATCATTGTGGTACAGATCACTTCGTGATTGAACTTTTCCAGAAAGGAAAGAATACGATAAAGAGGACAGAGAAAAAAAATGACTTCACAACTTTCTACTTATATATTTTGATGACGGACACCCGTGTCACGTTTTTATAAGGATCCGTGATGCCCAAGTAAATTGAGAGTAACGTTTACTTTGTAAACATCAAAGATTGGGAACATGGCGTTGCGTTAACGAATTGACAGCTCATGAAATAGAACCAGTCGAAAAGGAAAACATTTGAAATCATTAAATCAATTCCGGGATTTATAGATTGATTTTGTTTTTTTTTTACGGCTTTTGCAGATTATTTAAGATTGTAAGAATTTGTAAGAATTTATTGGCGATAATAATGATTTACTGATACAAGTCCTACTATTTAACCCATTGCTAGGGGAAATTAGTATTTGCGTGTTAGTGTATTTGCGTGTGTTTCTGACAGTATGTGTGTGTATTTGTAAGGTTATTTGCATCTAAGTGAATAAAACGAACTGGATCTTGGAAACCAGATTTCCGATTTTGAATTCGAACCCAGTCTATTACACCACCCGCACATTCAAACTTACATCACATGGTATTTCCAAGCGATCATCTCAATGATTCTCAACGGCCGTGATGCCACGCGATTCTCTTAAGTGTGCCACGAAATACATATATATGTGTGTTTGTGTGAGTACTTTGACATGGTGTAATGGTTAACAAGTTCATCTCGCTAGAACAATTACAACTGAGTACTGAGTTCGATTCTCACTGGGTGCCCCATACTTTCGGCCTTGTGCCACATTTAAGCAACGCTTAGAAAATCGCTATGTATGTATATATGTGCGCGTGTTTGGAATTAGTAATGGTACAGCGTTAGTGAAACTTTTTTTTATAAAAACTGAAATAAAATAATTTCATATTTGTGTGTGTATTTAAAAGAAATCTATGTTTTTATTTCATAACATTTAAATGTATATCCTTTAAAAATGTTGCTTAGTGTGCCGTGATATTTTAATTTGCTCCTAGGTGTGCCGTTGTTTAAAAAGGCCGAGAAAGACTGTTATCGGTACTGACCAGATTCGACATTGCTTAACTTCGATGATCGTACCAAAACCGATGTTTCAACGTGATATGGCCGTAAGTAGTGATTTATAGAAGAATAAGTTTGTTAATTGTACATTATAGAAAAAAAAATCTTTTTTCCATTTTCATTTTCTTTTGCGGTGCATAAAATATGTTGAATACGACAGAAACAACATATTTTGTATTGAATTAGAAGTGACCGTCATTTGGTTGTACATTTCTTTTTTATTATTCAAGAGTCTTCACTATTTTAAGCGAAGCTTCGCGTATGCAAAAGTTAATGGCTCGGAGGTTGATGTCGACAGTGTCTCAAGATGAAGCGAACAATATTAACCGCATGACAACAACTTATACGATATTACCAAAAATAATTTTAAAAAGTGAAGTTTGACATTTGCTTTGTTACCGAGATGAAAGCAAACAGAGCAATTAATTCAATTCAAAATCATCATTCTCGAACAGTGAACTTTCTCTCTCTGGAGATTGGAGACTGCTACACAATGATTTTCCTTCAGATTGTAGAAAGCCTACCAGCGGAAGAAAGAGACGGGGCAGATGCGGTGGCGTTGGAAATGAGGAAGAAACGTTATTACTTACCGTCAAGATGAGCTCGTCTTTGTACTCTCTATTCAGTTTATTTTCTGTAGTTGTAATTTGGCCTGCAAAGAGCAAAAATAACAAATCATTAGACATACAGAGCCTTCTCAAATGTGTAGTCATAGAAGTATGATAATATATATATATATATATATATATATATATATATATATAGAGAGAGAGAGAGAGAGAGAGAGAGAGAGAGGGAGGAGGGCAGAAAATTTTTAAACGCACTTACATAAACATTAATATACAAAAGCAGATCAATTATTCGAAACTTGACGTGTAATTATTAACTGAATTTTGGTCTGAAGTTTTTACTGTATGTTTGACCAGTATGATTATTAGTCTTTACTGAATTAAGTGTGGCCACCTCGACGTGTTATGATGGTTAGTAAGCAAGCATGACTTACTTCGATT
Organism: Ascarosepion bandense; assembly: GCA_037127315.1. Classification (NCBI taxonomy): domain Eukaryota; kingdom Metazoa; phylum Mollusca; class Cephalopoda; order Sepiida; family Sepiidae; genus Ascarosepion; species Ascarosepion bandense. Next base: position 5,491,794 of record JBBBDQ010000662.1, read on the forward strand.
AATTACAACTAAGTAGTGAGTTCGATTCTCACTGACTGCTTCGCGTCATACTTTGGGCCTTGTGCCACAACTAAGCTATGCTTAGAAAATCCAGATTTGGGCACTTCGACGTGGTGTAATGGCTAGCAGGCTTGTCTCGCTGGATTGAATAGTGAATTGGACCCTCACTGAGTGCCACGTACTTTTGGCCTTGTGCCTAATCTAAGCTACGCTTAGAAAACCACCAACACTGGATTAAGTGCATTGGCAAAAAAGAAAATAATGTTAAAAATATTCGTTGTGTTAAATACTTTTTTCTCGTTAAGCTGCGGACTTATTGATGTACCTACACACACACACAGAGAGAGAGAGAGAGAGAGAGAGAGAGAGAGAGAGAGAGAGAGAGTATAAACAATATTCTTTCTCAGATATGATTCAATATTTTGATGAATTCATAATGAGTATGTATTTCTAGTTTTTCTATTTTAACAAAATACTAATGCATTTATTTTGGAACCTGAACGTATTTCCAACCAATATTCATGTTGAACTTTCACACACAGATTTCGAAGGAAATGAAATGGAGAACTAATGATATTCAATACTAAGCGTTGCTTCGGATGGTATATATATATATATATATATATATATATATATATGTGTGTGTGTGTGTGTGTGTGTGTGTGTGTGTGTGTGTGTGTGTGTGTTATATCTATATAATTTTAGTTCTTCACTAGATTAACTATAGACACACATTCATGTTCAAGACGGAAGTATTTCTGTAAATCACCCCAAAAGATGTGTAAACAATTGAACTTGATATTATAAATCTAATGTTAAAATCTGAAAACGAAAAACAAATCGATAAGCTCTCTTCCGTTAATTAACATTTATCTGAAAACATGATTAAATAATTATAATTCAATAAATTTAAAATCTTATCTAATATGAAATATCAATTTTACGCTGTTAACGGAAATATTTTAAGTTCATTTCCATCATGATGAAGATAATGTCTTTTTGTAGAGAAAAGAAAAACTGATCTGAAAATAAAATCAGAACGTAAAAATAACCTGCTACGGTTTTCATGAAACTTCCGTAAAACTCAGAGTACAAATTTAATAAAAGATAAGTGAACTATTTGACTTAAAATTTTCAAGAAATTCTGATATGCAAATAAACTTACTTAATAAAAAAATCGGCTGCATATTGAATGACACTTCTATGAACCTTGGAGAACAGATTAAATTGCAGGTGAAAAGGCTGACTGTGAAAAACCAGAGTAGAATATGCCAATGTGGAGCTGAAGATTATAATATGTATATTTGAGGAGATGAGGGAGAAAGAAGAAAAGTGACAAAGGGGAAGAGGGAGAGAAAAAGAAGTGCAGAAAAGAGAAAAAGTAAATGTGTGTGTGTGTGTGTGTGTGTGTGTGAGAGAGAGAGAGAGAGAGAGAGAGAGAGAGAGAGAGAGAGAGAGAGAGATGTATTTCCTAAGCACAGTATTGAGAGAAAGTAAAATTTCGTTGGAAAAAAGAAAAGAGTACTAGACTGTTATGTGATGGCTGTCCTTCAATATGGCAGTATACTCTGGAAATTTTCATAAAAGACGAAGGAAAGATTTGAAGTAACTGAAATGTGCTTCTGCAGAAGGATATATATATATTATGTAAAGTTCCAGATATGTGTATCTATTAAAAATAATGTTCAAACAATAAATTATCCCAAATTTAAAGATTTAAATGATCAAAATTGGTTAGCATAGAAAATATTTCTATTTTGAATCATCTTGCAGAAGTTCAAATTAAAACATTTTCTGATTCTGTAATCATAGAGCCTTATCCACTATTCTATTCCAGAAAGACTTCTGATTGATAATGAATAATGTTTGTAATCTTGGTTTGTTGAAAACATTAAAAAATAATGATTACTCAACTTTACCAACTCCAGAGAGAGAGAAAGGACAACCATTCATTTTAGTTGGAGTTGTGTTCACACTTATCCATGGGGGAGGGACAATGATTTTATATACTATCAAATATGGAATCTGAACTTGAAGGCTTATGCTTGACTTTAAGTAACCTATATTGTCAGTTCTAAGGTTTCAGTGAAATTTTTCTGTCTCCCAATACTCTAGTTAGCTTCTGGAATGCCTCCTTGACAATGCAAATTTGCCTTTGGATCTCAATATCACACCTCATCGTTGCTCACATGTTCAGTCCATTGTATCTTCAGCATTCTTCTGTAGAACCACATTTTGGTTGCTTCAAGTCTTTCTTTCATCTTTAAGGAGATTGTCCAGCATTCACTGTCATATTGAAGAACAGATATCATGTAAAATCCAGTACTCTCTTCGTAGTTTTCAGTGAAATTTTCCTGTTTCCCAATACTCTAGTCAGCTTCTGGAATGCATCCATGACAATGCAAATTTGCCTTAGGATCTCAATGTTGCATATTCTGTCTTCTGTTAGAACACTTCCCAGGTATTTAAATTTCTGTACCTGCTGATTTTAGTATATCCAGCCTGTAGTTGGCATTTTGGGCTCCTCTACTGATTAAAAAAAGACCGGCTGTTTCAGTTAAGGCTGACAGTTATAAGAAATATAGTTATGTCATCATTTTAAGGGAATAAAAACGTTTAGTTTCAAGCAAGAAAATTGATAAAAAAATCCTTATATTATGTTCAGAAAAGGAAGGCTTTTGAAATTGGCAGCTGAATTTTTCATAACAGCAGTTAATTGTTAAACCAATTGTTAGATCCTTATTTTCAGCACTAGCTTCATTGGGTTTAATTTAGAAGAGATAAATGAATGCCAACAAAGATGATTGGTATGAAAAATTGTTTTGGTGAATTTCTTATCAGTGTAAGTGTGGTGATAAAGTTTGTTGAAGTTATCTCCCCTTTTTATTTAAACACTTCTACATTTATAACTATAAGAGATATCTACATGGTGACCATGTTATAACTCAATAAAACTTCAGTAAGCACTATTTCAACTCTCAGGTGTTATTCATTGAACTACTAAATATAGTTATTATAATGTCAACAAACATCAAAAAGTTGTTACTCTAAGTAATTTCTGAACCTTTACTATTCCTCTTTTTCTCTAGTTTGTCATCTATTCACACAAGCAAATTAACTAGGTTATTCATTAGTTCTCTTTGTCTCTCTTGTGGGTACTTAATTTTCTTGGCTTTCTTTCCTCATTATGTGTTTTAAAAATTTAAACTTCTTTCTCATTGTAAATTTACTTGTTCCTATTTTTCTTAAAACTTCATTATTTTTCACATGTTCTGTTCATGGTATTCTTAGCATTTGTTGGTAGAACCACATCTCTGTCACTTCGTCTCTTTGTTTGTAAGAAAAACATCCGGTATTTCCTGCCATATAAAAAGATAGATATAACAGTTCAGCACTTTTTTCTTTCTTTAGAACAAAATTTTCCCATCTCTTAATACTTTGCTTATTTTATGAAAGGCATCTTTCACTGTTTCTATATGCCTTTCAGTTTCTGTATAATACTTTCTGTCATCTTTTATGACACTATTCAATTAAATTTCTGTATTTGCTTGTTTTTTTATGTCCCTAGTATGTAGCCTACATGTTGGGTTGTTGATAACTGTGTATTCTGTCTTCTTAAAGTTAACGGTTACTCCTTTCTAACAGTTATTCCTTTCTTCTTGCTTTCCTTTATTACTTTTTCTAAGAGTTCTTTCAGTTTCCTTTCCAAGACAGCCATCAAGACAGTGTCATCTGTCTACTTCATGTTAAGATTATGTCCGCTGAGAATTATAATATTTAGATTGTAAATCTATTATGGCTTCTCAATAATGCATATATACGTGTATATGTGTATTTTTAAATTCTCTCTTATTCCATCTCTAAATACACATAGATGTCTTTCAAATATAGCACAAGGATTGCTGGTGGCAATAATAAAACAGTCTTCTATGTAAAATAAATAAAATCTATACTAAAAATAAAATATACATACATAATGCACTTACTCACACACACGCACATATATGTAGTTTTGTTAGTAAGGATAAAAAAGCATTTATTTTACACTATGAATATTTCTTTTTTAAAGTAATTTCTTTTCTTATTAATATTCTTAGACCAATACTTCTTTCAGACCATGTAAGTATTATATAATGAAATTTGCAGAACAAATAAAACTTTAGCTAATAACTGTGACATATTCATCCACCTTCTTAGATCTGTCTGTCTGTCTGTCTCTCTCTCTCTCTATATAATTATATGTAATAGTGCACTGTTGGTGTAGGCGGTAATAAAACAGTGGCTGATGTAAAATAACAAATCTAAAATTTATGCCTGAAGATTAACACATGCATAAAACTGTTGCCTCAGATGGTGTGGAACATACACACACACACACACACATATATATATATATATATATATATATAGTGTATCAAGGCAGCAGATAATTTTCTAAACATATACTGTTAAATACAACAGACAATAAATGTCTATTATGTTTAATCATGCGTCGTACTAAACATCATATTTTAGCTTTAATTTCAGATGAAAATAAAAATAAAAATTGTCCAACATTTGGATATTTTTTTATTATGCTACTTCTAAGCTTTTGGGTCACATGAACCATCTTCAGAGAAGTTAAAGGGATGTTAACATAAAGACGTTCACTGATGTTAACGGCTCTGTAACCTCTCTGAAAATGGCTCATGTGAGCTGAAAGCTTAGAACCAGCATAATAAAAAATATCCAAATGCTGGACAATTTTTGTCTTTATTTTCATCTGAAAATAAGGCCAAAATACAATGTTTAGAATGGCTCATGATTTAACTGATAGATATTCACTGTCTGTTATATTTAACAATGGTAGACTTTGAAAAACGATAGCTACCCTGGCATGTATGCATTGCTCATTCACTAATGAATTAGAGCACTCTGGTTATTGGGCGCATATAATCATAATATACATGCTAAAAAGTCTGCCTTCTTCTACCGTGCGCCCATGGCCCAGAAGTAGAATCGCCGACTGATGCCACTTCGGTTGGGTTTCAATCCTGGGTTAAAAGCAATCGGAATCTAACCTTACTGATGAGCTGTGATACAGCGAAACAGATCTGTCTGCAGATGACTATTTACACTCTCACACCCTGATTGAGCACTCTGGAAGAATGGTAGACTTTGAAAAACAATAGCTACCCTGGTATGTATACATTGCTCATTCACTAATGAATTAGAGCACTCTGGCTATTGGGAACGTATAATCATAATATACATGCTAAAAAATCTGCCTTCTACCGTGTGCCCATGGCCCAGAGGTAGAATGACCAACTGATGCCACTTCGGTCAGGTTTCAATCCTGGGTCAAAAGCAGTCGGAGTTTAACCGTACTGATGAGCTGTGATACAGTGAAACAGATCTGTCTGCGGATGACTATATATATATATATATATATATATATATATATATATATATATATATATATTTGTTCTTTATTGTTCATTACAATGCTGGCTTTCATGCATATAGTAATTGTCAGGCTCAAATTAAAAACAAACTTGCAATGTATTAATATTTCATTATTACTACCTGCATTCACTGTATACTATTTAATATTCATATTTTATATATATATATATATAGTTTTAGTGCAAAGAATTTGTCACTTTAACTGAGCAGTTTCAGGATGACTTGGAAGTTTTGTGAGGACACTGTTGACTTCATTCATTAGGGTTCCATTTTAAGTGAAAAATTCTTTGCACTCTAAAACTACCAATGCTCTATTTCCACCTTGATATTAAGCACTTTTTGATAAAAAACTTTTATCAGTAAAACTCCTGAAAAAACAACAAACTTGGTGCAAAGCACTATCATGACTCATCAGTATGTATGCATGCATATTTATATTATGCGAGAACATGTGAAAAACTACTACAAAATTGTACATTTTGTTTTGACATTGAAAGAACAATGTCTCATCTCCTTTTTTTTGTTTTATCTTTATTTTTATTCTAATTTATATTAGGTCTAATTAATTTTCATCTTCATACTGATTTTTTAAATATTCTTTATTTTACGTTCTATGAATAATATTTTTATTTGTGTCTGGGATTTCATCTTTTTTTTAAAAGAAAATGTCAAATGATCTGAGTTGCAACATTGTAACTATACGTCAATATCTGTTTGTGACCCATTTCCGTCATAATTTTGAATTCTCCTCTTTTAGTTGTTTTCATTGGTTCTTCCCTTCTCTACATTTTCTCATTTATTTTTCTATTCACTTTCTAATTCTTCTGCATCTTTCCTTTTCCTCTTTCTTTTCCTTTTCTTAATTTCTCATTTTATTTTCACTTTTCTTCTCTCTTTTTTCTTTTTTCATTATTAAACCTTTTACTTTGTACAAAAATTTTTTTAAAAAATAAAGGAAAGTGTTGCTTCATAAAATCAAAAATAATTTTTAAATAAAAACGTTTATTGCCATCATTGTTAACTACCTGATGAGACATTGTTCTTTCAATGTCGAAACAAAATGTACAATTTTGTAATAGTTTTTCACATGTTCACACATAGTAATTAATAATAAATATTCATTTTTCTATTTACATATTGAGCATTGTTAAAAATTAATGTTTTGAACATTGCAATTTTGTTCTTCATTCTTCTTTGTTTGTATATATATATATGTTCTTTTTATCTATCTATCTATCTATCTATTTATCTATCTATCTATCTCTCTATATATATATATAAGACAAAAGGAACAGTTATCTTAGCAGACATGTTTTGTCCTTTTAAGAATTTTCATCAAAGCAAATGTATAAAACGTATTGGTTCAGGTATGTTTTTTTTTGTCTTTATTGATATTGTCCCTTTATAGATATACAACATCCAAAAGTCTCTCTCTCTCTCTCACACACACACACACACACACACACACACACACACATGAGTGTGTGTATATTTAGGCAGCATATTTTATTTAAACATATTTTACTGAATAATATAGACATATTGTGTCTACTTATTTTCATATTTACCATTTCAAGTTGTCTAATTAGTTTCTTGATATTGAGATGAAATCCATCAGGTAAGATGAAAAGCTTGTTTTGTAAATATTTCATGATTACAACAGATAAAAATTCTAAAATAACTATAACAGACCACTTTTACATGTGTTTAAAAATCACTATGACAAAGGAAAACAGATTTAAAACTTTTTTAGCATACCTACACAAAGAAAGGATGTGTGTTGTGGTACAGTGGATATCGGCTCGGAACGATGAAGCCGGGGAGCCGAGTTCGAATTCCAGCTGAATCCATTGTATTCACTTACGCGCAAATACCCTTGGGAAAGGTATTAATCCGTCTCTTCCTTCCAGTTAGGGGTTAAATAGCAGGACAGATTGGGTTCTATAGCCTTGGTTGGCAACCAGTCTACTGCAGAAAGCAATGGCAACCTACTGCGGGATAATCTTCTGCCCAGTCAGTCATGTCCCTTTCGAGACATGATCGCCCAAGTGTGTATCATGTGTGGCACTTAACTGACTGACACAAATACATTTAAGTGTGTCGTTCAGTTTATCCCAGTTACATGTCTGTCTTTATATTTTACCCCAGAAAATGATCTTAGAACAGGTTGAATGTACTTGGGTTAAAAAAAAACAAAACAAACTATGGCAGCTTTCTTGATGGATTTCATCTCAATATGAAGAAACTACGTACACAACTAGAAAGGATCAAGATAAAAACAAGTAGACACAATATGTCTATATTATTCAACAAAACATATATGTGTGTGTGTGTGTGTGTGCACTTGTGGGTACACATGCGTACTTAAGTATGCATTCAGACACCCTCCTACCCATATGCAAATGTACATATAATCCTGTTTGATCTTTTGAGCTTAGGAATTAAACAAACCAGTACATATTTAAAAGTAAAATCCTAATCCAAGATTATCTGTTTATTTCTAATTGTAGATAATTTGCTGAACACTAGTGCATTGAAAATTAAAGTAAGTATCTGTGTATGTGCATGTCTAGTGAGTGTGTGTCCAGTGTTTTTAAATAAAGCAATCTGCTTCTTATAGATTGTACATTGCATGTATTGTAAATTGCATGTTGTATACTACTAGTGTAGACTGTACACTGTACACCTCTCATAATGTAGATGACATATTGTACACCACTTTTATTATAGAGAAGAGAAACAGTATTATAATTTTTTTTGCACTCACATGATCTCATACTGATTTCATAGCTAACTCAGTGTGTTAAGTGCCATATGTGATAGATGTTTGAGTGTTCATGTCTTGAAAGAGAAAATTTTCCCACAGCAAGTTGTCATTATTACTTTTTTTGTGGTAGATTAGTTGCCAACCAAGGCTATAGAACTTAATTTTTCCTGCTATTTGACCCATAGTTGGAAGGAGAAATGACAGATTAGTATCTTTCACAAGGGTATTTGCACGTAATTGAATGCGATGAATTCAACTGGAATTTGGACTCAGGTCTCCAGTTTCCCATTCTGAGTAGATATCTATTGCACCACAATGCACATAGCTAAGTTAATCAGTTAAGTTCACTTGGGTGATCATGTCTTGAAAGAAACATCACTGACAGGGCAGAAGATTTTCTCGCAGTAGCTTGCCATTACTTTCTGCAGTAGACTGGTTGCCAATCAAGGCTATAGAACCTAATCTGTTATTTAACCCATAGCTAGAGGGAAGAAATGGATTACTACCTTTCACAATGGTATTTGCGCATAAGTAAATGCAACAAATTCAAATGGAATTCGAACTCAGATCTCTGATTTCTAATTCTGAGCTGATATCCACTGCGCCACAATGCACATAGTTGAGTATTTGGTTTTATTAGACTTTGACATGTTTTCCTTTTAATACTAAGCTTTTAAAATTTTCTTAGACCTGTTGTTCATCAAATATATACTAAGAAATAATTTATGTTGCAGAGAAATATGACTGAGCCATTTTCCAAATTGGTGACATGACTTATTAATGACAATTGAAGAACTCATATGACAATATGTATTATCGAGTTTAATCAGAAAATAAATAAATGAATGATTAAAAGTGAATAGAAAAGAGAAAAATCAATCTACAGATGTTTTCAAACTTCTGATCCTGATGTTGTCAATATTTGGCAAAAAATAAATCAATCATCAATGAATCGGATTTTTCAGATCAAAAAGCTCTGATTAATTAAGTCATAACTTAATTAAAAGTTAATTAATTGAAAGCAAATATTCAATTGATAATTTTTTTTTTTACTTTTTTAAAGAAGACATTTCATTATCTTAATTAACAGCATTTTTCTTGTGTCTTTTGTTTGAGCTCACAAAAATTGAATATCATTCAGCATATGCAAATGGCAAATAATGCCTGTAACTTGACACAACTTAGATATCATTTCATTCCATTTCTTTTCACCATCTTTGAGTTCAGCTTCATGATTTCATAATCCCAGAAATTTGGCATATTTCTGGGTGATGAACTTGTCTAAGTAATTTTAACAGGCTTACAGAGAAAAGAAGTTCTTCCCCTTAAAAGATTTTTCATAGAGAGTGAAATAAGTAGCAATATGAAATTGTAAGATCAATGGAAGATCTAAAAGATGATAACAACAGAGTTGTCCCAATTTCTGTCAGGTCTGCAAAATGTTGTGATATCCGGCATTGTACAGATGGAAGGTATCACTCTTCTGATTGGCCAACTAGGAATGCTCTTCATCAATTGCTCCTTTTAATTGGACCAATCGGAAACAGTACTTGTCTAAATTTATTTCATTTGGCAGAAGGTGCATGCAGAATGCTCTTCCAATCTTGCCAGATACATGATATCACTTTCTGTTAACATGGACTCATTTCATCTTCATCAAGACCATTTTCTCTTAACATTGTTGTAAACAATCTGTTTTTCAATGCTTGGAATCATCATACATTTTGGAAATTCACTGATAAAAATAGTATTTTCCTTTTCTTTTTATAATATTGGGTCACAACAAAAGTCTAACATTTTTAAGTGAATTTCAAAGACAATATTTAGATATTTGTACATAGGTTTATTCAACCACATTTGTACTATTTTGTTCCACTAGCTTTCACCATCTTTGAAGCAGCTTCATGATTTCATCCTCACAGAACTTCAGCATCTTTCTCAGTGATGGTTTTTACAAATTTTCAGATAATTGAAGTTGTGTGTTTTGTTTTGGCTTCACTATTTACATATGCTAGTCAATGGTCAATCCTAACAGTTATTGGATAAGCAATGATGGTTATATTTCAAATTATTCTTGAAGTTATTGTTGGAATAATTGTGAATATGAATGTAGTTATTTGTAGGTATTTTATAGTATTGTTTGTCATTATTTATTACTAACTGCTTAATTATTTGTTGTTATTATATTTATTTATACTTATATATGCATTTATAATATTGATCATCATATATAGTTGAGCCAAAACATGACCCATATGGCCTGAAGATTGCATTCAAACATGAGACAGACTGTGACCACTCAGTTTGACCTCAGTGTCCACTTTTATATTATATATGGTCTATCCTTGATACTGTACATTTTACCCATATAGCATACCTTAAAACTATATTTTTTCTTAAATCACATTCTATATATATATATATATATATATATATATATATATTTCAAATGATTTGTTTGAACATTATTTTTGATCAATACTCATATTTAAGTAGATATTCTGTTTTTTAATTAAACAGTATTATGTATGTATATCTACTGGCCTGATTATTTACGATAAATTTTTATTATGAAAATGTGTGTCATTTGGCAGGATTTTACACATTTTCGTAATAAAAATTTATTGTAAATAATCAGGCCAGTAGATATAAATACATAATACTGTTTAATTAAAAAACAGAATAACTACTTAAATATGAGTATTGATCAAAAGTAATGTTCAAACAAATCATTTCAAATTGTCAGTTGTTTATAACCAAGTTTCTTTAATCTTCGTTTATATATATATATATATATATGCGATTTGGGTGGTAACCTTTCATTCAAGCACCATTCATTAAATATGCCCAACAAGACAGATTTAATTAATTTTATTAAGTTTTCCCAGCATCCTAACATTTTTCTGTTTGGTAAGAGTTAAGGAATATAAAATTTGATATTATTTTTATTGTTACAAGTGCTTTCAGCGCCTTTTATAGCCATTTTCAAGAGTGCTTTTGTCCTTGGTTTAGCAATTTTCCCATGTGTTGACCATGATATAGTAGTTCAGCTCTGTGGGGTTTTGAAGAAGAGCTTTCATTTTCAGTAGTCATGTGCCCCATGTAGTTGAAATTTTAACTTTTAGAAAACCTTCAAAATGCCACTTTCACAACTAAACAATGTAAGCTTAATGATAGTGGAAAGATGTTTGATACATAAGGCCTCTTAAATAGTGAGTTGCCTACAACAAGGTGATTTTAGAATAATTTTTGTGTTATCATCCAGAATTTTCTTTTAGGGTTCTTGTAAATTATGGGTTAATAAATGTTTTTTATAGCACTTTGATCACACAAGGGACATGAAAGGAATCTACTCAAGGTGGCAATAGTGTGTCCAATATAGGTAACTGACAAGGAATGCAGTCTTGTCAATTGAAATTGAAAACCTATATTATTAGTTTAGAGTTGATAGGGTTATTTTAGTTAGTGACAACAATGTCTCTGATCTTTCATTTTCTGTCGTATATTTATAACCTTTACATGTTTGGAGATTACAGCAAAAATACGGTGATTAATAATTTTTTGTATCGCAAATTCATCCTGCTTGTAATAATTGTGCATCTGGTTGTAGTAAAATATGTTGATGCTTTGTTGGGTTACATTTTTATTACTGTTGTTGTATAATTTTTTTTTTAGAATAATTTCATCAAAGATGGCAAAGTTATTGTTGGCTAATGTTTGTTTCATGCGTTTCAGTTTGCTTAGAACTATTTTATGGGAAGAGGAATTTTGGTGTGTTCTATTTAAGGAGGTTATTATCCCTGTTATTTGATATATTTCATGGCATTTGCTATCATAGTTGGCTGTCATATATATATATATATATATATATATATATATATTAGGGATTTGATTAAATTAAATATATATATATGCTCTGCAATTTTTAACAGGTGTTGCATGCTAATCTCTTGCATTTTCTATACCTTTATTAGTGGCTATTATTATTATAGTGGTTCTTATGTCTTTTGGTCTTGTAGAGTGCTTCTTTGCAAAGCATAAATGGCCAATTTAGGTATTGGGGGTAGCCAATGAGCTGACCAGCCTTACCTTGTATAGTTCACTTGCCTCTTGGAATAAATGCATGTGGTTTTGTTATTCCATCTCTCTCATTTTTTTCTCTCCTAGAAGCAAAAATAAAACTGGCAATACCAAAGCATTGACCATTTTAACACTTACAGCTCGAATATTTCAATTATTTAGGCATATGACTTGGAATAAGTGAACTTATGTTCACTTTCCTATCATTTACCCATTTTTAGATTGAAAATAAAAAAAATGGCTATATTGATACGATTGCCAGTCTAACATACTGGGTTTAATGGTTCCAATTATTTGCAGACATGCATTTTAGTATTTGCAGCCTTCAGACCCTTTGCAAGAAAAATCGATTAGCCAGTAAATTGCAACATATCAGCCAGTAAGTCCATATATATATATATATATATATATATATATATATATATATATATATATATGAAGAAAAAGTGCTGTAAATGTTCTATATATGATGTCACTTATATCTAGAAGCATATTTGAATTTGAAATGTAACATTCCCAGAAATATCAGTGTGTAGCCAACAACACCCACCTATGATTTGGCCGGCATAAAATGCCTGATTGTCTTGTTGGGTGTGTGTGATTAAAACAACATTTGAAAATTAGAAAGATACAATAAAAGATTAAACAGACTGACTTTTTCTGTTTAAATAAAGTATTGCTATGTAAATAGATACTATATATATATATATATATATATGAAAAGAGAAAGACTGGGGTATATTTGGGCAGGACTCTTTCTTTTAAGCATGTTTAATTGAAAATGACTAACAAGGAACATTTTATTAATTTTTATTTAATTTTTCTAGTATTCTTCCATGTTTCCTTTTTGCTGGAGATAAGGAATGTAAAAATGTCCGATAATTATTTTTACAAGTGTTTTCAGCCACATCTCAAGGGTGTTATATTATATAGCTATTTATATATATTTACATATGTAAGAATAAGTAAAGAACATGTAGGAAAAAAGTGTTTTTAATTTAATGTTTCACTTTAACAAGCTTCTTTGGAGATTTTTTTAAAAGTTGATTTATCTTTAAAATCTATGAAGAAGCTTGTTAAAGTTGAATATATTAGATTAAAAACACTTTTTTCTACCTATTCTATACTTATTCTATTCATCTTGTCAAATTTTGATTTATATATACACCTCATATAGAACACTCTCAGCTATTGAGCATGTATAATGATAATATACACGCTAAAAAGTCTACCTCCTTCTACCGAGCGCCCGTAGCTCAGAGGTAGAATTGCCGACTGATATCAATTCGGTTGGGTTTCAATCCTGGGTAAAAAGCAATTGGCTGTCTAACCATACTGATGAGCTGTGATACAGTGAATCAGATCTGTCCATGGATGACTATATATATAAGAAAAATTAAGGCAGATACGTTATTTTTTTTCATGGTAAATCAGAAGTATAGACCTATTTCAGGCAAACCATCATCAGCTTCCGTCTTTATTGTTATGTGCATTGTGGTACAGTGGATATCAGCTCGGAACGAGAAACCGGAGAGCCGAGTTCAAATTCCAGTTGAATCCATTGTATTCACTTACGTGCAAATACCCTTGGGAAAGGTATTAATCCGTCTCTTCCTTCCAGTTATGGGTTAAATAGCAGGACAGATTGGGTTCTATAGCCTTGGTCGGCAACCAGTCTACTGCAGAAAGCAATGGCAACCTACTGCGGGATAATCTTCTGCCCAGTCAGTCATGTCTCTTTCGAGACATGATCGCCCAAGTGTGTATCACGTATGGCACTTAACTAACTGACTGACCACTGTATGTACAGGATACTCCTTTGGATTCTTCTGTACCCACACCTCATGCTGATATATATATATATATATATATGCTCAGTTCTGTTTGAGTCAGTTTGACAGAATTAAAAAATCATGATGTTTGGTCATGTATAAATGAGTTTTGTTGTTTGTTTGAGAAGTTTTCATCACCCCATTGTTCATAACTATTGTGTGTATTAATTCCATTTATATTTTCATATATCATATATAACGTGAGCAATAAATATGCCTATGTTTAATTTTTTTTGTAATTTCAATTTTGATTTCATCTTCAAAATCTCCAGAGAATTTGGAGTCAGACAGTTCTTTTTTTATTCAGTATATTCAAAATCTTGCAAAATCTCTCCTCATGATCAGTTCACCTTTCAAAATTTCTTTCATTCTTTTAAAAACCAATCTTTTAATCTGTAGCAAACATAAAATAAAGAAATTAATTCATGAAATATTTCCAATAATAACAATAATAGCAATCTTCTTCTGGTGCTGTGTCGCTTCCAGATTTAGGGCAATCATGGACTTCCACTTTGACCTATCTCTTGTCGCTGTCAATATTTTTCCTCTTGGTATCTCTCCCAAATTCCACTCTACCATCCATTTGCTCAAGCCTATCAAATATGTCTCATGCAGCTTTCCTCATCTCTCTTTCCTTCTATCTGTCCTGTGAGCATTAGATTCTCTGGGCCCCCTTTCCTCATTATGTGTCCCAGGAATCTCAGCTGTCTCTTCCTGATGTTTAAGAGTTTTTTCTGGTTTGCATCCTCTCCAACACCCCATTATTGCTCACATACTCAGTCCATGGTATCCTCAGCATCCTTCTGTAGAACCACATTTTTGCTGCTTCAAGCCTCTCCTTCATCCTTGAGGAGATTGTCCAACATCCCCTGCTATACAGAAAGATGGATATCACACAGCCGTCTAGCACTCTTTTTTTTTGTTTCCAATGAGATTTTCCTGTTTCTCAGTTCTCTGGTTATCTTTTGAAATGCATCCATGGTCATGCCAATGCATCTTCAGATCTCAACATCTCACTTTCCATCCTCTGTCAGAATGCTCCTCAGGTATTAAAATTTCTTTACTTGAACCTAATGGAAAATATCCAGCCATTGAATTAACACTTTCATTGCTGCATTGTTAAAGTGTTGTTGCTTGACTGTGCTGGTCCATTTTTAAAAAAGTGGGAAATTGTCATTTACTGGAAATAAATGACTAAAAGAACACTGATGGTGATTTTTCATGAGCACTGCCATTTTAGTTTTGATTGGATATTTTGCACAACAGCCTAAGCTAAATCACGCCATCAACACATGATATAATAATTTCTATATAAAATTCTGTAACTTCTGTTAGTTCATCTGTTTGTCGCACCTGCTAAAATAGCCATACATTGATGGATCAAAACCAAATGTAAAAAAATATCTATAGTTTTGTTTCATATCGTTTAAATGCATATCCTTTAAGAATTTTGCTAAGTGTGCCGTGATATTTTTATTTTCTTGCAGTTATGCCATTGCTTAAAAGGTTGAGAAACACTGGATTAGGGATTAGTAATTCAAGTGTAAGAAGTAATTAATAACAGAATCAGAAAGAGGCTGACATTTATAGGACATTTAAGGAAGAAGGAGGAGGAGGAGGAGGAGGCTGAGAATTATTCCGCAACTGAAATACAGTTCTATAAATGAATACTAAGAATACCTTGAACAGAACATGTCAGTAACAAAAAATGGAAATGGGAACATCAAGTAAACTTATACATACAAACAGAAAGAAACAGCTGAAATCTCTGGAAGATAATGAGGAAAGAAGGACGTGAGAATCAAACACCCACAGGAGATATTGAAGATAGTAGAGACAAAAGAAAACAAAAAATAACAGCTAATAAATTTATATAAATGAATGACAGAAAAGAGATACAAAAGTATGGAATAAGGATAAATATTACTTAGAGCTATAAAGGATAAGAAACTGTGGAGAGCCATGTGTTGAGGGAACATAGCACATAAAAGTAAAAAATAAAGCTAACTTTAAATTTTAAATCTAGCTGGAGTTTGGATAATTACAGATTTATTTCCCATTATTTATTTATTTACAGCTAATTACAATTTAAGTTTTATGAACAGGAAACATAACACTGAACTTCGTAAATTGAATAAAAAATCTAAAGAAGACACTTTTGCTTTGTTTATCAAATATAATAAATTTATTATCTATTTTCTTTGGGGTTTTGTTATTTGCTTGTCTACAGAAGTCAGTCCCTTTAAAAAGTTTCCTACAATCAACCATGAAATCATTTTTCTTATCTAAGCTTTGCAAATCTTTCTTGGTGGGAACAAAGAAAATCAACAGAAATAAAGATACTTTCAGGAACAGGATTTAAAAAAAAAAACTTTTGTTTTTCAATTGTTCATTCTTTCTTATAAACTTCGTTTGTGATTAGATACTTTATATGTTCATCATCTTCACCATTCTATTTTGAATACTTATCAGCCTCAAAGTTTTCAAAGTATCCTACCATCTATTTCTTCTTGTCCATCTGGCAACTATTTTTCCTCTTCCAACAAATGTTGTCATCACTTGAATCAGGGATTTTCAAACTGTGGTCCACAGTCCATGGGAGTCCGCAAAGATAAGATAGGAGGTCCGTGCATTAACTCATCACATGAAATTCAAAGTATAAATTTTCAATGTCTGGATATTTATTTTTACTTATTAATGTAATCAATTTTTTTTTTATCATATCACCCCAAGCAAGGCGAAAACGCCACTGATGTGCAGGGGGCTACGTAAGAGTGAAAAGCTTGGAAAAAAAAGAGAAAAACCGGAAACCACATCCTAAACAGGAAACAAGGGATGAGCCTCTTCACCTGTTCAATAGACGTGGGTGGAGTGTGAACCGGGCGATAGTTTAGTCTATCTACTCCAATTGAGAAAAATAAAATAAAAAAAGAGTGAAAAGATTGGAAAAGAGAAAAACCGGAAACCACATCCTAAACAGGAAACAAGGGATGAGCCTCTTCACCTGTTCAATAGACATGGGTGGAGTGTGAACCGGGCGATAGTTTAGTCTATCTACTCCAAATGAGAAAAGCTTGCACTATTTCCCATTACATGTCAACATTATTTATACAAAAAATTATTTTACACATGCAAGAGCTTGATGTTCAAATTTCCTTTTTTTCAGGGTGTTAGTGTCACCCATGGATAAATTTTTAAAAAAGGGGTTTGTAAGTTAAAAAGTTTGAAAACCCCTGACTTGGATCACTATCACAGCCCACTAATCAAAAGTTAGTTGTCACTTTTCACATCGTCAAAAGTTTCTTTAGTCAGTTTAGATGCCATACGTGATACACGCTTGGGCGATCATGTCTCGAAAGAGACATGACTGACTGGGCAGAAGATTATCCCGCAGTAGGTTGCCATTGCTTTCTGCGGTAGACTGGTTGCCGACCAAAGCTATAGAACCCAATCTGTCCTGCTATTTAACCCATAACTGGAAGGAACGAGACGGATTAATACCTTTCCCAAGGGTATTTGCGCGTAAATGAATATAATGGATTCAGCTGAAATTCAAGCTCGGCTCACCCGGCTTCTCGTCCCGAGCCGATATCCACTGTACCACAACGCACATCTTTAGAATAAAAGCATAAAAAGTTCAAGTGATGAGAGGACAATTATTATTTTTGGTCAAGGTAATAGCATTGTGGTGCAGTGGATATCAACTCGGGACGACAAATAGGGGTACTGACTTTGAATTCCAGTTGAATTCATTGCATTCACTTACACACAAATACCCTTGGGAAAGGTATTAATCCATCTCTTTCCTCCAGTTATGGGTTAAATAACAGGACAGATTGGGTTCTAATGCCTTGGCTGGCAACCAGTCTACCGCAGAAAGCAATGGCAACCTACTGTGGGATGATATTCTGCCCAGTCAGTCATGTCTCTTTCGAGACATGATCGCCCAAGTATGTGTCATGTAAGGCACTTAACTGACTGAATAGCATTGGTAATATTTACATTTTCCTTATAAGAAAAGATTTGGCATTCATTGACTGACCAGCTACTACTGCTGTAGGTTGAAATTTGTAAAATCTTTCTCTTAAAACAATTTTTCAGTAGCTGTTATCACTCTTTTGATTACTGATAAAGATTTCCTTCCTAACCTTTTATTTGAAGTTGGGTGGAATGTCAACATCTTGATTATGTCATTATTTTCTCTTCAGAGTGATATGTGATAACCATTTTAGTTGTTGCTGTTGTTGAAAGTCCTCAATTGATGCAGTTTTTGATATTTGGGAGAGATCTTTGTTTACAATTTTGTATAGCACCAGTCAAAGATGAATGATCTTTACCAAGATCTAAAGACTTCAATCGCTTAAGGTCATTTTTAACCAGTGATTTGCAGAAGGAGTTATATGAAGCACACAGTTTACATATTTCTAAATGGGTTTAATGACATAATATTAAATACAAGTATTAAGGCAG
Source organism: Ascarosepion bandense (assembly GCA_037127315.1). Taxonomy (NCBI): domain Eukaryota; kingdom Metazoa; phylum Mollusca; class Cephalopoda; order Sepiida; family Sepiidae; genus Ascarosepion; species Ascarosepion bandense. The sequence goes on from JBBBDQ010000662.1 coordinate 5,510,388, forward strand.
ATAAACTAATCATACACATAAAAGATTATGGAAGTAAATCCAGACAGGAAACTTGGAGAGGAACCCTGAAAGCAGTTGGGTGTCAATACTGAAAACTTTCCAGTAACTCCTGCAACCAAGCTGATCTTAAATATAACCTCTTGTATTCCTTTGGATTTTGTTGGTATGGCTGAGGTATTAAGGTGTGTAGTATTAAAGGTAAGTAGACAGACAGCTTTATCATGTTGAAACACTGGTTCTCATATAATCACCAAAGTTAAGCAACATTGATCTTGATCAGTATCTAAATGAGTAACAACTTGATAATACCAGGTACTGCAATCTTGGATGCTCAGGTGGTGTAATGGATAATGGTTTAGGGTGATTTTCTAAAACTGAACGTATGGGACACCCAGTGAGTATTGAACTGATGTAATGTGTTCAAGCAAAACAAGCTTGCTAACCATTACACCCTGCTGAAGTGTCCCATGGATAATGGCTTAAGATTGTTACTCAGCTAAGTTCCAATTCCTTTTGGGTTCATTATAATTCCTTACTACCTGCAAATGACCTTAGAAAAGATATGAATCCATTTCTTCTGCTCCCCACCCTGGGTTAATTAGTAAGATTTGTATCACTAAATCATTATTATCTTACAAAAATAATTCTTAGAATCTAAAAATATCTTCTGGCTTTAAATAACCTGTCAAGGTTTAATAAACCATGTAAAATGAATGAATCAATCAATAAATGGGAGTACTGAGGTGGGTAGTATTAAATAAATAAGACAGTCATAGGGAAGTGTTGAAGTTAATCAAATTCTGTTATTTGCTTTCTGCACCTTACATCACACTATAAAAAAGTTAAGAAAAATTTTAAAAAAGAAGTAAAGAAAATCCATTAGCACCCCCCCCATGTACCTAAGTCTAATTTAAAAGCAAAAAAAAAAAAAAGACCCTTTAAAGGTATTTTACATTTAATGCAATTTTGCCATTGCATTTTCAACAAGCTGGTATTTGAAAAATTCTTTACACCCATCCAGTTTCTTTCTAATTAAACTTGGGTATTCCTCAGCTTATCACTTCCCACTCCTAGTGAATTGAAGATGAATTCCATCAGAAGTGATTGGGCTGCTAGTAACTTTATCATCATTAACAGTGTTATAATTATGACCACCCAACCTCTAATTATTACTGCTATCATTATAAAGTATACCATCATTGTCTTAATCAGTTAGAGAGACACTTAGAAGCATATCCCAAATGATAAAAGAAGAAAAGAAAAACTGAAGAATTTAGGTTTTCAAGATTGCATCAGTGAGGCTCATGCATCTTACGTCAACGTCAGAGAAAAAAAATCTAACTTGATAAATACAATGTTTACTTTTTAATCTTGTGTTTAAAACTTACAATACGTTGTAATCCTTTTTTATATTATTGACCCCCCCCCCAGTGCAAGGCCCAAGAGCCACTCAAGGTAGATAAGATATGTTTGTTTATTGTCCAGTTCACACTCCCACTATCTTTTTAACAGACATAGAAGTTTATTTCTTGATTTCCTGTTTAGAATTGGGTTCCTTCTAAAGTCTTCTCATTTTCTTTCACTCCCAGCAGCCTCTTCCTTGTGTCTCCATGTCAATATCACCTTTCTTGGAAAAAATTGATTAAATAAAAAAGAGGAACTATTTCTGAAATTATTCTTATAATTTTTCATCATTGATATCTTTATTAATGTTTATTATTATTCGTAAAAAGAATAATAATCATAATAATAATTGTTAATATTTATAACATGTTTATTGCTTTGTAACTTTCCATTCTTGTCGAAAAGGATCTTCTTGCAGAAAAAAGCTAAATCATGGAAGCATGTTCAGAATTGTTGACAATAAGAAAAGAGGAACTCTTTTCTTATTGGAAAGCAATTTAAACTTAGAATACAAATATTTCCCAGAGTTGTTCAAACTATAAAACTCATTATTAGTATTGCTGAATGAGCCAAGTCAGTTGGTACATTTCTTTCATATTTCCAATGTTTTTCTGTCAGAAAGATAATTTCCAGCTTATCTTTTAGATTGCACACTCAAAGAAGAATGGATTGACCAAAAAGTTCTGGCAACATCAAAGAATGAGTCAATATTCTGAAGAATGAATTCTGTAGTTTTTCTGAATATTAAATGTACAATTAATAAAGATGAATTTTATGGTAACACCATTGCAAAAATAGGTTTACAATCCTACCTTATAAAAACCTGCCTGCTAACATATGTTTAACATACAAGGCAACAACGGATCATATCTAGGAGATAAAAATATATGAAAAAACTCTGTATCTATGGATTAATTTGAGCCTAATGTAAGGAACTTTACAGTCATATCTTGTTGAATACACTATTTTTTGTCCAATCACTGAAGTTAAGCAATATCAAGCCTGTCAGTACTTAGATGAAATACTGCTTAGGGATACTACAATCTGTAAACAGAAATTGGGTAGATGGAACTTTGGAGTAGATAGAACTTATTAGAGTAATCTACATAAGAGAAGGAAAGCTGAAACCTCTGCTATGTTGTGTTGAAAATTTGGATTAGATAGAGTTCCTTAACCACATTGAAAGCAGTATATATATATATAAAGTCTCTGGTGTAAAAGTCATATTGAGAGTGTATAACTTTCAGATTGGTATCTGGTATTGGGATGGCCAAAGATACATTTCAAAAGCTAAGCAGAGTATAAAGAGACAGGAAAATATAATGGGAAATAAAGGAAAGAGTATTGGACTGTTACATGATATCTATCCTTCTATATGACTGCAAATGATGGACATTCTCCTCAAAGATGAAGGAGAGACTTGAAGCAACCGAAATGTGGTTCTACAGAAGGATGATGAGGATACCATAAACTGGACATGTGAGCAACAACAAGGTTTTGGAAAGAATAGAAACAAAAAAGGAAATTTATTCCTAACATCAGGAAGAGACAGGAGGGCTTGGAGAATCTGATACTCACAGGGCAGATAGAGGGAAAGAGAAACAGTAGAAAACAGCGCATGACATACTTGATGGGCTTAAGCAAATGGCTGGCAGAGCAGGGTTTGGGAAAAATAACAAAATATATTAAGAGCTACAAGGAACAGGAGGATGTAGAGAGCCATGATCGCCTGTATCCTGAAAGGATATGGCATATAAAAGAAAGAAAAAGAATCTACCATGAGTAAACCCACCTTACAGAGGGGAAAAACCTTCTTTAAATTTGCTTGTGTAAAAATCTTCCTAACCCTGGTGTCCGAGTAAGACATTCTCTTCCAATATGTCTTAAGCCAGCACAGAAATGTCTGCTGGTAAAATTGACATGAATATGTCAAACCAAAGATTTTAAGCCCAGAGGGTGCCTTCTCTGGACTCTTGCCATGAAATCAGGAGAGCTGATGTGACAGTGGCAATCAGGGGATCAATTCCAACAGCCTTAGTCTGGTGTGTGACCAGCAGAAAATAAATATGTTCACTTAAAGCTGAGCCCTTTTGAAAAGAACCATCTCATATTAGTGTACAAGCTTCTGAAAACAGAAATAGCAAAAAACATGACAACTGTAAGGAAACTTTGATTCTGTTGCTCCAGTCCTCCAAGAATGATCATGAGAAAGAAGTTCAAAAATAGAGGATTTTCTAAAACTGTGGGCCTCTTTATTTTAAAACAGAATTTGAAATTAGAATATCATTGGGAATTGGGGCTTATTTTCATGATAATGTTTTAAGAATAAAAATTAGAATCACAAGTACTAAGATTGAATGCTGATAATAGATTCAATTATTTTGTCTTTCTCTTTGTGTTTAAATTCCTTCAACATGTGGACAATCATGTTTCTCCACAGTTTCCTCTCATTTGTTCTTTCAACAATATGTTCTCCTTTACATTCCCTCTTTGTAGTACTTGTCATAACCTGTTGTCATACCCTGTTGTCAGACCTTGCTATCATACCGTGTTGGAACCCTAATTCTTTCACTGAAATGGAAAAGCTCATTTCAGCATCCACATCTCATCTACAATTTTGTCCAGTTTTGTACACCTACTTCTGGAATACCTCCAGTTTTGTATGCCTACTTCTGGAATACCTCCAGTTTTGTATGCCTACTTCTGGAATACCTCCAGTTTTGTACACCTACTTCTGGAATACCTCCAAAAAGTCAGTCAGTTAAGTGCAAAACATGATACATGGTTAGGTCATCATGTCTCTTTTAATCCATGACTGACTAGTCAGAAAATTTTCCAGATGCTATTCCTTTCTGCAGTACACTGGTTGATAACCAAGGCTATAGAACCTAATCTGTCTTGCTACTCTGTCTTTTTATCCAGATCAGTCAGTTAAGTGCCATACATGACAAACACTTGGATGATCATGTTTCTTTTAATCCATTACCGACTAGGGGTAAGATTTTCTTGCAGTAGGTTTCTTTCTGTGATAGACTGGTTACCAACTGAGGTTATAGAACCCAATTTGTCCTGCTATTTAATCCATAACTGGAGGGAGAAGAGATGGATTAATACTTTCCCAAATGTATTTGTGCATAAGTGAATGCAATGTATTCAAATGGAATTTAAACTCAGCTCTTCGATTTCTCATTCTGAGACAATATCCTGTGTGCCACAATGCACATCCACTCCAGAAAGTCAGTTACTTAAGTGCCATATTTGACACATGCTTGGGTGATCATGTCTTGAAAGAGACATGACTAACTTGACAGAAGGTTATCTTGCAGTAAGTTGCCATTACTTTCTGTGGTAGACTGGTTGCCAGCCAAGGCTATAGAACCTAATCTGTCCTGTTATTTAACCCATAACTGGTGGGAAGAGATGGATTAGTACCTTTCTCATGGGTATTTGTGTGTAAGGGAATGCAAGGAATTCAACTGGAATTTGAACTCAGCTACCCGATTTCTCGTTCTGAGCCGATATCCACAGCATCACAAGGCACATCTTCCAAAAAGTACCATGGTAAAAAAAAATCTTTTTTGATTAATCAAAAAATGCTGTCATGTTTTTCACAGCAGCCTTTTATTTAGAATAACGATGTTACCATTTTCGTTTTTAGAAATAGTTAAGCAAGATGTAACAGGTTTGTATGACTGTTAGATTCTAATATTGACAGTAACTCTTTCAATTCCTTTGCCCACAAATTTGTTAACAATTTAAATTGAATGATATTGATAATGACAATAGTAAGTCATTAGTATTATTATTGTTGGCTTCATAATCACTGTGATTGTCATTATATCTTCTTCTTCTTCTTTTTCATGTGCCATGTCCCTTCAAGATGTAGGCAATCATGGCGTTCCATTTGCTCCTGTCTCTTGTTGCTCTTAATATTTTTTCTTTTGGTATTTCTCCCAAATCCCATGATGTCATTCATTTGCTCAAGCCCATGGATTATGTCTCGTGCTGCTTTCGACTGTCTCTCTTTCCCTCTATCCATCTTGTGAACATCAGGTTCTCCTATCCCTCCTACGTGTCCCAGGAACTTCAGCTGTCTCTTCCTGATATTAAGTATAAGTTTTCTTCTGGTTTGCATCCTCACCAACACCTCGCCATTGTTCATGAGCTTAGTCAATGGTATCCTTAGCATCCTTCCACATTTCTGCTGCTTCAAGCCTCTCCATCTTTGAAGAGATCATCCAACCTTCATTGCTATACAGAAGGACGGATATCACATCACAGTTCAGCACTCTTTTCTTTGTTTCCAATGAGATTTTCTTGTCTCTCAGTACTCTGGTTAACTTTTGAAATGCGTCCTTGAAAGTTTGTATTATTAAAGTTACAGAGTCTATCAAAAAGGCTTTATTCTCTTGATTCCTGCTGGAAATCATTCAGGAAAAAAAGGAAAAGAGACAAAAAGAAATATGGTAAAAAATGAGAGAAAAAGAAAAATTTAAGGTCCGAATAGGGATGAAAGCAGGAATGAGGGAGCGATTAGGTGAGGAAATTAACAAGACTGTAAATAATTTCTGGGATGAGGTGAGAGAATTTTCAGGGTTGAGGTGTGAGAAATTTCAGAATTTTTGAAGTGAAGGAGAGGAACAGTGGAGTTGTGACAGTTAGAGTAAAAGACATGTAGGAATAGGTTGGGTGGGGAAAAATGGAAAGGGAAAGAAAGAGTTGAAAATGAAGGAAGAGGAGAGAGAAATGGGAATAGAGATGAAAGTTAATGGGAATGGGAAGCTTGAGAAATGCCAATAAAAGTGAAGGGGGGAGAGAGAGAGAATGTTGAAGAAGTGTACTAAAGTATTAATAGGAAGTGAAGTGGTTGATAATAAAAAGAGGATGATGAAGTGAAAGGGAAAATAAGAAAAAGCATAGTAAGAGAAGCATCCATTGAAGAAGAAAAAATAAGATCAAGTCGATAAAAAAAAAAGCAAAATAATGAGGTAAATATGAAGGGAAGGAAAAAGAAAACAGAAGTCATTAAAAAATGCGAGAACAGAAGAGAATAAAAAGAAAGCATCAAGAGTTGTCTTTCTTACTCATTCAGTCCTTGTTAATAAATAGAAGGAAATAATTTTGTCTTTCGTAGAACTTCCCACCAACCTTGTCCTGTCCAATTTTTCTGAAATAACTCCTGCACATAATTTGGAAATCAATACATAATTGAAAAGACCTATTTGTATAATTTAAAGGGAAGGAAGCTTTCTGTGTGGAAGAATTTTTGTGCCGAAAAAAGGTTTTTCTCCCCCGTCATGATTTCTATTCTAATAACTGAAGAATGCCGGAAGGAGTTTCATGTTGGAAAGGATTTTTTGTTGCTTTGTTTAGAGAAATTGGTATTTAGTTTTGATAATTGTTTTTTTCTTTTTCTATTTTTATTATTCTTTTCTTTCTGCATATATTTTTGTTGGGAGTATGGCGGAGGGGGATGAAATGAATATATGTAAATGAGTTCTGCTGGATAGATGAGAAGGGGGTGCAGAATATAAATTCAGTTTTACATATGGAATTAAAAACTATGTTAGTTGAAATAGTATAGATAAACAGATGGATAGATAAATATATCAAACAGTAAGGAAGCAAGCAGTTTAGTAGATAGATAGGGACAGATTTTCCACAAAAATTGTAAAAGTATATTTTACAGAAATAATGCATTTTGGCAGCAAATACATATATGACTGAGGACCATGGAAATATTTCTTTTTTTTTTGTTTTCTTACAAATGTTTGTATTGTTGATTCAAGATTATAAATTACTTTCTTGTCTTATTTCTCCAACTGCTCACAGCCACCATGAGCGTCTTCAGGGAGTAAAGTTGTTTTCAATAAGGGTAGGTGTTTGTTTTCTCTGGTATCTTACTTTGAGAGTTATAGGGTTATATTACATTATGAATTTGGATTGTTTATCATATTATATGTCATGGGGTTATATATAACTCACTGAAATGGCCAAAAGAAGCTGAAAGTACTTCAAGAAATAAGATCAAGAAATATATTTGAAATCTTGAACCAATAGTAAAAGACATTTGGGAATAAACTAGAAAAAAAATTAAATTAAAAAATTCCTCAAAATAAATGATTCTCTGTTTTCTCTCTCTCTCTCTCTCTCTATCTATCTTTCTATCTGCGGATGTGCGCTGTGGCATAGTGGATATTGGCTCGGAATGAGAAATTGGAGAGACGAGTTTGAATTCCAGTTAAATTTGTTGCATTCACTTACACACAAATACACTTGGGAAAGGTATTAATTCATTGCTTCTTCCTCCAACTATGGGTTAAATGGCAGGACAGATTAAAATTTATGGGATTGGTTGGCAACCAGTCTACTGCAAAAAGTAATAGCAACCTACTGCAGGAAAATCTTCTTCCCAGTCAGTCATGTCTGTTTTGGAACATGATTGCCCAAGCATGTATCTTTTATGGCACTTAACTGATCTATCTATTTATTAATCTATCTGTATGTATGTATGTATGTATGTATTTATACATACATATTGATAAGTTTTATACACAATTATAGTAAAAATTTTGATCTGAAATTAAGATTATGGGGAAAGGAGGATTAATAATGATTGGCATTTAAAATTGTACTGTTGAGGGTAGCATCTATACTGGAGTCTGTTTCCATAAAGTAACAGTTCATGAGAAAAAAGCTGTCTGGGTTGAACTTCTTCCTGATATCTGGAGAATGTATATATATATATATATATATATATATATATATATATATAGTATTTAATTGTGATAATGCTTAGCACCAAGTTTGTTATTTTTTGGTGGCTTTACTAATAAAATGTATTTTAGCAAGTAGGTTTTTTTATCGTAAAGTGCTTGAGGTGGAGACAGAGCATTGATAAGAATAAAGAGTTTATTACTTTAACTGAGCAGGTTGATGTCAACTTTGAAGTTTTGTTGGGACACCATTATGCTTTCACTTGTCAAGGCTAGAAATGGCAAACTAGCCTTGATGAGTAAGACCACACACACACACTTGTTCGTCTGCGAACTGTTTAATACACTTAATATAATTGTCATCTTCGATAATGGCTGACGTAAGCTGAAAGCTCAGAAAGGATTAAAAAAACATGTGTCAAAATATGTATATATATATATATATATATATATATATATATATATATACTGACATAATTACAATTGCATTTAAATTCAAAGAAAACTTTTCATAAGATTACTATTACATAACAGAGAAGTTTGATATTTAACTCCTGATGAACAGTTAACAAAGTTGTTTAATAAGTGAAGGTGCCTTCAAGATATGGCTGGTTATGTGACATGAATCATTCTGATTTAATCTGATATGAAATCCAATATCCTATTGTTAGCAAAGAGATAACAAATCAATAAAAGGAAGCAATTCTACATTCGAATAAAAAATAGAATTTTTTTCCTACAATAATGTTCTGAAAAAAGAACATTTTAAATAAGCAATTAAAAGAAATTCAGTTGGCAGAAGAAATGCAAGAAAGAGACCGAGTGATGCAGAAAAGATGAAAGGAAGAAATCCTTTTCTCTATAAATACAAGGAACTAACAGATTAGATTCATGTTTTGCAAAATCAAAATTTTTGTTATACTTCTTAACTAAGCTTTTGCTATCTATACATATCAAATACAAAATACATCCATATATATATATATATATATACCTTCAAATGAATAAGGAAACAAAAAATATTAACAACATTCAAAATATTAATTTAAAATAGTGCTCAATATAGAAATAGAGCTATGAATATTTATTTTAAATTATACTTCAGAACATGTCCAAAATACAATCTTCAAAAATAGTGTTTACTACCTGATGAGACATTTTTCTTTCAATGTCAAAACAAAATGTACACTTTGTAGTAGATTGTATTTTAGACATGTTCTAAAGTATAATTTATAATATACTAGCATGATAGCCCGGTGTTGCCCATGCAACTCAGAACATTTTAGTAGTAGGAGAAGATGCCAATGAGAGGAGTAGATGGAAATCATTTATAGCAAGTTGGAAAGGAGAGCTGAGGCTGTTAGTAACCATTAATTTATAATATTAAATAGATGAATTCCTTTAAAACTCGGTTATATAAAAAAATAATTACATAAAAAATTGTTGCTTCAAAATTGTTAAAAAATTCTATTAAAAAATCTGTTTTCTTTTGTTTTGCATAAACGTGGTTTGATGTTTTGTGTGACATTGCAAACAACATGGCAGTTGTTTTTGTTTTAAAATTACGGGGGAAAATATTTACATTTTTTGTTGACTAAATGAATTTAACATAAAAATAAAAATTATTTTTGTTTTACGTAAATTAGAAATATAAAAACTATTATGCTCTCAGTTCTGAAATTTTCGAAGAATATTTAAAAATGTAGACATTTAATTTTAGAGGAAAAAGTTACATTAATGCCATACAAATTACAGATAGTTGGTTTCCTGCATGAAATATTTAGCAAAAAAAAAAGCTTTATTTTTTTTTTAATGTTATTTCTGAAGTATGAAATATTAAATCTGAAAAAAAAAAGACTTAAATAATTAAATTAACCATTGGTACTTTTTTTTTACATATTTTGTTCTTGTTTGAAAAAACGCTATTTTTTTTAAATAAGAAAAATATTTTAATCGTGTTTGACACACGGGATTTGATTTCTGTGACGTAATTTAGCAACCAGATGTTTTACGGAGCAAATGTAAACAATCAGCTCCATTGGCCAAAAAGTGCGAAAGGGAAAATTGCTGAACTTAAACTCAAAAAGTATGTGTCGACCTGGCTTCCCTGTAGATATGTCCCTAAAAAATTTGAATGGCGTAGCTTAAAAAATGTAGGCAACACAGATTGCCTTTTATATATATATATATATATATATATATATATATTAATGGATATTTAAGCATCAATTTTCCTTTTAAACATCTTTTGTTAAATATGATAAACAAGGAGACTTTTCTTAATTTTTTCCAGTATTCTTACATTTTCTCATTTGGTGAGAGTAAGAGAGTACAAAACCTGTCCATACTGTCCATTGTTCCAAGCACTTTTAGCTACTTTGTTAGCCATTTTCAAAGAGGGTTTTGTTTTGGTGTTGTTATTTTCTTTTTATATTTGACTGTGTGGTTTTGAATTCTAGTAGGAGTATTAATTCTGAGCCATAGCATGTTGAGTATGACTAGAATTCAAGTAGGCAACTCTTTATTTTTGAAAGACTTTCAGTACACCATTCCCATTGTTAAACAAAGTGAAGTTGATGGTAGGGGAGAGATGTTTGATGCACAGGGCATCTCTCATAAAGAGCTGTTTTCAGTAATTTGATTTACATAGAACTCTCATGTTTTCAACCAGTAGTTTTCTTAAGGGTTCTAGTAGATTGTGGGTTGTTAGATGTTTGAGACAATAAACAGTATAGACAGCTTTTGTACTCCCTCTCTCCCACCAAATGGAAAAATGCTAGAGAAACTAAATAAAATATCTATCTATCTATCTATCTATCTATCTATCTATCTATCTATCTATCTATCTATCTCTCTCTCTTAGTCTATTCATATCTATCTATCTACATTTTGGTTCTGAAATTTGAGATTTAGATAAACATATATTTGAAATGATTGGTTTGAACATTATTTTTGATTGATACTCCTATTTAAGTAGATATTCTGTTTATAATCAAACAGTATTATATATTTATTTCTATCGGCCTGATTATTTACGATAAATTTTTGTTACAAAAATGTGTGTCATTCGTCAGGATTCAAACCTGTGACCCCTATCCACATAGAAATAAATATATAATACTGTTTGATTATAAACAGAATATCTACTTAAATATGAGCATCGATCAAAAATAATGTTAAAAAATCATTTGAAATTGTCAATTGTTTATAACCAAGTTTGGTTAATTTTCATTAATTTCCATAAACATATATGCAATTTTTCCAATGTCACTCTTTTAAAGATGGAAAATCTTGTTTTTTCTAGAGGGTTAAATCTTTGTGTTCCTCCAACTAAAATAAGTAAAGAACAAGTTTTTGCTAAGATTGAACTTTTGTTCTCTTAGTTGAACTTGCATAAACCTCTTTCTCTTGATAAGTTTTCTTTATACAAAACTAGATAATTTGAATTATCTAACGAGTATACATCTCTCTTCATTGATCATAAAATTCTTGCTTGGCGACATGTTTACTTCCACATCATCATATTCATAACTAGAAGTGATATTTATATCACTAAGCCTGACAAAGCAGTCATTTTAAATAGACATGAGTATATCAAAAAAATAGAATTCATGTTTCATGGTTCCTCTAAATTTAGGAAGACTGGTCTTACAAATACTTATGACAATACAAACAAAATAGAGGCTAGAATACAGAGACAGTTATTCGCAGTATATAAGAGCAACTTAATTTTTAAGTCAGTGTACAATTGTATTAGACCTGTTGGTTCTCAACACCTTTGGATGTATATTTTGCCAAAGGTACATAAAGTTGATGTTTCTTTTAGATCAATTTTATCTATGATTGCTTCCATACAGCATGAAATGGGCAAATTGGTCATGGTGTTTTAGTGGTCATGTTGGAATGGGAAAATCAAGTGCTTATTCAAAAAGCTCCAGTATGAGATTGCATAAGTTAAAAAAAACGTGAAGTAAGTATTAGTTTTTGTTATATTGGTAAAACAGGATTTATGCTTGGTCAACTTTACCAATAAATTGGAATGATGTATATACAAATGGAAGAACAAAAAACAAAAAACAAAAAGGCATCTATTATAAATCCAGCTTCCAGATTTCAAGCACAGTTTTGTCACCAATTCTTTTTCTTGTACAAGGTATTGCTTTATTTCTTTAGGTTTATAAGTCTACTATATGTCAGTGCTTTAATATTGCTGCCATATATGATCTGGTATACCTGCTAAATATTTAGAGATTCTTGATAAAATCCAAAGAAGAATCTGCAATGTTATTGGTCCTGACCTGACATCTTGGCTTCAGTCACTTTCCACAACTATAATATAACGTCCCAGTGCCTTTTCTAAAAATAAATAATTATGATAATTGTTCTGATGAACTTTCCTCTCTGGTACCCACATTTTATGAACTTAAGCACCCTACTGGATTGTATGATAGGTCTCACCATTTAAGAGTTGAAATGGTGAGATGTAACTGTAAATTCTATGCTAACGGTTTCTTCTATCACACTTCTCACTTGTGGAACCCTCTCTTCCAGCTTCATGCTTCCCAACCAATTCTTATTTTCAGAAAATTTAAATGCAAGGTCAATCATTATTTGTTGTCTTCTTGATTCCTCTTCTTTTATTATTCTTCCACCTGAATGACATTTCTCTTTTTCTTTTTTTCACAATCAGTAACTCTTTGTGTCTTAATGGCTTTATTACTTTGCTTGGGGTGAAATGATTAAAAAAATAAACTGATGGCAAGAAACAATAGAAATGTTATTGTTCTTTCCACAAACATTCCCACCCGAATCTGTACAGTTGTACTGATGTTGGTAGCAGAGTTGTAGACATGTTGTGGGTGTTTTGAATCTTCACTCTCTCTCTTCCCTCCCCCATCCCAGCAGTTATTTGATTTTCTTCTTCTATGTGCCCTGTCCCTTCATGGCGTAGGCGATCATGGTTTTCCACATTTGCCTATCCCTGGTGGCTCTTAGCACGCCTTCTCCTGTTACACTATGCAACCCTCGTTCCATCATTCACCTGATTAGGTCCTTCAAATATGTTATCTGTTGCTTTCCCTGTCTCTTCTTCCCTTCTATTTGGCCTGTTAGTATCAGGTTCTTCAAGCCCTCCTTCCTCATTGCATGTTCCAGGAACTTCAGCTGTCTCTTCCTGATGCTCAGTATTAATTTTCTTTTTGTTTCCATCAGTTTTAAGACCTCTTCATTGCTCACATGCTCGATCCATGATATTCGCAGCATCCTTCTGTAGAACCACATTTCAGTTGCTTCAAGTTTTTCTTTCATCTTTGATTTTAGTCTGACATAAATAAAACTGGCTGAGGACATTAATACAATAACTGCTGATAGAAAAATAAAATAGACAATGTAGAAAATTTGTGATAAGACAGGTGAATGGATTCTTTTAATGCTGATTGAAACATGCAGTTAAAGCTTACTTGGAGTGGCTAGATATAAGCACACAGATATGTGTGTGTGTGTATGTGTGTGCGCGTGTGTATGTATATATGTGAAACTAAAGGGAAATATATATATATATATATATATATATATATATATATAGGATTAATGCAAAGCGTTTGTCACTTTACTTGAGCTGGTTCATGTCAACTTTGAAATTTTGTGAGGACACTTATGGATGTCCTGGGTTTTTTGACTTGCTGGTTGTTTTCTTATTTATATGAAAACTTCAAATTCAGCTCAGTTGAAGTGACAAATTCTTTGCGTCAATCCTATCAATATTCTATCTCTACCCTCCCCTGCCGTAACCCAATATCAAGCACTTTATGATAAAAATCCTGCTTGCTAAAATACTGTTTATCAGTAAAACTACTGAAAAAAAAACCCCAAAAAAACAACAATCTTGGTGTTAAAAATTTTCATAACTCAACACACATATTATATATATATATATATATATATATATAAGTTCAAAAAATGAATGAATTTAGGTAAAAACCAGGTCCTATTAAGATTAATTTTATCCATATTAAAAATAATCCAGGTGAAGGGATTCATGTAACTAGTATTATCTATTTACAGAGCCAAATATGTATATTTATCAATAAATTCCAAAATTTACATTCCGTTGAATATCTATTTCATTAATTAGTTTAATTCTCACTTCATCAGCAATGCTCAAAAACAAAAAAATTTGTTTTTGATCATTGTCCTTGCAAATGGCTAAAAGAATTGCTGAAAGCACTTGGATATGCAAAACTTTTGAACAGTTTTACACACTTTGTGTTCAGAAAAGAAAACACTTGTACAAACACATAAAGAATGAAATGAAAAGCTGAATTGCTGTACGTTGTAGGTCATCATGTACAAAAGGTGTAAAAGTGAGAGTTGCTTCCCAAATACACAATATATATATATATATATATATATATATATATATATATATTGTGTATTTGAGCAGTAATCTCGCATTTATATATATTGTTATGAGGATGCATTAATTAAGATGTAACAATATATAGAGAGTAAGAGAAAGAGAGAGAGAGAGAGAGACTGACTGAGAAGTCAAATTTTGAGCATCGCACAAGATACAAAGCCCTAGATAACAGAAAAAAGCATTTGAAATCATTGCCTTTAACCAGACTTGAATAATTTCTTTTGGTACCAGTAACAAGCAGGCATATATTAAACCCACCTAGCATACAATCAAATTGGAAAAGTGAATACACACACACACACATATATATATATATATGTGTGTGTGTGTGTGTGTGTGTGTGTGTGTGTGTGATGGCTACCACCATGTTCTCAAACATGACTATCATAAGTTGTCTCTGCAAGACTCAATTGTAGCATATGGTATAAAGAAATGTCTGTCATGAAATTTATAAACTAGAGAAACATGTACTGAATCAATCCTAGTGTCCGAGCAAGAACAACATGTAAAATTAATCAGTCAGTATTATTGGATACTGTCAGGTACTGCAGGTATTACAACCCCCACTATATATATATATATGTGTGTGTGTGTGTGTGTATATATATATATATATATATATATATATATATATATATATATATATATTAATAAATATACATATTATCCTACATCTATGGTACAACTCATGAATTATGCCATAGATGTAGGATTAATATGTATATTTATTAATATACATAATACAGCTCTGTTCGTACATTTTGCACTGTTTTATTAATGCCTGAATAATAATATTGTACATGCTCCTTATATGTATATTTATTAATTTACGTTGCTATATATTTTAAATCCCCAAAAAGAAAGAGGATATAGGTAAAATCACAAAAACCAGATCCTATTAATATTAATTTTATTAATATTAAAAATGATCCAGGTGGATAGCTGAAATAGCTATTCAACGAATGTAGAATTCAGAATCTTTTTGATATAATATTTATAAATATATATATATATATATATATGTATGTATGTATATGATTATGTATTTGGGCAATACACTTTTCATACATGTTTTATTAAAGATGATTTACATTGTGATTAAGCTTTTTCTTATATCATTTTTGCATGCATATATATTTTTGAAAATTGACTGTGTAAGAACTTATGAAATTGTCTTAAGATCTGAGCAATTTTGGGTTATCTAGTAGTCAAGGATGTGTGTTGTGGGGCATTGGCTTAGAACGAGAAATCAGAGAGCTGAGTTTGAATTCCAATTAAATTTGTTGCATTCCCTTTCCTTAAGAAGGGTATTCATCCATCGCTTCTCCCTCCTGCTATGGGTTAAATAGCAGAACAGATTGGGTTCTATAGCCTTGGCCAGTAACCAGTCTACCACAGAAAGTAATGGCAACCTACTGCAAGAAAATCTTCTGCAAATCATGTCACTTTTGAGACTGATTTCCCAAGTGTGCATCATGTATGGCAATTAACTGACTGAGTAGCCATTATCAGCACACACACACACACACACACACACACATATATATATATAATCGTATGTCTATTGTATGACTGAGTTTCATGCACTGTGCAATCATCAGATGGTTATAATAAATACATGATAGCTTTATTATATTACACTGTTTAATTAACACCAGAAAAATATTTATATATATGCATGTACTTGAGTATGTATATGTATATTTATTGATATATATATATATATATATATATATATATATATATCATGAGTGTAATTTTTTATGTAGTTTCGTCAATTCAAATAAACATTTATACATCTATGTAAGAGTGTGTATGTATACAGACACACAGATAAAGATGTGCCATGAGTAATTTTATATGTAAATTTTGTACATTCAAATAAGCATTTATCCATATATCTTAGAGTGTGTATGTATACACACACACACACACACATATATATGAGGAAGCTAATGATGAGATTATTTTTGTTCTTGTACATGAAAGAATGGAAGTTAAAACTTGGGTAATTGAGTAGAATTGAGAATAATTTATGATGAATAAAAGTGGTTGCCGCTTGGGGTTAGATTTTCTTGAAAATCTCTATTATATAAATGTGAAGGCTGTTTTCTCAGTAGAAAATGGTAAAAGAAAAAGTGAAGATGAAAACTGTGGGTGGAAAAGTGTTGATATTATTGAGATATTGAGATAAAGAGGACATGTGAAGACAGTGAAGTGTATTTGTTAAGGGTGTGAGAATTTTTACTATTTTTAAATAGCAGTGAGTTGAATTGAAAGAGTGTAAACAGGCAGATATTAGAGATAGATGATGGGTTAGGACACATGGAGGATGGGGGATAAGTGGAGAGAGAAAGAAACAGAGTGAGAGAGACAGATGAAGAGAGAGGAAAGAGGGAGCAGGGTGAGCAGAAAAGTAGAAGAAAGCAGAGAAAATGAATGAGAAAAGGAGAGAGAAAAATTGAGGGGAAGAAAATTATGTTCAAACCAATCTGAGATAAAGGAGAAGAAAGAAGAAAAAATAGTAAAAATAGAGGAAAGAAGATAGAAAAAAGAAAGAGATGGAAAAAAGGGAAGAAAATGATGGAAAAAAGAAAAAAGAAAAATTGTGATAGAAAAGATATAAAGAAGAAAAATGAAAAAGGTAAAAGAAATGAAAGAAAGAGAGGTTGTAAGAGAAAAGAGAGGTAAAAATGAAGGTAAGAGAGGATGTAATAAAAAAGAGATCAAATAAACGAAGGAAAGAGAGGTTGTAACAGAAAAGCGAGGTAAAAGAAATGAAGAAAAGAGAGGTTGTAAGAGAAAAAAAGGTAAATGAAATGAAGGAAAGAGAGGTTATGAGAGAAAAGAGAGGTAAAAAACGAAGGAAAGAGAGGTTATGAGAGAAAAGAGAGTTAAAAAACAAAGGAAAGAGAAGTTGTAAGAGAAAAGAGAGGTAAATGAAACAAAGGAAAGAGAGATTGTAAGAGAAAAGAGAGGTCAATAAAAAAGAATGAAGGAAAGAGTGAGTTTTTGTCATAGAAAGTTATGTCAAACAAATCCACCTGTACATAATAAATTACTCTTTTTTATATTTTCTTAACTTTATTTTTGTTTGAATAAGATAGTAGGTTTTGCAAAGTAATGAAAGTAAATAGTATTTTACTGTTGGGAGCAGAAATGGTTCCATACTGTTATGAAAATGAAGCCCTTGGTTATTTTTATTGGCTTATTTTTTGAATGTATATTAACAACTGTCATTCAAAATTTTAATGATGCATCCAAAAGTATTAGGTCCTTGATGAAAATAATATTGATGACAGTACAAGAAAACTAGGTGGAAGGAAAGAAAGAATGAAAAAATAATAGGAAAAAAGGGAGGGAGAGAACAAAAAAATAAAGTTAACATGTAAAAAAGTCTATATAGAAAGAGGGAAACATTACAAGGAGGTAGAGACAAAAAATTAAGAGACATTGTTGCACAAATGAAAAAGATAAGCCAACTAAAAATAAAAATTTGTTGATAAAGAGGAAAAATGATGGTGAAAATAGCCATAGAAGAATCTGATAGAAAAGATATATAAACTATTTTTGTTTTGTTCTTTCTTTTGCCCTTTCTTCCTTTCCTACTTTTTATTGAATTTGTTTCTTATTTTCTCTCTCTTCTTTATTTTCTTTCTTTTGTTTCTTTTTCATTTGTTTCTTTCTTTATTTTCTTGCTTCTCTTTCTCATATAACTTCTTTTATTTTCTTGCTTTCTTTCTTTCTTTCCAAATTTTAATTGAATTTGTCCCTTATTGCCCATCTTTCTTTTTTTACTTTCTTTTTCTTGTTTCTTTTTACATTTTTTTCCCTTATTTTGTTTACTTTCTTCCTCCTATACCTTCTTTCTTTCCAATTTTCATTAAATTTGTTTCTTATTTTCTCTCTATTTATTTTCTTTCTTTTATGTTTTTCATTTGTTTTTCTTTATTTTCTTGCACTTTTCCTCATATACCTTCTTTCTTCCTTTCTTTCTTTTTCTCTTTCCCAATTTTCATTGAATTTATTCCTTATTTTCTCTCTCTTCTTCACTTTCTTTTTCTTGTTTCTTTTTTCATTTATGTTTCCCTTATTTTCTTTCCTCATATACCTTCTTACTTTCTTTTTCATTTCAGATTCAGCTAGGAACTATGAGTAGAAATATAGATTAGTTCCTAAAAGAGTAAATGCTGAGTAAATGTCTACAGCATGCTATACACCTGAGTTGCTTACAAAAGCTGCCAATATTTACAGCAGGGATCTGAGCTGCACCCCTCCTGGGAGTCTGAGGTATTCATCATAAAAAAAAACTGCTGGCTTATCATCAGCTTCACTCACTTTTCTTTTCCCAACAACAACTTTCCTTTCAAGAAAAGAACAAAGTCAAGTTCAGTATTCATGGATTTGGACTAAGTTGAACGACTTACAAGAGTTCATGAAATTTCAAAAATAGATATTTACTTCTCTTTTTCATTTCTATTTGTTTTGTATTGTAATTTTTTTCTTGTACTGAAACAAAGCCAGAAAGTTTTACTCATTACAGTGAGAAATTATTGACATTGTTTTTTTTTTTAATCATATCACCCTGAGCAATGCGGTAATGCCCATGATGTGCAGGGTGCTACGTAATAGTGAAAAGATTGGAAAAGAGAAAGCCAGAAACCACATCCTAAACAGGGAACAAGGGATGAGCCTCTTAACCTGTTCAATAGATGTGGGTGGAGTGTGAACCAGGCGATAGATAGATCTATTTACTCCAATTGACAAAAAAAGAAAAAAAAAGAAAAGAAACCAAAGTGAGAACATTGGAAAAGAGAAAAGCCAGAAACCACATCCTAAACAGGGAACAAGGGATGAACCTCTTACAGGAAGACATGATACTAAAATAATTTCTAAAGTTATATTGTGCATTTTAGTTTTTTAAGCAACCTTTAAAGTCATAAATAAACTGATTTTAAAATTAATTCTAACATATAATCAAAATGTGATTAGTCACAAATCTTTTCATTAGTTTGTTACTAGTAATCAGTATTGAAATACAAGATGGTTTATGTTGGGAATTAGTTATAAAATACAATTCCTTTGTAACAGAAAGATGAAAAAAAAGTATTTTTCTAGTTGGCATTTTCAGATACATTTTCTTATATATTTATTATATTTGGTAAAAAAAAGGACTCATATAAAACTTTATAAAATATATATATATATATATATAGAGAGAGAGAGAGAGAGAGAAAAATACTTCAAATATTTCAAACTGTTGTTCACATCTTTATTGCCATATTCCCAATGTTTCAGCCAATGTACACTCCAGTCTTCTTCAGGTGATATACATTAGAATTTTCAACCAAACTCTTTATTTAGTCCACGTTTGTAGATTGTTCTAATTCCACATAACATGCCTTTTTTTAGATCTCAGTTTCAGTTATTTCTCTTTAGCAACTTAACTCTCCAAGTTTTTGCTAACTCTACTGTGGCCAGGTATTGAACTCACAACTCTTTGGGTCAAGTCACTTTTTGGATTACTCAAACAACACTGGACCAGGTTTCCTTTGGCTTAAAATTCCCACATATATGACCTTAAGAAGTTTAGTTTAGAAAAAGTTGAAACATTGTGAATATATATAGAAGAGAATGGTAACCTGTGAAGATGGAGAGGATACTCAAAAGATTTTATCTAATTAATATAAATTATCAATTAGATAGAAATAAAGAGCTCAATGGATATTATCCAGAGCAGATATTAAGAAAACTCAACACATAATGTTTGCAATTGCCTTGTTCATTTTTTATTCATCAACAGTTTGAACAAGGCAATTGTAAAAGGTTTTCTTTACATTGCTGAAATGAATTCTGGATTTATAACTGTTGAATTATGAGTTGAGTTTTCTTATATATATATATATATATATATATATATATATATATTTAGTTAAATAAATCTTTGTTGCTATACTGATAGCACTTGTTCTTTATAATGATTGTAATGGTTAAAAGTAATTGAATATAACAAAGGATATAAAAGAACTTTCAACAAGTTTATTCATAACTTCAATGTACAACAATGTACAACATGTCATTTGGAAATTGTAAAGATTGATAAAAATTTGAATAGACAGTCCTAGTCAGAAAAAATATGTCAAGAGCTTCATTTTCACACTCCACCCACATCTATTGAACAGGTGAAGAGGCTCATCCCTTGTTTCCTGTTTAGGATGTGGTTTTCGGCTTTCTCTTTTCCAATCTTTTTACCCTTACATAGCCCTCTGCGCATCAGTGGCGTTACCGCCTTGCTTGGGGTGATATGATTAAAAAAAAAAAGTCTTCTGGTCTGTTAGAATAAATATTGCATTCTTTGACCATAATGATCACAGTTATATTTACAAGAAAAATAGGGAGGCTTGTAAGCTAAAGAACTCTCAGGGGTAGCAACATCAGGTTATGCGGGATGCTTTATTGCAGGAAGGTTGCTGGTTCACTAAGCAAAACTGATGACATCATGTAGAAGAAAAACTACATGGCTAACCAAGATCTTAAGACATCAGTCAGAAAGTTTGGTTGTAAATAGGTCTTCCAAATGTACAATGACCCAGATATACTTCTAGAGCTGCTACAAAATGGCTTAAGAACCACAGAGTTAAGGTATTAGAGATAGCAATAAGGTTACTGCAATTGGGAGACCTTGAAAAAGAATGCAATAGAAAGAGAAGTAATATTAATAATGTAGAGTGCTAAAGATTAAAATAAAATTCTGATCCTAACTGACTTATGACAAAGAATCGTTACAAGAATTAAATGTTGGGAATTGTGAAAAACTGAGTTGAAATGTATTTGGCTAAGGTTTATTTAAACACTTCACTTTAATTGTATATGAATATTCATTATTTTTCATGAACAAAATCATTCAAACTAGTATGACTTTTCTATAACTAAAAACAGAAAAGTAGATTTGTTTTGAAATCTATACAGAAAACATGTAAAGACATCCAAAAATAGATTTGAATTGAGATGTTATTTTTTTTGTTTTGATTTGAAATATTTTTCTTTTCACCAAATGCACATATTTTGTCTGGTTGCAACTTTGTACATTTGGAATCATTTGGAAAAAGAGAATACAGCCGAGATGAAGTAAATCTACTTCTACGTGGTAAAATATTAGAGTTTTATTCCATATATTGACACTAAGCTTATGTGAAAAGGCTTATTCATATGAAGTGCATTTCAAAGAAAGAGTGATTTTAAGATAGAGCTAATAAAACAAGGAAACTTCTAACTAATTTTTCTCAAAATTACCTCTATTTTTTTATATTTAAATTGAAATGATGAGAGAACATAGTTCTGGAATAGCACTACTTAACCCACATACTCCAGTAAAAAAAACAAACAAAAAAAGCTAATTAATCCATCTTATCTGGGTCTTGTGACTGTTTTCCTTCCATGAGATTAAAGTATTATTTAGATTAATAATCTTATGGGCTGTAAAATTTGATTAACCCGAAATCATCCTAAAAGTAGGCAATTCAAATTGGGGCCAAAATAGCATGTGATTCAATTAGGCAGAGAAAAAAAGTGAATAAAGCTTTTTGAATTGTTTGAACAAAATGGCCTTCTCCTGGTGATCATACCTAAAGATTTCCTTAAATAAAATAATTCTCTAGCAAAATATTTAAGAAAGACATCATTGCCTGAGTGAGCAACCAGTCAAGGATGACTATAGCTTTTCTGATACTACTACTGTATCATGGCTATAGGAGAGTGGTTTGCCCAAGCACTAATACACCTACTCTCTTTACTTTCAACCATCATGGCATAACAGTAATAAGAGATTTTGTCACTCTAGCTGGTGGTAAGACTGTGTAGATTCATGCCTTTCCCAAAGACATTAGAATAGAGTGACCATAATCAACATCAGTGGAAATTTAAATTTAGCTTGCAAATTCTGTTTTAACGTTGGTCACTATTATATCACTCTACTTCTATATACACAGGTGCAACTTTCTAAAGATGCATGTATTTATGATTGAGTCTGCATGTGTGTGTGTGTGTGTGTGTGTGTGTGTGTGTGTGTGTGCCCAAAATCTCTCTATCAGTATGCATGTGAATACCAAAGATATGAATATATTTCTGAATAAATATTGTTATATTTAGATACTTACAAGCACACACACACACACACACACACACACACACACACACACACACACACACACACAGAGTTTTAGTGCAAAGGATTTGTCACTTTTAATGATGACTTTGAAGTTTTGTGAGGACACCGTTATGATGTCTTCACTCATCAGTGTGGGTTTTTCTGCTATCCATCTATCTATAGTCACAAAGAAAAAATGTTTGATCAGGATATGTTTAGAAAATAATGATTTTATTAAATATAGACACACACACACACACACACACACATATATATATTTGGAGTGTGCGTGCACAGATATCTACAAGTAAATGGTTTGTACATGGAGGTAAATAGATATAAATGGATGTCTACCTACATGTTGATTGAAATGTTTGTTTCTTTGGGAAATCATGCCTAATACTGAGACTGACAAAAGCCTATTTATATTTGATTATTTGCTTTTATTGATTGAGTTTATGATAAAAAGGGGAATCATTGAATGTCTGTATTTATCTATGAATCTCTGTGCAATCGATTAGCGTGTGTTTATAGGCCTTTATATATATATATATATATATATATAGGGATGAATAAATAATAGTTCTACATCTCTTGTGCATCAACCACTGTTTTATGTAAGCCATTTCAGCTTAGTACATCGACAGATATGTGTATATAGATAAAATAACCCTACTATATTAAGCATTGTAGCTTAATATAATAGTTATTTTATCTATATACACATATCTGGCGATGTACATGTTGCAATTGATAAATTGTCGTCTAAATTATCCAAAAATGAAAATGACATGTCAGTGTCATTTTAACAGATATATTTATCAAAATTAAACAAAAATATTTTGAAATACTAAAGAGTAAATTTTTCCAATAAAATTATCATTGGCTTTAACCACAGTCTTTAGATGACTTTGGAATCTCCTGAAACTCTTCTGAACAGTCTTTTTGTTTAAGTTGGAGAATGCTGGCATAATCCTTGCCTTCAGTTCATCTTTAGTATTAAAAGGAGTTTTGTTGGTCACTCAATCAATGTATGTAAAGAGTGATGTGATCACAGTAGTTGTTTATCAGCCATGACTGGGTTCTCCTGCATTGTGTGGTATGTTGCAAAGTCCTTTTGACAGATATAGGACCTTCCAACAGCCACTCTCTTGACCCAGGTGAGCACTACCTTAAGGCATTTGATGTGTTGTGTTGTGTCAGGAGTTCTTTTTTCATCAGAACGATCAGAGTGAGTTTTCTGAGCTGTTGTATTTTTGTAATCACCTTTAAAGTCATCCAACTCTTTCTGAATCCTCTGCACTCTCCTCATATTGACACCCTAACACTCTGAAATGGTCGTTTTTGAACTTCCTGCATGAATGCCAAGCAGTACAGCATGCTGTTTCCAAGTTTCTGGCAGAGTAAATTGTGCCATGATGCTCTTTTTCTCATAGACAGTTGATCATGGATTAATAATTCCTGGTTTTACAAAACAAGTTATTATCAAGAGTTTTTTTTTTTATTAGGGATCAGTATTACAATTTGAAATGTACATGGAATATTACTCATATAAATATCAGTATACTGTGAACAATTTATTAACAATTTGGTTGGTTAATATAATTTTTATTGCAGAAATATTAACTTGTGTAATAAAATCTATTATAGTCTAATGTGTAATCTATATCATTAATAGTAAATTAAATCCAATGGCAAGGAAGGAGATTATGTTGCAAAATAACTATATAATATTTGTTGTGCAAAATAAAGAAATCATTAGGCTATACAATTATTGCTTTACTTATACATATTTTTTTTATTAATGCATGAATATATTGTGCATATATTTATACTTATACAGATACATAACACATAGACATGTATATTCAAATGACATAAATATTTCAGTATATCTATATATGTGTAATGATGGTTACAAAATGGTGGTGATGTGGGAAATAGGTATAATATCTATCTTTGTCAAATATTAAGCACATTTTATTTTTTTTTCCAATTACTTTGAAAATCAAAATGCATAAGTGGCACATTAATCAGAATGTCTTTAGAACCAGGAAAGAAGTGATTCTCAGGCATTCAACAGACACAGACTTTTCTCAATGTGGAGATTGATTCTGGCTTAGAAAATCGTTTCTTGATTTAATGCCACACTAGAATCTGGGTTACTGGATGTGGAAACTCAAAATGATCACACCCGGTAAGTGGTGAAAAATAGACAAAACTAAATTGAAAGAAACTGAAAGATGTTACAATAAAGAATGACTGTTGAATTACTTGAATTTATCTGATAATGCTTTAATCCAAACAAGGTCCTATCTATCTATCTATCTATCTATCTATCTATCTATCTAACAGACTAAGTGGAATGTTAAGTAATATATTTATCCTCATACACATATGCATATATAGCATATGTATATATTTTGTGAGTATGTGTGATAATTGTTAGTATACTTGAATAAATGTTACTACTGTTTATATGCATGAAAATCCCATCTTTATAAAAATATATGTGAGTATGCGAATGCAAGATTTATATGTGAGCATGGATGGATGTGTGTCTGTGGGTATATGTAAGTATAAACACAGGCACATTTGTATACATATGTAGATGTATGGACATGTGTATATGTGGATATAAATAAGTATACATGAATGTGTTAATATGTAGGGTTATATATATATATATATATATATATATATATATATATATGTATCTATGAGCTTGTGAGTGGATGTGTAATGACTTTAGGGTCACTATCCAAGAAGGATGACTTCTTCTCCACCGGTCTAGAGATTCCCAAGTAAGATAACACCAAGATCTGTTTTTAAATCCTTTTACTTGTTTTCTTTTTCATTTTAAAGAAATGCTTATTCCATGAAAATATTTGTACCAAATGGAACGAATATAGTATGGTCTGATGAAATGACTTAATTTAGCTCATAGAAATGAATTATAATTTATAATCAATTTAAATGAGGAGTTGAGTTTTTCCTTTATAAATATCATATTGCTCTGGATAACATCCATTGAGCTCTCTATACAGATATAGCACTTAATATTTTATATTAAGTTGATCTTGTTGATCTTGTTGGATTATCCTTGCTGTTTATGGACTTGACATTTCTGCTTATATATATATATATATATATATATATATATATATATATTGTGTTGACATGATAATGTTTGGTACCAAGATTGTTGTCTATTCTATATATATATATATATATATATATATATATATATATATTAATAAATATACATATAATCCTACATCTATGACACAACTGGGAGTTTCATGCATTAGGAGGCAATCATCAGGTGCATATTTCAAACTGACAGGTTATTTGATTTTAATTTAAATTCACTTGATGTTCATGGGAATTGAATATTATAAAGTTAATTTACTGCTTTTTCATAACAAGATTAAAAATTTAAATATTCTAAGGTAATATTTAAATTTAAAACTTTAAATTTGAATAAAAAATACTAAATATGAAAAATAAAAAAATACAGGGAAAAAAGTTAAAAAGGCATAATTCATGAAACGTAAAAATTTAAATATTCAAATATTACATGTAGATACAAAATTAAAATCTTAAAATTCTAAATACAATAAAATAAAAAGAAAGAAAGAAAGAAAAAAAGAAAGAAAGAAAGAAAGAAAGAAAAGGGTAAACAGTGGAATCTATATCAATCTGGGTCTAAAAATTTAAGTCAGTATTTTTTCTATGACAGTATGTGGTCATTAAATCACTTTTTTATTAAGCAAATTGGGATTCTCAATATGGTTCAAGATGACAAGTTTTTCTAAAAGGCATAGATTACATTTATCTCCTTTTCCATTGTAAGGTTAGGATTTAGCTACAATATTCCAGGTAATTATTGGGTTCTTGTTGGAGTTTTTTAATTTTCCAATAATGTATGGATAAAGCAGTACTTTTGCTGTATTTAAAAGTAGCCGAAAACATTCAGGACAATA
The DNA here is from genome assembly GCA_037127315.1 of Ascarosepion bandense. Lineage (NCBI taxonomy): Eukaryota > Metazoa > Mollusca > Cephalopoda > Sepiida > Sepiidae > Ascarosepion > Ascarosepion bandense. The sequence continues at coordinate 5,537,058 of JBBBDQ010000662.1, forward strand.
AAAAATTATGGACAATTTTTATATTCTTTAACTTCTACAAAATAGAAAAATGTTAGGATGCTGGAAAATTGATAAAAATTAATTAAATCTTTGTTGGCCATATTGAATGAAAGATGCTTGAATGATTGAATAAAAGGTTGCTGCCCAAATATATATATATATATATATATATATATATATATATAGAGAGAGAGAGAGAGAGAGAGAGAGAGAGAGAGAGAAGGAGAGAGAGATAATGATGCCAAGTTCATAAACAGAGAGGATAATCCCAAAAAGATCTATTTAATGTACAGTATTAAGAAGCAGAACTTTATAGAGAGCAATATGATATACATAAAGAAATTATTCAGAGCAATATGATATACACAAAGAAAAACTCAACACATCATCTAAAGTGGTTATGAGTTATAATTTATTTCAATGAGCAAATAAGCTCAATCTCTTCAGACCATGATTGTGTTTAAAACCATATGAAATCATGGTCTGAAAAGATGAGCATATTTGCTTGTGGAAATAAATTTATATCCACTTTAGATTATATATATGTGTGTGTGTGTGTGTGTGTGTGTGTGTGTGGAGAGAGGTACACAAATATCAAAATAGTTCAATATTATTATACACAAATATATATTAATAAATGCATATATTCCCATACACATATAAGTAAACATATACAAAAACTACCTAAATTTTATTCAATGTGCTTATGAAGCTAAACTGTAAACTGATGAGAGCTTGACTCCAGTCTTGTAAGATAGATTCTGGAGAGAAAAATTGTCTTGCACAACACATTGAAGCAATTTCCTTAACAGTTGACATAGCAATGCATTTAATATAGTCTTTGCATTTCATGTTAGCTGAGAAGGTTAGCCTGAGGAGAGGAAACAAGTCACTTTTATAGAGGTTAGCATCAGCCATGCTGATGGGAGGGAGCGAGGGGGTCTTTCAGAGGATTAATGGAGAGAAGTTTTGTGTTGGAGGCATTAAAAGTAACAAGCCATTTTTTGTATCAGTTAACGATGTTCTTGAGGTTGTTTTGGATATAAGCTGCAATTTTGACCCTTGTCAGACCGATCAGCCTTACTGTCAAGGCGGGAGAGTAAATGGATGTGTCATCAGTGTAGATGCCAAGTTGAGATCTGATGTCATCAAAGGGTAATTAAGGAAAAGAAAGAAAAACAGTCTGGGGCCAAGGATGAAGTTCTGGTGGAAACCTGTGTTAGTATGAAAAGATCTAGACGATTGGCCATTCAGGATAGCTTTTATTATTCAAGCAGGATAGACTCTTTCCCAATTATCATCAGTAAATCAGTAGTTGGCCTGGAAAAATGAAAACTGTGTTGCTTATCTGAGAAAAGGCCCTGTGATAATGAACCAATTCAATATTGATTAGGGCTGCTAAGAATTTGCTGAAAAGAGGTAGAAGTCTAATAGGCTGATAGTTGGATGGGCTGGATGCTCACCAGAGTTTTTAAAAACTGGAAGAACTGATGATGACTCTCAGCAGATGGAAAAGTAGGAAGGAGTGAAGCATTTGTTATACAGTTTAGAGAGAACAGGCGCCAGTTTGGGAGCACACTTCTTAATGACTATTTCAAGGATCTTATCAGGTCCAAATGTGTTGAGAAGCTCTAGGTTAGAGATGATAGCAGAACCCATGGAAAGGTTATAATGTTAAGATTAGAGCTGTCATGCTGAAAATAGTTGTTCCTGGGTGCTATGGCAGCTGAGCATGCTGGTGCAAACCATGGAAAGGATTGAGATTTCATCTGGTATTTCTGGGAAGAAATGAAAGAGTCTATGCCAGATTTGACCTAAGGAAGAAACCTCAGTAACATAATTTTCTATTGGGAGGTTGAAGATGCTAGTCTATGGGGCCTCACAAAGAAAATCATGAAAGGAGTCCTAGTCCGCATGCTGGTAACAAAAAAAGGTCTTATGGATAGGGGGTCTCTGTTTAATAAATGCAAGTTTATGAAGATTTTCAAAATAAAACACACTAATAATGAATGAAGGAAAACCAAGTGAAAACAACCATCAATAAAAAAAAAATACTTCAATTATCAATTTTTAAAACTGAATTTCTGATGCTTTGAGAGAAATTACAGAAATTCTGATAAAAAAATAAACATTTTTCATTATTAAGACAAACGTTTTCATCCACTAACCATTCTTATTCAGAAACATTTGATTTAATATTTGCCTATAGAGAAAAAACATGCACAAATAAAAAGAAAATATAATTTTGTACATGTTGTCACAACCCAAAACTATATTTTCATCTCCTTGACCATGATATTTATCCCTCTTTTACTTTTTCAAAATTCAATTTGAATAACTGAAGAAGACAATTATATTTACTGGTTTCAAAGGGATCATGTTTCTACACGCTGACTGAACAACATGTTATCTAGAGGGTAAATGTCATTGAATAACTGTCTATCATCCAATTGATAATTTGTTAAGGATTCCAACCCCAAATAAATCAATCAAACATGATTTGTCAGTCTGCACTGTATTTAATTCTAAATACACACTGAACAAATAATTTTTAATCGATCTTTTCATTTGTGAAGGAGTGAAAAGGAAAGGCAAATTTCTAATATATATTCAAGACTGGACAATATTTTGCCTGGGGAAAGTCAGAATTGATGTAGCACTTAGTAAAGGCTGAACCAATCATTACAAGGTTATAAGATTCAGTCAGTTAAGTGCCATCTCGAAAGAGACATGACTGACTGGGTAGAACATTATCCCGCAGTAGGTTGCCATTGCTTTCTGCGGTAGACTGGTTGCCAACGAAGGTTATAGAACTCAATCTGTCCTGTTATTTAACCCATAACTGGAAGGATTAGACAGATTAATACCTTTCCCAAGGGTATTTGCGCGTAAGTGAATGCACTGAATTCGGCTGGAATTCGAACTCGGCTCCCCGATTTCTCATTCCAAGCCGATATCCACTGAACCACAACGCACATAAGATTAATTAACTTATAATACTGATAAATGGTAATACATCACAGACAGGTGCTCAGGTTGCATTCAAGTTTACCAAAAAATTCTACACAAAACTAAGAAAAAAGACTGAAGAATATCAATGTGTAATGTTATCCATTTACAGGCTAGTATAAACATGGAGGCATGGTGGATTTATGGATAGTGGCTTGGATTGAGGAATTTGTAGAGCAGAGTTTGAATTCCAGTCAATTTCATTACATTCATTTACAAGCTTTGTCACTGAGGAGGCCAAAATTACTGGACAAACATCTCAAAAAAAAAAAAAAAAAAAAAAGAAAAGAAATTTCCAAATTGTTTCAAATATTTTCCAATTCATTTTATTCCCATCCAATGTTAGTAAGCATCTGGAATAAACTGATGACACAACTTTTTATTGTCTGAATTTGATTATTGCCATCAATATTATTGTTATTTTAACAGTAATGGAGAATACATATTTACACTTTGTCCCATTGTTAGTCTTCATTAATGTATTCCAATAAGTAGACAGAGATAAAGAGGAGAATGAAAATATCATTTTTCCAAGAAAAAAACTGCTGTTTTTCTTATTGCCAGTCATGTCAGATGGCTACTGATAAAGCAAAAGAGTAAGAAAAGAATATGACAATATGAAGTTTTATTTATACCATGATTGGAAAGAGGTTGCAGTATAACTTCAAGATGGTTTTATTTTTTGTAAGGATGAAATAAATGTATGTTATGTATTTGTTAGTCAAGAAATTTAATATAACAGAGAGAAACCAAGAATTTGACTAACCAAATTAGAAACTATAAAAGAAATTTCTTACCTGTGAACTGGTCAATTTTGAAATATCCTTCTGAATTTCCTCCAGTGATTTCAAAAGTTAAGTTCTGCTCTAAGCTGGTATCCAAATCATAAGCCTGGATACGTATAACTCCTATATCTGGTCCGCTATTCTCAGGTACCGAGGCATTATAAAGAGGCTCAACAGTTTGGGGCACATTGTCATTGGTGTCTTTAATGCGTATCAAGACTTCCTGGTGTGCATAGAGGGGCACAAGGCCCTTGTCCTGAGCATAGACTGTTAGCCAGTAATGGGATACTGTCTCTCGGTCCAGTACTTGGGCTGTAAAGATGGTTCCTGCAAAAAAAGGAAAATAAAGAAAAATTAAATTTTATGAAGAATAGACATAATAAAAAATGTAGGAAATTTAATTCTGGTATGAAACAACTTAGTTGGAAGTTACAAAAACTAAATAAAACATTGGCTAGACAGACACTGTTGGTATTGTTTATATATATATATATATATATATATATATATATATATATATGGTGATTGCCTCCTCACCCCTCACATCACTTGCGATGGCTTCTGTTTCATTTTTGTGTCCATGGCCTCTAAAATGACTTTTGAGACAAGCATTTGATTTCATAGGTATCAGGTATATTGGACAGATAAACTCTGTCTTCTTGATTACATTGATTGGATCTGCATACCCTACAACTCTCCTGTGCACCATCATGGGCCTCCATAGGTCTAGATGGTAATCTTCAAACCTTGTTGCAAACTGTACAGGTATTGTCATACCTTGTTGCAAACTGTACAGGTATTGTCATCAGGATGATGAGGCATGTGTGTGTGTGTGTGATGATTTGATGGTTTGAGTTTTATTTAATGGCATATCAACCTCTGTGGATTATTTAATGCCAAAAAGGTGGGGTTTTCAGGTATTTTTCTTTAAAGTTCAGTTTCAGTAAGAAGGTTAATTTAGTCAGATTTTAAATTAAAATTTCTTATTTTTATTCTTTTTCATTTTTGAAAACTGAAAATGTTTTCTAGTTTTGTATTCAGAAATGTTTTACTGGGAATAATTTTTTCCTTCAAAATTGTGTTATGGTAATCATTTTTTCTTCAAAAATGTATTGTTGGTAATATTTTTCCTTCAAAAATGTATATTTTTCTATAAAAGTTTATTTTTATGTATATATTTTTATAAAAGTGTATTTTTATACTTTCATAGTGTTTTGACCCCAGTTTGGGGGTTAACTATTTACCCATAGCTGGGACCCTAACATGTGCTACCACTCCGGGTCAGGGTGGACCTGGGAATAATACTCCTCACAACCTCCCAATCAGAGGCTTTGCTGCTGGATGCAATTTAAGCTCATGCCCAGGATCTGTGTGTGTGTGTGTGTGTGTGTGTGTGTGTATGAATAAAAACAAAAGGAAAACTTTTTTTTAGCTGACACATTTGATCCTCTGATGAACTTTATCAAAGCAATCTACGGATTTTATTTTCAACAAGTAATTATAAACAGAAGTAAAATGTTGTTAGTTTTTCAGAATATAAACACAAAAATGATCTTATACACAACAATTTATCAAATGCATTAGTCATACATAGAAATAAGTTCAGTTATAAATTTGATCTAAAGAATGACACACTTGTTAAAAGAGAAAATAACTTAGAAAATTTGCTGCTATTGAATCATACTAAAATATATATCTGCAATCCAGATTTTTTCAAATATCTCCTCTCCTAAAAGAAATACTCTTTGCCCAAGCCAACATAAAATCTATAAGGTATATCTTGGCAGAAATAATTGTTTCAAACATGTTTAGTAAAATGATATGGACAAGTAATAAGGTATCTTTCTGCATAAGAGAGTGCATATTAAAATGTATTTAGTAAAAAATAAATAAATAAATGTTTCAGTTTGACCATTTATATGATGTGACTGTGAAAGTTGCATAAATAGATACAGAACAATCCTTGAAAATGAATGTAGCAACATTCAAAAGTACTTGGGAAGAAAATAATATAAAATAAAAATAAATATGAATTATTGGCAAATTTAGCAAGAACTGAAAACACCTAATTCAGAAAGTTAATATATATATATATATATATATTATTATCATTGAAGATATATATATATAAATATATATATATATATATATATATATGTGTGTGTGTGTGTGTGTGTTTATATATATTAAATATATATATATTGGTTAAAAATAAAAAAATGCGTTGGTGTCAAATTGCAACAGATGCTATTTATGTTAAATATTAAAACTGATCCAGCCAGATCCAGCTCAATGTAAATTCATTTATTTATAGAGCCAATATTTATTATACATAAAACATAATTTTTCAAAATTGGATAGCCATTTCAATGAGTGAATTTAATACTTGTCCCATCAGCAATAACAAAACTTGTCAGCAATAACAAAATCCCTGATGGGATGGGTGTTAAATTAACTTGTCATTTTTAATGAAACCTGCATAAAAGAAGGATTGCTGCCCAAATATAATATATATATATATATATATTTTCTCATTGATAATGTAAATATGATAGCATCATCTACATGTAAAATAGAATAAAAATAATGGAAGCATTACTAATAAAAAAGAAAAACCAATACTCAATAATATCAACTGTGAACACAGCCCTGTTTGGAAAATAAAATATTTCTATAACTCTAGACACATACATAAAACAATCTATATATTCAGTTAGAAGTCAAAATAAAATTGTACATGATAATGGCTAAGAGTATAACCAAAAATGCTCAGGCATACAAAACATTTGAACAATTTCTATGTAATTTATGTCTAGAAAAGAAGTTATAAGAAAACAAGAAAAATTAAATAAAAAATTAACCGCAGTACATTGTCAGTCTTATTTAATGAAACTTGCATAAAAGAGGGTTTGCTGCCCAAATACAGAATTATATATATTTGTAAGAAAAAATTAAGGCAGACACATAATTTCATGGTTATTTCATGGTAAATCAGAAGTATAGGCCTATTTCAGGCAATCCATCATCAGCTTCCATCTTTATTGTATAGAAGATTTTACCTTTGGATTCTACTATATCTACACTGCATGCTGATATATATATATATATATATATATATATATATATATATATATGTGTGTGTGTGTGTGTGTGTGAATTAATAAATAAACATATGGGAATACACACATGTAAAAATATTATTCTTCTTTTATGTACCTTGTCCTTTCAGGATGTAGGCGATCAGGACGTTCCATGTCTCCTTATCCCTGGTGGCTCTTAGCATGCTTTCTCCTGTAACATCTCTCAGCCCCTGTTCTGTTATCCACCTGCTCAGGCTCTCTAAATATGTTATCCGCTGCTTTCCTCTGTCACTTTTTCCCTCTATCTGACCTGTTAGTATCAGGTTCTCCAAGCCCTCCCTCCTTATTGCCTGTCCCAGTAACTTCATTTGTCTCTTCCTGATGCTCAATATTAATTTTCTTTTTATTTTCATCATTGATATTGTCCAGCATTCACTGCCATATTGAAGAACTGACATCACATAGCAATCCAGTACTCTCTTTTTTGTTTCTAGTGAAAGTTTCCTGTGTCTTAATATTTTACTCAGCTTCTGGAATGCATCTTTCACCATGCCAATTTGCCTTTGGATCTCTGTTTCACACTTTCCGTCTTCAGTTAGAACACTTCCCAGATATTTAAATTTTTGTACCTGCTTGATTTTAACACCCCCCCACCTCTATTTGGCACTTTGGGCTGCTCTTTTTGTTGATGACCATGCATTCGGTTTTCTTGCAGTTTATTTGTAATCCCTTCATGTCACTCTCTTCAGCTATCTTCTGTAGGAGGTCCTGCAGTTTTTTTTTCCATGTTTGCAATCAACACTGTGTCGTCTGCGTATCTTATGTTGTTCAGATTGTAACCTCCAATGACAAATCCTGGCATAACATCTAGGGTCCTCAAAATATTCTCACTGTACAAGTAAAATAGATCCAGTGAATATACACATCCTTGTCTTCTGTCTCTTTCTATCTTTGTATAACTATTCAGGTTTTAATAAAACAATCTCAGTGTAGTATAAACCGATCTACTATTAATTATATATATTAATAAATATACGTATTATCCTATGTTGATGGCACAACTCAGAATTTCATGCATTACGCAATGATCAAGGGCATATTACAAACTGACCATTTAAGAAATTTGAATTTAAGTTCATTCAGTGTTCATGGAAGTTAAATATAATGGTAGGGTACTATTTTCTAATTTTTCAAGAGTGAAATTTAAACAGAAAATTGTTGTTGTTTTTTAATTTCCAATAATATATGGATAACGAGATGCTTTTGCTGTAAAAGAGACAACATATAGATATTGAAACAATATTTCCAAAAATATTGCTACAAAATAGAATTTAACACCATCATCATTCAAAATGATGTGAGCTCTATAAATAATACTTTCAAACATACACTAGGCCTTCAATGAGCAGGTCTTATTTTTTAGTGTGGATGAATGGTAAAAATGTTTGGGAATTAAATTTAGAAAGAATTTTCCAATGTTTGTTTGGACATTACAGTTGATGGGTGGATTAAGCCATATAATGTTATGTTTACATAGTTTCTTCATATTTCTGCCTGCTTTGTTTTGAACAGAATATTCTAAACCGGTGTTAAGTTTACTTTTTTCTAATGCATTAATGTATTTAATTTTGCAGTTGTCAAAAACTTCTTTATTACTAGAGTTAGTGCATAAACAAAATTGGATTGGTTTATTCAAGTTATTAAAGATATATATATATATATGTATATATATATATATATATATATATATATATATATATATATAAACTAACTTGCTATGGAACCCACAGCAACCGGTTCACACTCCACCCACGTCTATTGAACAGTTGTAGAGGCTCATCCCTTGTTCCCTGTTTAGGATGTGGTTTCCGGCTTTTCTCTTTTCCAATCTTTTCACTTTTCTTTTTTGTTTATTTTTTTTTCAATTGGAGTAGATAGAATAAACTATCGTCTGGTTCACACTCTACCCACGTCTATTGAACAGTTGTAGAGGCTCATCCCTTGTTCCCTGTTTAGGATGTGGTTTCCGGCTTTTCTCTTTTCCAATCTTTTCACTTTTCTTTTTTGTTTATTTTTTTTTTTCAATTGGAGTAGATAGACTGAACTATCGCCCGATTCACACTCCACCCACGTCTATTGAACAGGCGTAGAGGCTCATCCCTTGTTCCCTGTTTAGGATGTGGTTTCCGGCTTTCTCTTTTCCAATCTATTCACTCTTACGTAGCCACCTGCGCACCAGTGGCCTTACTGCCTTGCTCCGGGTGATATGATTAAAAAAAACAAAAAACACCCAGCATGCATTGAGAGAGGCTGTGACTTCATCCTCCTCAAGAAGATTATAGGCTTAACAACAATGACACTTTCCTTAATTTTTTCTACAGCTTTTTCTAGTGGTAAACTCTGTAAGGAAAAGGAAAGAATCCTTATTTTTGTTTTCAAGTAGAAAAAGTTAGAAAATTGTGGCTAACAGAGAAAACAAAATGGTGGCAAATTTACTGATTGACTCAGCCAAGTCACTGAGCTGAGTTGATCAGTATATTGACCATCATTTCTTTTAGGTTACTTTACCCTAAAAAAAAGATTGAAAAAATAAACTAACAACAGAGACCTTTCTCTTTCCAATTATGCATTTAAGGAATGCTGGTTGAATGAATTAATGAGAATGTGGTTCAAACAAAAGTAACAAGGAAGAGTTCAGTCATCTGGAAAAAAATCCTTCGTGCAATGAGAATGATTTCTCACAATTATAGAAAAATAAACTTCCTATTCGTTTTTTAAAAACTTTGTGAATCTTCCAGGCAGAAATCTTCAACTCAACTTAAGTTCCTGTCTAAAAAGAAATCACTGTCAATATAATTAGCGGCAATTCATTGCAGAATCTGGCAGCTTGCATGGACAAATTTTTACTCTTGGCAAGATGAGAGTTCACTGAAGCTATGAATGTAAACCTACAATTCATATGACATTAGGAAGTGACTTATGTTTATTTAAAGGACAAAAATCTTCCTAGATCAATTAATCATTAATTAATTATTGTTTAAAGATTTTGCATTAAATATAATGTTATTACCTGCAGTGAATGATTTCATGTAATCCATATTTTTTCTTATTTAAAAAGTTGATTGTATGATTGACTTAAGGATCTACTCAAAAGAATTTCTATTGACTATCAGATAATTGTCATGTATTTTAATTAATCTTGGGTCTATGAATCATTCAGAAATAACACGAAAGAAGCTTTTCAAAAAACAACTTGTGTGTATGCGTGTGGCAAGAAGGAGAAGGAATGAGTGAAAGAGAGAGAGAGAGAGAGAGAGAGAGAGAGAGATGGAAGGGTGTAATGAAAAGAAAAGAGAGAGGTGGGAGAACAGAGTTAGAGTTACTGAACTATATAAAAGAAAATAAAAAATATACATAGAGAGAGAGAAGCAAAGTGACAGACTCCCACACACAAAGAAAAATACATACACACACACATACACACAGTCTACACATATATATTCATAATAAAGATATAGTTTTAAAGTATGTGATATTTATGGATAAAAGTGCTCAATATAGTGTAAATATAAATGTTGCCACTCAGATCAACAGTAAGAGGCAGCAATCTGTTTTATACTTGAAAACAATTTTTAGGTGGGAATATATATATATATATATATATATATATATATATATATATATGTGTGTGTGTGTGTGTGTGTGTGTGTGTTAGGAGGATGCATTTATATATAAAAATAATATTAATAATATATAAAAAGTTATAGTAATGGTTTCTATTTAGTCCTAAGTGTCATTCCAAAAAAAATTTTAATTCAAGAAGTAGTTTGTAAAAATAGAGAAATTAGAAACAACGTTCTGGAATATTGTAGAAAATTCCAGTAGAGTCGAGAGAATTCGAAAGGTTTTAGAAATATGCAAATTAAGTATTAGCCCCTATAAAAATAGGTTTTTGGCAGAGAACGGTCAGTTGTTAGCAGGGTTTGCTGATGTTATCAACTCCGGTTTGATTCATGGATTTATATCCAGCTGAAAGAATCTATAAAAAGTTGTCGACCAACAAAAACCTGAAAGAGAACCTCATGGAACTATATGGATGGGTAAATACATATTTTTGACTCTTCATTGATCGAACTAATAATTATTCCTTATATACACATTTAAGGATTTCCCAAAAGTATAGCACTTAACTTCTTTGCCAACTTAACTGAGTAAAGATATTTGACACCTTCCCTCCCCTTCTCTTCCTTATAACACTTTGTCTGCCAGTAGTAAACTCTATATTTCTATTTGAATGCAAAACTGTATATTTGTAAGTATTTTTATCTAATGTTTTGTGAATGAAATATTTGTCTGTATTTTAACTCTGAGTTTTGGTCAATCATTTTTATTTTCCTTTTGTTACACTAACACGTAACAAGTGCAATGGATAAATTGTCATCCACATTATGCAAAAAATAAAGATAACACTGCCACCACTTTATAAGAGATATATTTACAAAAATTACCCCAAAATACCTAGAAATATATAGAGAAAATTATTCAATAAAATCGCCATTGGCTTTAACCACAGCCATAAAACAACTTTGGTATTTCTTCTGTTTAAGTTGGTGAATGTTGCCATAATCCTTGCCTACAGTTCATCTTTAGTGTTTTGCTGGTCTCCAATCCAACTGTGCCCCACACATAATAATCAAGAGGGTTGCCGTCTCAGCAATTAGATGGTGATGTGGTTGCAGAAATTGTCTGACATCCATGAGGGTTCACCTGCTTGTGTGGCAGAGTGCAAAATCCAGCTGCCTGATGTAGGTTTTTCAGCAACCATCCTATTAACCCAGGGTAGCACTACCTCTTCAAGGCACTTGATGTTAGCCTCCTTTTGAGTCTGACACCTTCACTAACAAATTTTGATCAGAATGATCAAAAGGATGGCTGATGGAAGATCCTATGTCTGGTAATATGACTTTACACAATGCCACACAAGCAAGAGAATTCAGACATGTTTGTCAGACAATTTATACAACTACATTACCCCTCACATCTGGCCACATAATTCCCCAAACTGCAACCCCCTTGATTATAATATGTAGGGCACAGTTGAGCAATAGACTAACAGAACTTCTTGCCACATCAAAGATGAACTGATGTCAAAGATTACGGTAACATTCCCCAACTTAAACGAGGAGACCATCCAGAAGAGTTGCAGGAGATTCCAAAGTTTCCTAGAGGCCATGGTTAGAACCAATGGCAAGTTTATTAAATAAATTAACTCTTTAGTATTTTATGATATTTTTGTGTAATTTTGGTAAATAGGTTTGTTAAAATAAGATGTCAGTGTTATTTTCATTCTTGTGTAATTTAGATGACAATTTATCTGTTGCAATCAGTATATATATATATATATATATATATTGAAAAGAACACAAATGTTTTGTGTTGTATGATACAGATGCACTGAAAATGTTTGGTTATATCTAGATAGGATTGAAAAAATGTATCTGTTTTTGAGTTATTTGCAAAATCTTTGAAAATTTTTCAGATTAAAAATTTTTCAGCACCTCCTAGCTCTATGCTCTATTTCTTTCTGTTTATCATAAATGTCTGTTTTTTTTTCTCTTTTTAGTCAGGAGTGTTCTTTATAATAATATTGATTGCCTCCAATTTAGAACCATCAACAAAAAAATGATTCACTCATTAATTAGATGAGGCTAATCATTGGCGACTAAAACAGACATAGAAATGTCCACATTCCTTTCATAGTGGCAACAACAACAGGTTACCTTCTGAATTATATATGTCCAAAATTTCAAGTGGAAAATTCCTGAAGCTGGGGTTAGGTTGGGATGGCATAAAAATCAACACTTTACTAATTGTTCCAACGTTAGATTCATATTTTAGGAATGTCCCCCTCAGAATAAATTAAGTTGAGAAATAATGCATGAAATATGAATTTTTGTCTTTTGCAGGATGGGAAGGAGGTTTTTTTTTTCTGGCAAACCCTGACAACCATTTAGCAGTATTTTGAGAATTAGTAGCATTGCATGTGTGAAAGAAGAGATGCATAATTACTTCAACAAAAGAAGAAAAAGTGTGAATTTTTTTTAAAAATAGGGGGTTCAGTTATGTTTCTTTAACATGGAGAAATTAGAAAAAATGATCAATAGAAATATTGATTTTTCACTAATTTAATTTTTCAAAACATTCTGATAATATTGTAATTTGTCAAGATGCATACAACAAAAGAATAACAGAATTTAATCATTCCACTAGATTGGCATATAGGTCCCAAACTTTTACTCTTGAAATAGTTCAATATAACCACCACTTCTACTCCATTAGTCCCTTTTCTTGCACTTTCTGCCTGTGAAACTCCATTTCATTTACTTGCTTGCCTGATATCTATAATCTCCAAAAACTAAATTGCCATCTTCTATCTTCTTGAATCCTGTTCATCTTTTATACTTTCTTCCATAACCATCGTACCCAGTTATTTCTCGCACCGTAACCCCCAGAACACTAGTGACACACCCGCCTTGCTTGAGGTGAAATTATTAAAAAAAAAAAGCAAAAGCAAAAGAAAATTAAAAATATTTTGGAATTCGTATTGTTTTAAGAAAATACTGATCTATATATATATATGTATTATATATCTATTACATTCAAGTCAATTTATGTTGAGATCCAATAGTTTAATTTAAAGAACATCATTGTTCTTGATTTTGTATGTGAAATCTGATTGGTTAACTTGTATAGGAAATCTGATTGGCTAAATCTTAGCTAATTATAATATACTTTTATTTATTATAGAAAAATCTGCCTATGGATTGAAGAATTCAATGGAAAAAAAATACTTCAGAAGTAAAGGAAATTTTTTATTCTTTGATAATAGATATTAATGAATGCCACATAAAAACAATAGGTGGAAAAATATGAGGCAGTGTCATAATAGAAGATGGCAGAGTTGCTGATACGTGTTAGATAGAAAATAAAACAAAAAATATAAGAAAACCATTGTATTCAAAATTACATTGGTGAGTATTCATGTGAGCTTAGTACACTTTGCCTGACAGACTCAGGTAAGATAGCTTGGTGTGGAGAAGTCTATTTCAGAATCAAAATATATAAAAAAATAATACTGATTATTTTTGCTGCTTTTCAACCCAACCTCTTTTCTATGACAGTTATAAGATGTCAAAGAAAGTAAAACTTGTATTTACTTACAGAATACAACTTATATTTGCACAGGAATATACATACATACATACATACATACATACATACATACATATAAACATATACTGTTAAATATAGCAGACAATGAATGTCTATTATGTTTAATCATGAGCTGTTCTAAACATTGTATTTTGGCTTTAATTTCAGGTGAAAATAATAAAGACAAAAATTCTCTAACGTTAGCAAAAATATGATGTTTAGAATGGCTCATGATTAAACATAATAGACATTCATTGTCTGTTATATTTAACAGTATATGTTTAGATAATTATCTGCTGCCTCAAGATACTATATATATATATATATATATATATATATATATATATATGGATATGTGAAGTCTGATCAAAAATTATCGAGACTGTTGCTATGGTAATCGATCTAAAGTATGTTGAATGAAGCTGTTTGCCATAGTTTGACCTTGAACTCTGTTATTCATGAACACAAATTATGATGCTCTCACTCACTTCTGTTGTTTAGATTAGTGCTTGGAAAGAAAACATGTAGAGTGTAGTCATCTTACCACACCACAGTGTATACATCAGTGGCCATGGTTTGTGCAGCAGTTTTTGGCCAAGCACAACACTCTCTAGGTCCCACAACCACCATATTCTACAAGTCACATCCCTTGCTACTTTTTTCACTTTAGAAATCAAGCCCCACTTAAGACGAACAAGATTTCAAGATGTCAAGGAAATCCAAGAGAATCCAATGAGGCTGCTACTCACTATCTCCCAAAAATGAGTTCTAGAAGATGACTATTTTGAGTGGAGATTAAATGCCGAATTGATGTTTTGTAGTTTTCTTTTTATAGCAGCAGTTCCAGCACTTTTTGACCAGACCTTGTTTACAAATACACACACACACACACACACACACACACACACACACACACACACACACACACACACACACACACACACACACAAAGACATTTTCATGAAATACATCTGTTTGGTGCTTTGTGCTGAGGTTCATTAGATCTTTTGAGTCTTTCAACATCTTACCTCTTCTCCACAGTAACCCAGCCAATCTCTCTCTCTATCTATATTAAATAAAATGTTCAAACTTATATTACCATTTCAGAACTTCACAGAAGCTTACAAAGCTAGTTTGTTTTAAAAGCATTATCTTCTAGAAATACATTGGCTGCCTTTCTTTTTTGGTGAAACATAATTCTTGTTATTATTATAGATACATACATATTTGCATGAGTATATATACACACATAAGCAAACATACATATTACTTATGAACACATGTACACATATATCTTTAGATTGATACAAAAATCCCTAAATAGGTTTGTAATCTAATGATAAAAAGTAATTTATTTTATACAATAAATATTTATTTTACAACATAATCACATTTCTTCAGTTGAATGCCATACGGGATACACGCTCAAAAGAGACATGACTGACTGGGCAGAAGATTATCTCGCAGTAGGTTGCCATTGCTTTCTGTGGTAGACAGGTTGCCAGCCAAGGCTATAGAACCTAATGTGTCCTATTATTTAACCCATAAATGGAGGGAAGAGATGGTTTAATACTTCTACCAAGGGTATTTGTGTGTAAGTGAATGCAAGGAATTCAAATACCCTTGGGAAAGGTATTAATCCATCTCTCCTCTCCAGCTATGGGTTAAATTTCTTACCATTGCTTTTTATCCTGTTAATATTTCAACCTTGTTATATGACTGTGAAACCTGGACTCTGTATTGTCCCGAAATCCAAAGATTAAAACTCAAAAGCTTCATTCAATCTTGAACATCAAATGAAAATACTATGTTGCCAACATTAACGTTCTGGAGAGAATCAATAGTTGAAACATCAAATCACTGATCATTAAACAATGTCTTCAGTGGTCCGGATATGTAGCAAGAATGGAAATGTCAAGTTAACCAATCAGATTTTCCACATGATATTCAGTGAGCATGCTTCTGGGAAAAGACAACAGTTACCCTCTTCAAAGATACAAGGATAACGTCAAATCAATGCTGAAAGACAATGGATTTGAGCTTAAATCATTTGAAAAACAAGCTTCAGACTATACAAATTGGCAGTGTTCCAGGACCATTAGAACCAAAAATTTTCAAGTCACTAAAAGAGAAAAGAAAATCAAATGACAAGAGAGAAAGTCTTGACAAAACTGATGTTGTCCAACACCAACATTATTATGCAGTCAATGCTATCGGCTCTTCCATGCAAGAATTGCTTTACTTAGTCATCAACACAATCACCATAAAAAAAACCAATCGATAAAGAAAAAATTAAATTCTTAGATACAAGATAAAGTTGATGAAATATTGTTAAAAAAGATACATTATACAGTGAAAATGTCAGATCAAAACTTAGCTAATAGTTACATATCAGGTTATAGACTTATTGATCCATCCTATTATATACCTAAATACACGCATATGCAAATCAGTTATATATAGATCATCATAACTAGTTTTCTCTAAAATTATTACCATACTTATATTAGTATAAATATATTAACTGATAACATAATTCTGTTAAGTGATTGTCATAAGAACATTGGCCCTGGTTTTATTTATAATCAATATACCACACACACAGCATATAACTCTAGATCTTTGGAAATGAGAATTTATTACTTGTTTAAAAAAATATAAATTTCTGTGCACCAGATTATCTACTGATTATCTAGCATAGATCTTATGGTTATTTAGAAAAGTAAGTTCTATGCTAACAGTTTCTTCTCTTGCACTTCTTGGCTTGTAGAACTTTCTTCTGTTTTCTTGCTTTCTTTTAAATATTCCCCAGCTATAGGTTAAATAGCAGGGAAGAAGGGGCTTTTGTAGCCATAGTTGACAATCAGTCTAAGAGAAGAATAACTTTCAATTCAAAAGCATAAAAATTTTCCAAATCCTTGACTTTCAACAATGAGGATGAAAGGAAATAAAGAAACCAAATAGTTTGATGTATATAATTAATATTCATCATGGAATTAAGTGCATTGACAAAGAAGGAGATTATGTTGAAAAATATTTAATCTATAAATTAATATTTTTCATTACACTTTAACTTATTAGTGTAATACTCACAAATGTAAGCAAAATATGCCTACATTTACTAGTTATACTTACAAGTATGTGTGTGTGTAAAGAAAGACCCATAGAAATTTGTTTCTAGTGAAAATAACTTCTCCCAAAATATCGACATCTCGTCTTTCAAGCACAACTTGCGCTACCACCTTTTAAGCAGTTAAAAATATACATGCTTGCAGTTATATATATATATATATATATATATATATATATGTGTGTGTGTGTGTGTGTGTGTGTGTGTGTGTGTGTATGTATGTACATGAAAATAAAGATATATTTATAAACCTAAACAGAGAATGATAACACAATATAAATGCGTATACTTCCTTTCAGGGAACCCATATGCATCTTTATTATAACTGAGAAAGCAAAAGAAAGAAAAAAAAAGCACTAAAAAATCACCAATAAAAGTGTCAACATTAGAACTGCCTG
Source organism: Ascarosepion bandense (assembly GCA_037127315.1). NCBI lineage: Eukaryota > Metazoa > Mollusca > Cephalopoda > Sepiida > Sepiidae > Ascarosepion > Ascarosepion bandense. The sequence continues at coordinate 5,554,672 of JBBBDQ010000662.1, forward strand.
CCCTTGACATCATCATGGCCAACTTGACAGATCATGTGACAGGTGAGAGTATTTGGTGATCAAATTTTGCAGAGGAACCTGCAACTTCCTTAAAAGCAAGGTTCTAATTTTAGTGAGAAAATAGAAGGTTGGATGGGAAGTAGAAAAAAGCTCTTCTTCAGCCAACTGCAGCATTCATAGCAAGTATGGCAAAAGGCCATTTCGTTTTATGTACTGTAAGTGAATGGGGAATCTATGATTATCACATAATGCTCTACCACAGATGCTACAGCAGGAAGTAAGATTTTATAGAAAAGAAAGTAAAATTGGAGATAGATAGATAGATAGAATGTTGATTGTACAGTATTTCTATAAATTATGATTTTGCACAAATTCTCTTCTCTGGGTGTAATGGTTAGCAGCATATCTGGTGTAATGGTTAGCAGCTCAGAATAAGAAAATGGTGAGCCAAGTTCAAATTCTAGTTGAGTTAGTTACATTTACTTTCACACAAATACCCTTGGAAAAAATATGATCAACTTTTCTCCCTCTATATATGAGTCTTCAATTTATCAGGACAGTGCTTTCTGTATTTACTAGCCTTCCCACGCAAGGCCAGATGTGACACATGGTCATTTTATAGTGGGTATTCCCGGCCATATAGCCGGGCCAAAAAATCTCTGTCTATTTTTCCCCAGTCGTGGTTCTACCCTTTGGCGAAACCATGACTGGGTTTGTGCTCTCTGCTCGGAAGCAGAGAGCGCCCTCTACCCGAAGGCAGAGAGCTGACAGTGTCATAGAGCAGTCAGGACAGTGCTTTCTAGCCATTGTTGGCAACCAGTCTAGGAGATGGAAAATTGAATTCAAATCTCAGCCACCTGTAGCTGCACAAAGATGGTTAGATATGGGGTAAAGATACTATGTCTGTAAAGCAAAGGCATGACAAATTTCACCAACTATGGATAATCCCTTTGGAGAGCAGAGTAACCAGAATGATTTTTTGTCATCAAATGGTCACCAAGATATATGCAGGCAGAAAATAAAATTACAAAACTTGACTAAGTTTCAATTTACTCAAAATATTACAGTTACTATATGTGAATTGTAACAAATAATAATATATACAGATCAGTATGTGTACAGGTTCCAAAATAAGATGTATAGCAACAGGACTTAGGTCAGTATATCTTCTTTAGTCAGGAATTAAAAAAGATTTGTAATCTGGTATGCTATGATCAAACAGATGGTTAGATAATAATCTATACCTCTTGTTGATGCAATGCAATGAGAGTTACAGGTGGGCTAAATGAATGAGTCAAGCATAGTTCCATCATGTCCTATATATGTTCAACAGGTCTGGCTATTATGTCAGCTAAGAAAATTCTTGAATATCCTGCAGAGCATGTTGAACCATATGGACATTATGTGGGTTTACATCTGTAGAAATAACAGATCATTTTCCTGCTTCAGAAATGGCAATAGAATAGGTAGAACAATGTTCTGCTTATATACGACACTTTTGGCTCAGAACAGAAGTAAAAAATAACCCAAAATCAGTTTGAACAATTGTATGAGCTTTGCAAAGCCAGAATAACATGAACAATGAAGAATCCCAAACATTTAAACAAATCTGTTAACAAAAGTAAAAGAAAGAAAAAATATATATGCAACAAAACTTGACTATAAATCTACAAAATTTAAAGAAAGAAATATGACAGTCTAAAAGTATCTAATCAAAATAGAAAAAAAAAACATGGATTTTCTGCTTTGGTTTCTTTTGTTTAAAAATGTAAAAAAAATGTTTTTCAGATATCGATAAACACCAGTGAAGAGTCACTTGTATTTTGGAATTCCAATAAATATGGCACCACATTCAAAGAAGTTTTTCTTAAAATCATTGTTTTGCTGTATTGTTTAGTTTTCCTTAAAAGAAAACATTAAAACAATTCTTTGTGCTTGAAAATACTTTTGTTCTGCAGGCAAGAAATGGAAGCAAATATAATATAAATGGCGGCTTATTTCCCAACCAGCCTAAGTCCATTCCATACACAATGCTTCTTTCACATCGGCAACTTGCTACCTTTTTAGCTTGAGAATAACACGTGTTCATTGGAGTGGATATTGAGGAGCTGGACCAAATTGTAGTCCAAGCTGCTTGGGATTTGAGACGAGTCTTTTCTGTAGGTCCATTTGAATAGCTGATAAAAGTCAAGTACTTTGTATGAATTCATGTCAGTTAAGTCAAGAATAGATTCAGAAAGTTAGCCATTAGCTACATTGGTCTAGTTTCTACAAGTAATAAAGTTATAGCAGTAACTTTTCTTTTTATTTTCAATATCATATCTATTTTGGTTAAAAAAATAAGAATTGGATGTATTTCTCATTTTCATAAGAGATACAGACATATACAAAAAATATTTATTGAGGTTAATTATTTAAAAATGAGTAACAAACATTTCATTTTTGTTTTTTTGTTTTTAATCATATCACCCCGAGCAAGGCAGTAAAGGCCACTGGTGTGCAGGGGGCTACGTAAGAGTGAAAAGATTGGAAAGGAGAAAGCCGGAAACCACATCCTAAACAGGGAACAAGGGATGAGCATTTTCACCTGTTCAATAGACGAGTGCGTAGTGTGAACCGGGCGATAGTTTAGTCTATCTACTCCAATTGAAAAAAAATGAGTGAGAAGATTGGAAAAGAGAAAAAACCGGAAACCACATCCTAAACAGGAAGCAAAGGAATGGGCCTCTTCACCTGTTCAATAGACGTGGATAGAGTGTGAACCGGGCGATAGTTTAGTCTGTCTACTCCAATTGAAAAAAAAAGAGTGAGAAGATTGGAAAAGAGAAAAAACCAGAAACTGCATCCTATTGAAATGAAAAAAAAAAAGTTCATATTTCTGTGGCATAGTAATTGCAACTTCATTCATAGGGCTGAGTAGTACTAACCCAATTTCATAGGGTGGGGTGGGGTTACAAGTTTAGCAGCACCAAATAGAACAAAATGTGATATCTGTAGACATGGATAGCAGAATGAGACAAAGCTACCTCTGTAGCTTAATAAAGGGTTCACTTTGAAATTCCATAAAAGTTACTCAGATAGACAAACACCTGAAGAAAACCAGACAGCACAATGTTTGAAACATTATAATTAAGAATAACAAAAATGAGGACATTATTTCAAATGTGAATAATGTAGATTAATGTTTTTACTTTAATAGTATTCTGACATTCAAAAAATTATCCTAAAACTTTTTCATGTAATATTATCCCTGCTTGTTGATTTCTTTCATACAATAATGGCTCTCCACAATTTCCATTTTTTTAATAATCATACAATTGTGCATTGTATGATTGTTCATTAGGGTGATTCTGTGATGTCTTCTCCACAGATTAAAATTCAGAGTTGTCATTCTCCTAGAGTGGTTGTAACCAAAGCTAGATCGCCCAGTTTTCCAAGGTATTTAAGACATAGTAGAGGAGAGGATGTGCATTGTGTTGCAATGGATATCAGTTCTGAATGAAATCAGAGTTCGAATTCCAGTTGAACTTGTTGCATTCACTTTTGCGTAAATACCCTTGGGAAAGGTATGAATCCAGTTCTTCTCCCTCCAGATATAGATCAAATAGCAGAATAGATTGGTATCTATAGCCTACTGTGAGAAAATCTTTGCTCAAGCATATAGCATGTATGTCACCTAACTAACTGAATGGGGAGAAAAGATTGGTTCATGCCTTTCCTGAGGATATTAGTGTAAAGTGAACACAGAGTTTGGACTCAGATTGATGATTCCATTTTGCACACTTTTAACAGTCAGTCCCCTGACACATGTACACTACTGAACATAGAATAGGGTGTGCTAGAAATAGTTTCCCCCAATGCCACAAATTGCTACAAAATCGAAAAGTTGACATGAAAACTTAAGTCATGTTCCTAAACGGCCTTGTCAGATAGAGACTTTCACATGGATGTCATGCATGACTGTAAAACTGTTCAGAAATATTTAAACTGCCTAAAACTGCTATCTAAGATCAATAGTGAAAAAAGACTTAGAAAAAGTGAAGTATGTAGGTGTTGCTGAAAACCACCTTTCTTTGAATCTTGTGGTTTGCTGTTACATAATCATAAAAGGCTACTAAATAACAGAAACCTTATCACTTGGGAACTTTCAACAGCAGTCACAGCTAAAATGGATATCAATCATATGTAACTTGAAGAGAAAATAATCAGATATTGATGTTCCACACTATTTCAAACAAAAAGCTAGGAAGGAAACCCCCAAAAAACTGGAAAAAGAAATGACAGTCACTGGATTCAAGGAAATCATTTCCTGAAAAAATGTTTCAAGAGAAAGATTATATAAATTTCAACCCAAAATAGTACTGGCTTCTTGGTCAAGAATGTTTCCTTATAAAGGAATGACTAATATCACTGTTAACATAATCAAAATATCAAGAGTAAAATAAAATTCAAAGATGATAAACAAAAACATCTAAATAAATAAATGGTAAATTCTGTTTGCCCATCTGTGTGCCTGAAACCTCCCTAACTTGAGCCACACTTGCTCTACATAGGCATATTATACCTTTTGGAAATAAGGACCACCCAGGGATTAAAAACCTGCCAATCATCTGGTGCTTGAACATAAAGCATTGAGATTTTTGTGCGGATGAGGAAGGAATAGTTAAAAATTCTACTTTTAAAGTAACTGAAAGTAATTAGTGATTTTAAAAGTTTTTAATTTATATTGAGTTTAAAGTGACACAAAAACTTTGTGAATTTAAAACATTTTGTTTAAAAATTAGTTTACATTAAGATGTACTTTCAGAGTAGATATTTAAAAAGAATAAAAAATTTGCATTTATCAGGCTTGATTTGGCTTTGTTTAGACTGTGAATTAATTTATGGTCAAGCAGTCTAAGACACATCAGATCAATTGATGGCTTCCCCTATGTAGTTAGAGGTTGCTGGTTCAAATTCCACCAAATAACACACATTTTCCTTTAAAAATTTCACAAAAATATTAAAGCCAGTAGGTATTTTTTTTGATAATCATATTACCCCAAGCAAGGCATTTTATTGCTACTGTTTTGCAGGTGGTTACATAGAAGAAAAGTTATGAGAAAGAGTGACAAATTATGGGGGGTGTCAGGAAGTGGGTAAGAGAAGGGCTAGAATACTGATGAGAGTTGAGTGGATGGAGAAAAGAGCATGAGAGAGAGGATGCAGGTTAGTGAGATAGGAGATGACTATTTACATTTAAATTCTTGGAGATTGTAGCTGTCGGGGAAGCAAGTAAATGGAAGGGAATTCCACAGGCAGGAAGTGCCAGAAAAGAAGCTGCTAGAGTAGAATTCGCATTTACATTTTATTTGTTTCACAGTAAAAAGGGTGAATGTGTGTATATATATATATATATATATATATATATATATATATATATATATATATATATATGAATATACTGTTTAATTTAAAAACAGAGTATCTACTCAAATGCGAGTATCTATTAAGAATAATGTTCAAACAAATATATTTAAATATGTTGGTTGTTAATCCATTTTGTAAATATCTGGAACTTTCCATTATATATATATATGTGTGTGTATGTGTGTGTGTGTGTGTGTATATATATATATATATATATATATATATATATATAAAAATACTTGCTTCTTATCTAATCATATATATAAATGTATATGTGTGTTTGAAAATTTATTAACAATGTGTTCTGCTGAGTGCATTTTCTCTCTTTCTTGAGGAAGCCAAACAGAGCATATATATATATATATATATATATATATATGTGTGTGTGTGTGTGTGTGTGTGTGTGTATTAAAAGGAAAATTCAACACATATTTAAACAGTTTCAAATCCAGAATTTATTTCACCAATTTTTACAATTGCCTCATTTAGACTTGATGAATAAAAAAAAACAAAAGACAGCATGTAGGTTATAATGTATATATATATATTTTAACCTACATGCTGTCTGTTTACAAAACATGGTAAATCACTTATTAATAACATTTTCTAGGTGTAATTCTAGGTAAAATAATTTTTTCTTCACAATAAATAATAAAATTTAGATTCCATTAATGATCCAGATATTTATGATACTTTGTTTCTTTTGATGTTTTATTTTTTCCACCCAAGTAATATCTATTATTATAATTAAAAATACTTTTTATTAAACAATGTTTGTACAATTATACCTAATTTAAGATTTCTTCTTTACAAAGAAAAAAAATCATAAAAATTATCATATTATGAGAGAAGATAAATGCAAATTAACACTGTGTAAAATGACCTCAGATTGACATGAATTTCTTAGCAAACAGATTTATCATGTAGAAAGAAAAGAAACTATCTGTTTAGAAAACATGAAAGCAAAAAAAAAAGCAAAAAATGTTATTTGATAGGAAATCAATATTTGATTAATAAACAAGAAAAGCTGTTTGGTTAATACTTCAGTATTTATTTGTCAGGATAGATTCTTCACTCTTTTAAAATAACTGAAAAAATTATTGTTTGAGATTTTATATTTTGTAACTACTAATTAAATTGAATTGATGCCATTTGTTTCATATAAAAGACTGAACCAAATTCTATCCAATGCTCTAAAAAAATAATTGAAGGGAATTTCAATTTGCACATCACATTTTTTTCATTTGATTTCCATCTTTAATCCCAACAGGTTACTCAGTCGATGAGCAATAATGTTTTTCTTTGATGATCTCATATTGAAAAAAATAATCTTGAAAAAAAGTAGTGGGTCTCTTTAAAGATTCATATACAAGGCAATCCTAGTCATAAATCTGTAAATATATGTAGGGGTATGTAGGGGAGAGTATTTCAGTTAGTCCTTCTCTCTGATTGAACACTGGATCACAATGACCTGATATGATGTTCCAGCCACTTAAATCTTTTTGCCTGTTGCTTGCTTTGTGCCAGCTTCAATATATCTATTATATCTTTAATGTACAATCAGAAATAATCTCAATCAGCTGGCCATTGGATATCAGAAGGTCAAATTGAATTCAGTCTAAAAGAGCCAGAGGCATTCCTACTGATGGAATTGTTAGGGCTTCAATGTATAAATGCATGCATGTTTAACAGGGTGTATAAATGAGTCAGTATGGAAAGAAAACAAGAATCAAAGAAGTAACAGACAAATAATAACAAATTTGTTTCCATACTTGATAAATTTATAGAGATTTATTGTAGCATTGCATTTCTATATGGATTTATATTACTGATATGTTACAAGTCTAGAGAAAAGATATCTCTATGTGTATCAGATGTGTATATGCCTAAAAGAAATATATGTGTATGCATGTATATATGAGAAGTGTATACATGAATGTTTGTATAAGAAGTGTATTTGTGTGTATATGTATATAAGAAATTCATGTGCGCAAAAGAAATATATGTGTGTGTATGAATAACAAAAGTACAGGTTGCGATTGATAAATTGTCGCCACTTTATATTTTCAATTTTGTGCATGCATATTGATTGTTTTAGATTTTGTCAGCTGTCTTTGTATAATAGTTGGACATCATCAGTAAGAAAAAGAGCTCCATGACGCAATTCACTCCACCAGAAATTGATTGGTGTTCACACCAGAAGCTCCAGAATGTTTCAGTGTTAATCTGAGGACAGTGCAGAAGAAAATTCAGAAAGAGTTAGATGACTCTAATGGTGATTATGAATGTATAGCAGCTTGAAAAGCACACTTTGATTGCTCTATTAAGAAAAAACTCCTAATTTTTTTGGTTAGGGCTTCAGATTCAAACAGAGGCTTTCAAGAAGTAGTGCTGCCTGGGTCACGAGATTGGCTGCTGGAAGACCCTATACCTGGCAACAGGAGTCTGCACCAAGCCACACAAACAGGAGAAACCAGTCATGACTGTCAGACAATTTCTGCAACCACATCATGCCTTGCATCTGGCCACCCAGACTGAAAACACCTCAATTATTATGTGTAAAGTGCAGTTTAATGAGACTAAATTAGAAGACAATTTATTCATCACACCCTGTATATGTGTATCTGCGTGTCGATCAAAATATATGTGTGTACCTGTGTGTATATCAGAACAATATGTGTTCAAGTATAAAATAGACTGTTTCCTATTGGTGTGGATCTCAGTGATCACTTTTATATTCACACATGCTCCAGTTCTGATGTTAATCACTTTGACCCCTAAATATAGCATGGTTTAAAACTATATTTTTTCATATATATATATATATATATGTGTGTGTGTGTGTGTGTGTGTGTGTGTGTGTGTGTCCATACATAGACTTTTTTCTGTTGAAACATTTTTTTATAAATTATCCACTTTGTCTTATCACCTTCACACACACACACACACACACACACACACACACACACACACATATATATATATATATATGTGTGTGTGTGTGGTGTGTGTGTGTGCTTCCTGAAGATTTTGTTAGTTACAACCTAATGCTGATATGGGAAAAGTGTTAGTTTCCTTTTTTTTTTAACCATACAGTCAGTGACAGGGTGTAATTGATTCCTATTTCTTTCTCAGATTAAATCATTTACAGTAGTATGCATCAATATGAATCTATTTTTGGAGTGAATGATGAAATTTGTTTGGCCTTGAAAAATATTCCATCATTCGTGATTGCATCAGATTTTTATCATGCCAAGACACCATTGTCTTGACTGTCGATTAGCTGTCCTGTGGCCATTGTCTGCCAAGGATGTTACTCCAAGGAAGCGTATGAAAATTGTAACACTGCCAGAAAACACTGGCATGCCTTACAGAGAGATTGGGGATATTGTTGATGTCAGCCTTTCAACTGTCTGTCATGTCATCAAGGCAAAACTGGATTCATCAGTCCAAAATGTAAAAAAGAATGCAATCAGAAGGAACAAACAACACCATGAGTGTGTATGTGACCAGGGAAAGTGTGAAATATCCTAGGAAGACATTATTTTTTTTATTTCAGTTAATTTGCACAAGGGTGTACTTATGTATGCAAACTACAACACATCAGTTATACATGTTTATCTATTTGAAAGAATCTATAACAGACAAAGGACACTTTCAACAGTTTTTACTTCTCTAAAGCATGAGGTCAGAACAATTGACTAAAGTAATGCCCAAAGGTGAAATATTCTCAACAGAAATGTATTTGACACATTCGTTATGTCCTGTGTAATTGAATCATGACTTGCTGGAGAATATATATATATATATATATATATACCCAACAATATGCAAGTTGAAATTCATGCATCGATGATGCATATAACAAGCATGAATTTGCACCATCTGTTTTGATCACATGTATTTGGTGCAAAGATTTTGTTCCCTATCAATGCATAAGGCTTACGCATACCATTCAATAGAAAATTCAAACTGATATTTTAACACTTACTTATAAGAATTAAAAAAAAACAATTCTTTAATAATAATGGTCTAATTTCCTCACAAGTACCTTATTTCCTCACAAATACCTTATTTCTTCATGAGTATCATTTTCTGTAACAAATTCCTTAACAACTCTGATGTATAACTGATGATGTGATAATGTTACATAGAAGTGGCCAAACATGGATTTGCCATTCCCACACGGTAAAAGAGAAATATAATTGGCTGGTGATATCATGAGGTATTGCTGGGGTGTTCTGATTTAAAGAAATTATTTGAAATCTGATGCCAGGGTCATCATCTGATGAAAACTTCTATAGCACTGCTGCTTCTTTTTACAATAGTACTTCTTATTTATTTATAATAAAACTACTCATGATGGTAAGGATAACTAAACTGATAAGTGGGGTTAAAATGAGACATTGTCATCATAATATTAACTCTTTTATAGTCACATTTGAGAGACAGGAAAATTTTACTAGAAACAAAGAAGAGAGTACTGGATTGCTATGTGATGTCTGTTCTTCAATATGGCAGTGAATGCTGGACAATCTCCTCAAAGATGAAGCAAATGAAATGTGGTTTTACTGAAGGATGCTGCAGATACTGTGGACCAAGCATGTGAACAATGATGAGGTTTTGGAAAAGATGAAAACAAAAAGGAAACTAATACTTAGCATCAGGAAAAGACAGCTAAAGTTCCTGGGACATGTAATGAGGAAAAAGGGCTTAGAGAATCTGATACTCACAGTTCACACAGAGGAAAAGAATGACAAGAGAAAGCAGTGTGTATCATACTTGATGAGTTTGAGCAAGTGGATAGCAAAGCGAGGTTTGGGTGGGGGTAACAGGAGAAAGCATGCTAAGAGCCACTAGAGACAGAGAGATATGGAAGGCCATAACCGCCTATGTCCTTAAGGGATCATTGCCCTGGTATAACTGCGTTGCTATATTGCCAGGAACAAACAAAACAATTATAGAACTGCCTTAAAAATAAATATGAATATCTACAATAAATATACATCAGAAAGAGACTTTTATTTATTTAAAAGAAAACAAAAAACAAAATAAAGTACTAATAATTGAGAAGGTCAAAACTGTTCTATGTGAGAATGACAGTTATGCTGATAGTATATGAAATACTAGGAAAAATCACAAGATCTTATATAAATATATAGACATTCTAAGAAAAGTTTAAACTACTGTACCCATTTATATTTCTGAGATGAGATACTGTAACTATTTGTACTATTTACATTGTTCAGACTGTTGTTCTTATTTGCCGTATTCATGACATTTTAGCCGTTGTACACTCTGCTTTTTTTTTTCAGATGATATATATTGAAATTTTGAACTGAACACTTTAGTCAATAGGGGTATATTGTTCTAATTTTACATAACATGCCTTATTTGGATATCTCAGAACCAGTAATACAGGGAGCTAGAGAGAAACAACAATAACAAAAAATTGTAATATGAGCTCTGGTAAAAAGTGTTTAGTGAAACATTAAATTTATAAGTCTCAAAAATTCCCTCCCCACAAATACACAGCCAAGCAGATAAAACCTTTGGTTGAGTAATCCAAAAAGTTGACTTGATGTAAAGAGTTGTGAGTTCAATACCTGGCCACAGCAGAGGGAACAAAACTTCGAGAGTTGAGTTATTGGAGGGAATTAACCAAAACGGAAATACCCAAAAATGCATGGCATGTGGAATTAGAACAATCTATCCTTGTAAGCAAAATAAAGGGGTCAGTTTAAAATTCCAACATATTTCTAACCTGAAGAAGTTTGAAACATTATAAATATAGCTATAAAGATGAGGACAACAGTTTGAATGATGAAAATAGTGTAAATAAAACTACTGCAATAAAAAACAATAAGAAAACTAAAGATATATGTACTTGAAAGAGATTCATTTTCATTCAGCTTCAAGAAATTCCAATGTTGAAATATTGGTATAAATAATAATAATAATAATAATGTAGAACTACCCTGAAGTTCTTATGACTAGAAGTGTTTTAGAAAATAGAGAACTATCCAAGATGAAATACTGATGATAGTGGTGGCATGATAATGTTGGTCATTTAGAAAATACCATACAGCCTCTATTACTTGAAGTATTTAATGGATAGAAATTACATTAATTCATATATTTTTTTAATTTCTTCTTCCTTTTCTATTAAGAATTCATATTTTTCTTTAACTTATTCATTCTTTACAATTACAGTCATAGATTTAATTTTGATATAACTGTTATTTGTCTTTAGATAAATATGAACCAGGGTTTAAACAAGGTCATTTTAGTACTTTGGCTTGTTAAGCTGTCAATATTTGGAAAAAAATAAAAATAAAAAAAATAATAATAAGATCTTATCAGATAATGAAAGGAAAAGTTTGGTGAAAAGAGAAAAGAAAGAAGAAAAACAGAAATGATAGTGGAGTTGTCAAGAGTAAAGCCGAATGAAAATGTTTGTCTTATTTTCAGGAACTTGAGAAGAAAAATATTTTCATCAGATAAAGTTACAGCAATATATTTTTCTTACTTTTCTATAACTGAATTTAGACTGAATCTTTTTTAGTCATTTTTCTTTTTTGTAGATGAGATGTAGTTGAGGTTAATTAACTAATCTTTCTTTATTGTAAAAATGGTTTTCAGCAAGAAAGATGAAGATTATTTTTTGTTTTTCAGTAAAAAATAAGATAAAAACGTAATTGAATGAATCATTGTCTGTGAATATTAATGCTAAGGTTATCCTGTCTTGTCTAGATTAAAAGACTTTTCAGCATCTTGTCTGAATTTTGTTAGACAGATAGTTTTAATCATTGGATGCATTTTTTAAATTAGAATCCTGTCATGCAAGGTAGTAAAAACCATGACGACACAAGGGTTTACAATGTGTGGAAGAATTAGGAAAACTAACATTAATAATGAGTGGAAAGAGTAATCAGAAGTACAGTACATAGAGATTTTTTGCAGATTAAAATTGGCTGGAAAGTATGGAGCAGAAAGGGAGTTCCACAAGTGAGAAGTATGAGAAGAAACTGTTAGCATAAAACTTACAGCCAGATCTAGCAAGCTCAAATCTAATTTGATGAGATCTTGACACCAGTCTAGTGTTGTGCTTAAGTTAAAAAGGTCTACTTACCATAGCAAAGAGCTCATCTAAACAATTACTATGAAAATATTTAGAGAAAGTCCACAGAGAGGCAACCTTAGTGTGATGGGAAAGTGACTGAAAGTGAAAGGACCAATAATATTACTGATTCTTCTTTGAATTTTATCAAGGAGCATCTAAAGCTTAAGGAGCAGCTGTAAGTTCAATACTGAGTTTAGGGCTCCACAAAAATATACAAAAAACATGGCAAATAAAGAGGAGATAAATATACATTTTCCTTATTTGGGAGCCAACAAATTCCCCAACTGAAATGTTGCAGAAAAAAAAAAAACAGCAACAAGGGTGATAACTATTAAATGAGAATTACAGAATAATGGTAATTGTAATGTTATCCCTTTCCTTATAAGAAATATCCAGCATTCATTGACTGAGAAGTCAATGCTACTAGCAGTTAAAATTTATAGAATATTTTTAAAGAATCTTTAAAGAAAATAGGTTTCTCAAGTCTATCAACTATTATCACTCTTCCCAGGGGGCTTCCTTTTTAAGTTTTTGTTTAAAAAATGGCATGTGGAATATCAAATTTTTGATTATGTCATTATTATAATATTACAAGAGCTATCCATTTTAGTTGTTGCTGCTGTTGAACATCCTCAAATGAGATGGTTTCTGTTATTTGGTATAGTTCTTTGTGATTCTGTAGCACTGGTCCATGAGGCACAAATAAGGATGGTTCTTGCTAAGACTGACAGCATTCATTTGAACTGTCCCTTTTTCCTATTTATCTAATTATATACATATGAGTAAAAAATCTGAGTGCAAAAAATAGCTCTCCTTTTGCACATAACATCAGAAAGGAGTATTGTGATCTCTGAGTTAGTGACTTCAACAATAATTATTTTTGTTAACTATGCTGGTTCTTGTGGTTCTTCTAAGGATTGAACTCACTGTCCATAACTAACACATTTTTAAAGATATTAGACTCCCACTCCTCAGTTTAATAGATGTATTCTAAGTAGTGGCAGTAGCAGGCTTGTCTCTCTTCCTCACAAAGTGGGATTAACCATTAGACATTATTTAAGTTTACTGAAATTTCTTCTCATGAGAGATTTTTTTATTGTCTAGTGGAGCACTGTCTCTCAATTTATCGATCAAGACCCTGTTTCATCCATTTTCATTGTTTTATCTCACAGGGTGAAATGATTGATCACCAAGATTTCTAGTATATTTGACTGCATACCAATAAAATACTTTTCTTTGAAACATTAATAGATAAGTTACTTAATTCTTCTTTATTGGCCAATAATTGTTATCTTAGTGATAGGACCTTCGAAATACAAATCAGACATCATTATTTTTCTGAAAGCTAATTTCTTGCATTATTGAAAAGAGTGAATAAGGAATAAAGTCTCTCCTTTAGTCCAATTGTCTTGCCATTTCTTTATCATAGGGATTAAATTAGAAGCCAGGTGACATTTGACACTTACATTTCTGCTCCTTCTGACACCAGATTTTCAGTGAACTACTCTGACTATTAGCTCCCTGAACAACAAATGTCCAGTCCAATTTCTCAGATTTGTTATATATATTTTTTTTGTATTATATATATATATATATATATATATATATATATACAATACAAGAAATCTAAAAGTGAGCCACCACCTACCACGGTTTCACACAACGGTTCTTCAGGGTAAGAGGCTTTCGTACTTTTGTATAGAGCACTTTATTGCTAAGGTTTCATCTTGGAGTGTTTTTTCTTTCCAAGGGGCACTCGACGTATTGTTCTTGTGTGCTGTTTGTTTCTTTTTTTTCTCCCCCATTATTTAACCCATGAGGTAGTTCTCGCCGGGTTACAAGACAGTTTAAATTGCTGTTAAGGTAGCATTATTTTTGGGTGTTTAGTCTGTAATTATTAGTGTTGCCTTATTGTGATTAAGTTCATTATATATATATATATATATATATCCATCTTCAAAGACAAGGAAATATACAGTATATTTAAATCATGTGATCTGATCTTTTGTTTTACTTTCATTGAATCACTTTTTAACATTAACGCATTCTACTGATAAATACTCTCATGGACTTCTAAGATTGAGTCATACTGTAAAATATATTATAGAATAAGCAAACACACACATATACTTTAAAAATATATGCTAAAATATTCTAATTATGAAATTTTATTTAAGATATTTTTAAGCATTTTAAAAAATTTTAAATAATGGCATTTTAAAGCTTACAATCAAGTAACCCAGTGAACTAGTTTGAATATTTTATCATCATTAAAATTGGTGAATTATATTTCTTTAGTGAAATGAAATAAGATGATTAAGTTTGATTAGTTTATTTGCATGGGGTAAAAAAATGGTGGTTCTTTAATGTGAATACGTAAAGTACAGCAAAAAGTTATCTTCCTTAGTTTTTAAAATCCTTCAACCATAGAGAATTAGCATTTCTTCTGATAGGGAAGAAACTTAAAATGAGCCAAAGTTATTTTTCTTAAATCACTTTTGATACTTAAGAAAATGTCCAAAAGTCTTGGGCAACACAACATGACTTATATAAAAATCAATCTGCTATTTCTGTTTATTCAATTCAAATTTGTTTTATCAAATGTTATGTCCCTTCATGATGTAAGTAATCATGAGTCTCCATAGATCCCTTTTCTTTATTATCTGTGAATTTCTATGACTTTTTGGGGAAGTTCAGTTGAGTGGATTCCTGTTGATTATCCACAGTTTTCCTTCTCTTAGACTGATTACTACCCAAGACTGCAGAGTTCAATGTCTCAGCTGTTTAACCCATAGCTTGAGGAAGAGAAAAGACATATTCATGCTTTTCCTAAGGGTATTAGTGCAAAAGAATGTAGAAGGTTAGCCCAGAATTTAAACTGAGCTTCTCAATTCTGTGCCAATATCTATAAAACTACCTGTGTGTTAATATCCTAAAACTATTGGATTTTCACTTATATTACAATTTTAAGTCATTTAGATTAACAGTTTCAGATATTTCAACAATCATGGGAAGTTATTAAAAATTTTAGCAAGACTATTATGTCAGAAAAGATTGTGCTGTTAAACCATTTTCGTCACACAGATTATCTTAGAAGTTTATAAGATACAAATAGTTGCCCAGATCTGTTGAACTGATTGAATAGAGTTGAAAACAAGCAGATTAAAAAAAAAAACGATATTCTGGTTGAAGTGTTTTGACAGAAACAATAACAAAAAGGATTGCAAGTAAATCCATAAATCTACTTATACGAGCTTAGGCTTGAACTTATCACAGAAGAAAAATCAGGTGTCTCAACAGACAAGGAAACCTTTTCAACAGAGTTGAACCGAAATGACTTTAGAGATAATCTTCTATGTCTTAAAGCTTATCACAAACAGATATGGTTGGCTAATTTTCAGTCTGAGCTACTGTCTCTCAAAATGCTAGGAGGTAGAAGTTAGATGTCAAACCGCTTAAAACTTGAGTGTATTTTTCTTTTTAATGATGAAAACATTGATATGTCATTTATTTCCTCTCTTTATAAAAGCTGCCTTTTGGGACTAATTTGTTTATATGAGGTGTTGAGGCCTTCCAATTTTTTATAATTCTAAATCATTTTATTTTTCTAATATTTTGAAAATACTGAGTTAATAAAATACTTAGTTTACAAAGTTATACTGTTTCTTACTGTCAGGCATGAACTGAATTTTGATTCAGTTAGTTAAGTTCCATACATGATACCAGCTTGGGCAATCATGTCTTGAAAGAAACATAACTGACTGTGAAGAAGATTTTCCTGCAGTAGGTTATCATTACTTTCTGTGGTGGACTGGTTGCTAACCAAGGCTATAGAAGCCAATCTGTCTTGCTATTTAATTCATAGCTGGAGGGAGAAGCAATGGATTCAAACCTTTCACAAGAATATTTGCATGTAAGTGAAAGCAAGGAATTCAACTGGAATTCAAACCCAGCTCTCTGATTTCTTATTCTAAGTCAATATCTATTGCACTACAATGCACATCCTAATTTTGATTAGTGAGCAAAAAAAGAAAAGCAACCCCCCCCCATACACACAAAAAAAATAAAAATAAAAGAGAAGAAAAAACTGTCACATCTGAATTAATGTAAGACAAAAAAACTTTTTACTCTTAAGGTCTCTATCAGGTTTGTCACTGCAGGGTAGTGGGAAAAAATCTAGGGGCCTTTTCCTTCTCCATTGAAAATGATGTAACCTAATTTTAATGTGCAAATTCTTACATGTGCTCCCCTCCTGAATTTGATGCTCTCCTGACAACAGGTTTGGTCGCTGTCCCTATTTTTTGCTGACTGATCCTACCTGCAAATATATATTACCTGCAATTTTCTGAGTGAAATGTAATTATTTTATCAATCAAAATGAAATAAAGGATTTAAAAATTCAAAAACTTCATCTGGTATCAAGAAAAAAAAATACTTCAAACAGGAGTTTAATATTTTTGTTTTTCCTGCATACTTATTTATTTAGTATTTATTTTTTTACAAATGTTCACCCAATATAAGTCTCAAGAGACACTCAAGATAGGGGTTACTGAATAAAGTTGTTGTAAGGATGTACAAGGAAGGAGTAAATGAGACATATTTTGAGTACAAATAATGACTGATTCTAGACTTGAAGAAGTTAAGATCGTCATGAATATTTTTTCAGGAGTTTTTTCCAGAATGTAACAATGTAGCTGATGTGAACATTTACCATGAAAATAGTGAGAGACTATCAATGTTTTCAGCTGTTGAAAAAAACCGTTGCAGGGTGGGAAATAATTAATCTCCGCCAGGATCATGAAAATGCTTTTGAATGTTATCAAAGCTGGAAAGTAAAGACGTGGCAACTTCAGCTCAGAGATGGCAGTAATACTTTATTTTTGGTCTGATCTGACACTTGAAAATATGAAGCATGATAGAAGGACTCTCTCAAGGTAGGAAAGAAAGAACTATGCAGCTCCAGCCCAGATATGGCAACAATAGTCTATTTTTGGTCTGATCTGACACTTGCAAATATGAAGCATGATAGAAGGACTCTCTCAAGGTAGGAAAGAAAGAACTATGCAGCTCCAGCCCAGATATGGCAACAATAGTCTATTTTTGGTCTGATCTGACACTTGCAAATATGAAGCATGATAGAAGGACTCTCTCAAGGTAGGAAAGAAAGAACTATGCAGCTCCAGCCCAGATATGGCAACAATAGTCTATTTTTGGTCTGATCTGACACTTGCAAATATGAAGCATGATAGAAGGACTCTCTCAAGGTAGGAAAGAAAGAACTATGCAGCTCCAGTCCAGATATGGCAACAATAGTCTATTTTTGGTCTGATCTGACACTTGCAAATATGAAGCATGATAGAAGGACTCTCTCAAGGTAGGAAAGAAAGAACTATGCAGCTCCAGCCCAGATATGGCAACAATAGTCTATTTTTGGTCTGATCTGGTTCTTGTAAAGATAGAGAAAATTTAGAAGAGTCAGTTACTTTTTGGAGCAGTAAAAGGAGTTGATCATTTTTCCAGATTCCTTAGCAATGGATCATTGTTCTGGCAATGTGTAGAATTGAAACAGGAAAAATTTAGACATAAACATACTTGCTTTCATTTACTGATAGATTTAAATATTTGCCAAACAAACTAAATGATCAAAAATAATCCCCCCCCAATACCAAAAAAAAAATAAAATAAAATAAAAAACAGTAACCAAATGGAATGGTCTGATGAGATAGATGCCAAGATAAGATAAAGTTCATTTCTCTATCTATTTTTTTCTTTGAAGTTTAGGGTTTTGATGAAGTTTAATTGGCAGCCTTACACTTTGCTGTCATGTATATCATCTGGTACAAGCATTAGAACCTTAGAATGAAGTTTTAATGAGAGATTTAGAAGTGAGAAATAAGAAGTTAGGAAGTGTAAAACTAGTAAAAGATTTTAACAAAAAAATGAATGGCCAGGAACAGAACATTGAGATGGGATATGTGAAGAAATATTTTACACAAAAGAGACAAAGATTTAATAAAAATAATATTTGAAAATAAAAAGTTTATTTTAGTTCAGATTATTATTAGACTTTTTGGATATAAGATTCTCTGTCATTTTTTAAGTTTTTCAGACTCAAGCAAAGCTGTAATGATTTATAATACATAATTTTTGTCCAGGAAAGAAAAATCTATAAGAACACAAGAAAAATTAAATAAAATCTTAACTTCAATAGTTGTCTTTAACAAAATGAAAATAGATTCAAACTAACGAAAATACCTATAGTGCCTTTCTTGCAGTTTTAAATAACTACACCAAAAAAACTTATTTGTGATTATGAGAAGATTAAAACAAAAATAAATAAACATAATATGTCTCAATCATTTAATCAAATATACTTCAATCAATAAATATAAATATTATTTCTCACCAATAACACGACTCAGAGTTTCATACGCAATGCAATCTTAAGGCGCTGAACTCACTTAATACCTTTGTTACATTAAATAGAACACTATTTTATTAACACAAGCACTCTATGTCTTACATGCATATATCATTCACACATATACTAACATTACTGACATATAAACACACTTAATTTATATATAGTTTAAATACACTTGACGCATGCATTATTTTCACATAAGTACACTTACATTTAAAATAAGCTTATTACTTTTTATTGTGTGTGGCACACACATATAAACAGACAAAGGTATTCCTCTACATTTAGAAGTATTCATACATTGCTTTATTACATGTGACCTGTATTTGACCAATGAAATCAAGTCTCAATCAACATACTGACTGTTTTTTTTTAAATTAGAAATTTTTTTTAAAATATTCATTTTCAAGAAATCTCTAAAGAAGTGAAATGTTAGATTAAAGACACTTTTTTCCTACCTGTTCTTTACTTATTCTATTGGTGTATATATATATATATATATATATATATAAAAGATTAAACAGATTCAGTATATATCCAACATTATTTGGATGTTCAAACCATTTTATCTGATTCATTCTTCAACTAACTTCAGAGGTAATCCATCAGAAAAAGGAAATCTCTTGGTACAAGAAAGAGATTTGATCGTCCAAGTCATGTCAGCTTCTCAAAGATTCAATATACACAGACTAGTTTGAAGGATAATGGAACGAAGAAAACAACAAACGGTAGAAAGGAATCTCAATTTTTTTCATTCATTAAATCACCAAAGAACTTTTTCCTTTTAACACTTTTTCTGCAGACCCATTAAAAAAAATGTAGTGTTTGTTGCAATGAGAAGAAATAGAAAAAAAAAGAAAATTGCAAAGGAAAAAAATGAAAAGTAAAATTGAAAAATAAAATAAAGAATCATAAAGTTTAAATAAGAAAAAACAAATTTTGAAAAGTCACTAAAGAAAAAAGTAAAAAAAAAGGCCATAAAATGAAATCCTTTGAAAAAGCAAATTCTTATCAAACTAGATTAACAAATAACAGGGAAGGACAGCACATGCAGCTGAAGTAAAAATTCTCAAACATCAAGCCTCTTGTGTCACAGTTAATTAAGATGGAAGGGCGGAGCTTTTTAACTTTATTCATGATATCTTTTACCTAAACGATGATAAACCGAGACCATATCTTACACTCTGAATTCTTAAGTTTAACAAAAAAAGAAAATGTCAAGAATATTATATATTTTTCTTATTTTTGTATCAAAGTTAAACAGACTTCAATGAAAATGTTGATGATGATGAGAATTATTTTTCTGTTAAAGTTTGCTTTAAAAAATATCTGAATATTACTTATTCTTTATCAGTAAATACTTTTTAAACTTTTGTACTTATAATTTGTTCAGTTCTACAACAAAAATTAAACAAATTAAACATATGTTTCAGAAATATGCACAAAATGGAGAATTTTATGAAGGCAATGAACCAAGAAAAGTGAACTGTACAAAAACAAGAAAAACTAATGTCACTTTTAATTACTTATATAAATTAAGATATGATGTACGGTAAAAATGGAAGGGAAAATAAATTGCAAATATTGGAGAGGACTACATTAAGATTAAGTTTTAACGATATGTTGCTGGTGTGAAAGACTGGAAGCTGGGTAGAGAAATGATTACCCATGTAGTGAAGGGACATGGCAAATGAAGAAAAGCCAAATAGATTCCAAACGCACACATACATATACATTTTTTTTATAATGATTTTACCCCAAGCAAAGCAATACTACCTCTGGTGCACAGGAGTCTATGTAAGAGGAGATTGAAGAGAAAAAGAAACAGGTTACAAGTGGTTTTGGAGAATAGATAAGTGAAAAATTGTAAAGGGAGTTACATGACAGTAGAGTGAAAAGGGAGTAGAACAAGATACAGGGGGTATTGGGAAAAGAATGGGAGTCTAGGAGATAAGATATGGCAATAGAAATTGCATTTAAACTCTTAGAAATTGTAGCTATCAGGGAAGCAAGTATACAGAGTTGCACAGGTGAGGAGTGCAAAAAAAGAAGCCGCTAGAGTAGAAGTGGTGGCTACATTTGACTGTAAAAGAGCAAAACCTATTTGCCAGTCTAGTAACTCAAGTAAATTTGTGTAGAGTGAGCACCAGGAAGCTAAGCTTGTCGAAGCAGAAACTGTGAAAATATTTGTAGAAGTGACAGAAGGAAGCCATATCTTGTTGGTGAGAAAGTGACTGGTGTCGAGCTGCTAGTTTGGAATTGTTTAAATTGCAGATTCTCTTAAGATTTTGTCAAGAACTCCGAGATGAATAGCAGGGACGCCTGACCAGATATGACAACAGTATTTAATGCATGGGCATTGGTATTTGTTTATATGCAAAATGGATTCAGACAAAAAAAACCTTTTGACCTGACACAGTGACCTGACCTGACCTTCCTAGCAGTAGATTTAGCTATAGATTCTATGGAGTCCTTCCCCTTGAGATTGGTTGAGAGACACAGTGAATTGCTTTCAGGGAGACTAGTGTGATCCATGCTGATGGGTGGAGGTAGAAAAGATATATGAATTATTGTAAAATACACATTTGCTCAAATGCATGCATACTTAAAACACATACTATAAAATGTTAATTCATAATCCAAGTGGGTTAAAATGACGGAAATTTATTTTTGCAGACCAATGCATCAACTGATTGCATTGGAATGTACAAAACATTATATCTAGAAAATACAAATAAATTTAATTACATTCGTGGAAAAACAGAATCTTTATTCACATGTTGAGTCACATTTAATTATGCACAGGCAAATACTTTACATTGCTAAAGACAATTAAAATGCAATTATTCATTGAATCAGACAGGAAATTTAAAACACAATATTGAAACAGAAACGCACAGACACAAATATGTCTTATCCCGTTTAATTTATTGAATACCAATTTACTAACACATATAAAAGTAAATATTTACTCTGTCCATCCCTACCCCCACTACTGAGCTGAGTTGTGACACAAGGTTGGTTTTTAAGGTGGGCTCTCGAGCATGTACACTTGGGCTAGGAATAAAAATTGCCCAATTCCTGCAACTGTTGGTTGAGCTGGCTTTGGTGGCAAACACCAATCAATTCTCTAGTGCAATGGAGTGGTGCAACCCCAGGAACCTGTTTCCTGGGACCACCTGGCCTTTGCCAAGTAATGCATATAAAAAGTATATATTAAGCATATAAACATACATACATGCATACATATATGCATACACAAAACCTGAACTTATTGACACAGATACAAGGCTATGTTGTTGGGATAAGATTTTCAGTAAGATTTCCTGCCAAGTTAATACATATAAATCATTATTTACTATGCTAATTTCATTTTATCACAAGGCCACAGCTTTGGAACACTTGTTACTCAGTAGTAATAGTAATGTGTGAGCTCTGCTTGCTAAGCATTACATCATAATAAAGTATAAAAACTAATTCAAAAATATTCCACTAATATTTTATATGATTAAATAATCTATATATATAAAAGGCAATCTGTGAGTCTGTGTGTAACTATTTCCTATGCACACCTACATTTTTTAATCTATGCCATTCAAACTTTCCAGGGACACATATCTACAGGGAAGCCAGGTCGACACATACTTTTTGAGTTTAAGTTCAGCAATTTTCCCTTTCGCACTTTTTGGCCAATGAACACGAATGTTTACATTTGCTCCGTAAAACATCTAAGATCTAAGATGGTTGCTGAATTACATCACAGAAATCAAATCGCATGTGTCAAATGTGAGTAAAATATTTTTTTATTAAAAAAAAATGAGCCTTTATATTTAATTTCTAGTCCGACGTTTTACATTACAGAAATCAAATCACACATGTCAAACACAACTAAAATATTTTTTATTAAAAATAAAAAAAATTAAGCCTTTATATTTAGTTTTTATTTTTTTAAAATTCGTTTGGTCAACAAAAAAATGTGAATATTTTCCCCCGTAATTTTGAAACAAAAGAAATATTTTTTAAAAAAAGTGTTTTTTTTAAACAAAAACAAAATATGTAAAATAAAAAGTGGCATCTTCTCCTACTACTAAAATGTTCTGAGTTGCACGGGCAACGCCGGGGTATGATGCTAGTATAAAATAAAAATAAATATGAAGTTTGGCAAATATATGGATAACATAAAACATCTAATTTGAAAAATTTAGTAAAAACATTGAGAGAGAGAATCAGCCAATAATATATAAGCAAAATTTTGGAAAGAATAACACACACACATACACACACACACACACACACATAAAGACAAAAGGAAAACATCTTAGCTGATATATTTTGTCCTCTCCCAGACTTTATGAAGGCAAATGTGAAGATTTTATTATGCAACAAGTACAGAAAAAAGTACTGGATTACTATGTGATGCCTGTTCTTCAATATGGCCGTGAATACTGGACAATCTTCTGAAAGATGAAGGAGAGCAACTGAAATATGGTTCTACAGAAGGATGCTGTGGATACCATGGACCAAGTATGTGAGCAACAAGGAGGTTTTGGAGAGGATGGAAATGAAAAGGAAGCTAATACTTAACATCAGGAAAAGACAGGTAAAGTTCTTAGGCCATTTAATGAGGAAGGAGGGCTTGGAGTATCTGATACTCACTGGTCAGATAGAGGGAAAGAGAGATGGGGAAAGCAGCGCATAACATACTTGATGGGCTTGAGCAAATCAATGATAAAGCAGGGTTTGGATAGGGTAACAGGAGAAGGTGTGCTAAGAGCAACAAGGGATAGGATGTTATGTTAGGGCATGATTACCCACATCCTGAAGGGACACAGCATACAGAAGAAGAAGATTTATAAACAAAAGTGAAAATGTGCACTTTGGCCTTCTTCAGGCATTTGGAATTTCAAACTAAACTTTTTATGTTATCTTTTGAGTTACACTGTTCTAGTTCCGCATACCATACCTCTTCCAGATATCTCAGTATCAGCTATCGTCCTTTTAACTCTCCAAGTTTTTGTTTTATAGACAGGTATTGAACTCACAACTTTTTGGGTCAAGTCACCTAATGCTGATATCCACTGGGTCTTCCTTATTGCACTAAGAGAAGTGGGGTCAGTGTAATATCAATGGTAAAAAGGTTTGTCTTTTGCTCATATTTGTATGTGTAAGGTGTTTTCCACATAAAAAACATCGATCTTACTTACCAGCTAAGGGATTAGGATTTCTTTCCCATCAGATGGCAATGAAGATTAAACAATTTGTGATGGCAAACTGCTAAAAATCAATCTGCTGGATATCGGATTCCAGAAAAATAATACTGACATAACTTTAAATATTTAAGTAAAAAAAAAATGAAATATATAAGTAAGGAATGCTTATTTTCCAGTGTTTGTCAATTACAATTTGTTATATTTGTCAGCATTCGCATGCATCAAAGTTTATTTTCAGCAATGCTTGTCATGTACAGTAAATGTATAAAGAAATTAGTAGCATAAAATAGAAAAAAAATAGGTTTCATTTATTTCAAGTAAGATTCCACCCAGAGAAATACTATAAAAGTAGAAAATATATTTTGGGGAAAATTTTTTCAGTGGAAACAAGTTTTTCTGGTGGAAATTAATAAAAAAAGTGAAATTATAGACTTACACCAGTAATTGTTATCATAAAAGATGTTTTAGAATAGCATAAAACAATACTGACTTCTTTTTCTCATGATAAACTAATTTTTTTAAAGTGAAAACCTTTTGCTAGATCAGTAACTATGCATACTAAATCTAATAGCTGTACCAGAAAATTTTGCTTGGTGTCTATAGCAAGCAGGAAAAAAACTCTGCTCTTTCCAATTATGTGTGAGACTCTCTCTCTCTCTCTCTATATATATATATATATGTGTGTGTGTGTGTGTGTGTGTATATCTATCTAAACTTATTTATAAATGGAACTTTGTCTGCATGTGTGTGTGTGTATGTGTGTGTGTGTGTGTGTGTGTATGTGTGTCTGTTACCTATAGACTCCGAAACAGCTGAACCGATTTTCTTGAAAATTTACACAGTTGTACTATACGCTTCTGCAAGTGTCTTAGCTAGGTTTTGTGTGTTGAGGTACCCCCAATAAATATTGAAAATTGATAATTGAAAAAAATCGGGTTATAGAAGGAGTGGTCCGATTTTAATCAAATTTGATACACTCATAGACAAAGACATAAATGATATTCAGAAGTTTCAAGGTTGCAGTTCTTACAATAGTGCAGAAAATCGATAATATATATATATGTATATATAAAAGTCAAGATGTTTGTATGTGTGTCTGTTTATTTGTCTGTATGTCCTTTATACAAATCCACAATTTTTATCCAATTCTCACCAAACTTCATTCAAATATTCTTTAGGCTGAGTCTGAGCTCCAGGACCATGGATTAGTTTTAAAGTTTTCATTACACCCGAGCAACGCCGGGCTATACTGCTAGTATATATATATGTGTGTGTGTGTGTGTGTGTATATATATATATATAGTGACAGTAAACAATCTGTGGTAAGAAAACTTTTCTTGGTAAATAATTCAAGTGGATCCTAGTAATATAATATTAGCAATTAAATTATAAAATTTTTAAAATAATCCACAAAAAGAGTTCAATTTATTAAACAATAAATTTAAAATCAACTCATACAAAGATGTGAGTTGACAAGAAAAATAACTGATATCTTCGTCTGTTGAAATAGACTGTTCCCAGAAAAGTTGATTCAAAATTTATTGTTTATATGTATAATTAATGTGGAGAAGTTTGTCACTTAATGAATGGTGTTATTTCAGGCATGCTGACTTTGGAGATTTGAGAAAAACCAAATGAACCTGAAACGTGAAGACATTACAATAATGCCCTCATGAAACTCAGGTCAGCCTGAAAAAAAAAAACAAAAACCCAGCAATTTTGGTGCTAAACACCTTTTCAATTTAATACTATATATATATATATAAAATGGATGTGCTAGCATACAAAATTGCAAGTCATCATGACTGAGAGTTTGAACGCCCCAGCCTTGTTCAGACTGTTGCTCATACTAGAAAATGCTCTCTCTCCCAGAAACTGAAACTATGGTCAGCTTAGCACAGTTGAAGTATAAGCCACAGGTGGGCTCTGTGGGTGTTGAACAAACACAAATGTGCCTGAGCAGGCGTCTGCAACAAGGATTACCTAGCTACCCTAGTAGACAGGCATCCTTTGGCACAAGTGGCCAGCCATACAATTCTTGTATTCATAAAACAAACTCATTCAGTTACTCTCTACCTTGAGAGGCTTCCAGGCTTTTTATTGAATAAACAATAGCATTAAAAATAGAAGAAATAATTTTATTAGACTTTATTTCTACTCAGGCCAATATTATAACACTTTTATATTCTCATTTTTGTTAATACCTACAGATTCTTAGTAAAAGTTTGTAATTGTACTGATATATAAAAACCTTTTTCTGTTAGATCTAGCACTAGATGGGTTTGACTATCGTTCAGTCTTTTTAAACAGGTATAGAGATTGATTCCTTGTTTACTGTTATGGATTGGGTTTCCAGTTACTTCTAGCTCTATACTCCTAATGTTGATCCTTTCCTACTCTAATATAACTCTGCTAGGCTGGATTTTTTTTTTGCAAAACATATATTATATACATAGTGATTTATGAAGCCCAGCTTATATGTAGCTGAAAACAGGCCACACGCAGTGAGGATTGAACACACTACTCACTAATTTGTCATAACTGATCTAGAGAGATAAGCTTGTTAACTATTACACCATGTCAAAGTGCCTATTGGTGATTTTCTAAGTGTAGATGTAGCAGAATTCAAATGTATGGAACCACCTAGTGAGGATCAAACTCACTATTCAGTCATAACTGATCTAGCAAGGAAAGCTTGCTAAGCATTACAGCACATTGAGGTTTATACAGAAAACAAATGATCGATTAATATTAACAAGAAATAGCCTAGCGCAATCGTGTCTTTGCTCCTTTCAAAATAGTTCACTTGTGACCAAATATGTTTATCTCAGTAATCCTTCTTCTTTTCAAAACAGGCTGTAAAACCCTCTTTTGAGATAAATGATTATCTGCAATGGAATTTTATTTTGTTCACAGTTTCAAATCCCCTCTTTTTCAATGGTGATTCTATCTTTGGGAAAAGCCACAATTATTAGGGAGCTAAATCATGCCCGCCTGAGGTGTGGATTGAAAGGCATATGGGATGCAATATCATGACCCACAAATGAACTCTTTGTCTAAGATGTCAAGATTGAGTAGACTCATGGTTGTATAGAATGCAATGCTCATGCACTCAGTGGCTGTCTCATTGCTGATTGTGTGATCCTATGTAAGAGTGTATGCTTACATGTATCTATACTCATATATATATATAAATAGATGTGTGTGTATGTTTATATATATATATATATATATCTATATATATATAAGAATTGAAAAGACAAGAAGAAAACTATTCTTAGTGGATGCATTTTGTCATCTGAAGACCTTTATCAAGGCAATGCCTTGAACATTGATTGCCTTGATACAGTCCCACAGAGGATGAAACATATCGGTTGGCTAAAAATATTTTTTCTCTTTTCTTTTTTGATTCATTTTGTTCCTCTACAAATTCTATCTGAAAATAATTTACATACATATATATATATATATATATATATATATACCCACACATTTGTCTATAATAATTAATATATGTGTATGTGTGTGTGTATTCAATTTAAAATATAAACATTTACAACATATATAAAAAATATATATACATACACTCACACAAATTCCAAAGCATTTATGATATAAAATGACTCAGGCTAAAAACTGAACTGTATTTCTTTTCCCCAATGAATCCTTTTCACTTACGTCTATTCTAGTATGAATGATCAATTTATATATTTGAAAAAGTAATGAGAGACATAATTTTAAAAATCATATAACATTTGTTTTTGATGAGACAAGTGTGTGTGTTTGTGTGTGTGTGTTTGTGTGTGTGTGCAAAATTTGTATGTAAAGCTGTTTGAATAAAAAGAGCCAGACTTGATGATTTAATATTTATTTTTTAAATTCGGTAAGTGCACAAAGAATACAGTAGACAAAAATGGTAAGCTCAGGTGAATACCTGTCTGTTCATGTCATAAAAGGGTCAAAAAGAATTTATATAAAAAAAAAAAAAAAAAAAAAAAAATTAGCTAATGAAAAAAATCAAATCAAACAAAATAAGACAAAAATAAAAATTTCATTTATAAAATAAGTTAGCCTGGTGAACCTGAGACGACAAAATGAAACAAGTATGCTGAAAAGATTACAGGGAAAGACCAGTAAGAGAGAAAGAAAGCAATGAGAAGGAAAGAGAGAAGAAGAAAGAGAGAAAAAAAGAGAAGGATAAAAGGAAAGAAGAAGAAAAGTACAGATTGAAAAAAAGAAAGTTAAAGCCATAAATATTGCAGAAAGAGAAAAGAAACAGAGAATTGAGAAAAAGAAATGATAAAAAACAAAAACGGGGGAAGATGGAAAAAGAAGAATATGTAAAAAGAGAAAACAAAAGAGTAAGACACAGAGAGAAAAGAATTATTATTATGGAAAGAAATAACAATTAAAAGAGAGAGTTGAAGAACAATGGTTTACACATATTCTCTCTTTCTAAATATATATAATTCTTGTTACATTATATTTAGTTAATGCATGTATTTGAGTAGATATACCTGTTTTTCTTTCTTTTAAAAAAAGGACTCATAGAAAAGTGGCTAGAACATTCATTTTCTGACCATGAAGCCTGGGTTGAAGTCTCACCATAATCAATTTGTCAAAAAGGTGACTTCTTGATTTTAGAGGTCTGGAGTGGGGTGCAGGGGGTAAGTGCCTGGAAAACTATACCATGGGTTGACTGAAGCTTTATGAATGATATTGGGTAGACAGGACCCTTTGAGAGCCATCGATAGTTGTGCTATCATGAAGTTACAAGTCAACGTGACTGAGGGTTTAAGCATCTCGACCATTTTCAGACTGTTATTTATGCTAGAGAACAAGCTCTCTTCCATAAACTGTAGCTAAAGTCAACTCATAATAGTTGTAGTATAAACCACAGATGGACTCTGTGGGTATTAAAACAATGCAAATGTGCCTGAGCAGGCATATGCAAGAGCAATTAGCTAGCCACACTAATAAACAGGCATCCTTGAACACAAGTGGCCAGCCATACAGACATCCATCAGTCAGTTAAGTGCCGTACATGATGCATGCTTGGGCAATCATTCCTCAAAAGAGACATGACAGACTGGCAGAATATTTTTCTACAGTAGGTTGCCATTACTTTCTTTGATAGACTGGTTGTCAACCAAGACTATAGAACTCAATCTGTTCTGCTATTTAAACCATAGCTGAAGGAAGAAGAGATGGATTAATATCTTTCCCAAGGGTATATGTGCATAAGTGAATGCAACAAATTCAACTGGAATTCAAACTTGGCTTCCCGATTTGTCGTTCCGAGCCGATATACACTGCACTGCAACACATATCGATACATACATACATACCTACCTGTTTTTAAAACAGTTTAAGTTTACATCTATCAGCCAGGGCATTTGAAAGAAAACATACCTTCAGACTGGGTTAGACTTTGCATGACCCTTATAGGGAGAAAACATAGTCAGGCCAAGTGTGCCATGTTGATCACTCCATCATGGAAGACATGTGATCACTCAGCCATTTACTTGTTTCTCTGAGAGTTACAATCTTTGAAAATTTAAATGTAATATTAGTTGATATCTTATATCTTCTTGAATCTCGTTCATCTTTTATCCTTTCTTCAGTACCTCCTGTAACCAGTCTTTTCTCTCACTGTAACCCCCCTGTGCACTTGTGGTGGTCTCGTCTTGCTTGGGGTGAAATGATTAAAAAACAAAGTCATTTCTAAAAATGAATATAATTTCTTTATAAGGAAAGAGTGAAAAAGAAAAGAGTAGATAGTGACAGTGATTTGAGATAAAAAAAGAGAACAAAGATGGATGTTGAAACTAAGCAATTACTGTAATAACTGAATAAGTTTAACAAAATCTATAATAGACAGAATAAGAAAAATCTTTGTTTGCAAAAATAAAATGTATGACAGCTGGAAATGGAGATGATTTATGGGAAATTTTCTATTTTTTCTTCTATGATGTTATGAAAACATTTTGAGAATTATATCTACAACTGGGAACTTCGTTCCAATGACAATATTTTAGTTGGTCAGCATCCATATTATATAAAGAAATAAGTTTGAATTAAAAATTAACCTTTGCTAGAAAAAAAAAATCCTGTACTGCTCAATTTAAATAAATAACATATTGAAATGATAATGAAGGCTTATTTTAATTTATTTCAGCTATACTTAAAAATTGGTTAGGAATTTGGGAAGATGATCCTCCCTAATTGATGGCCCAATACAAGTTCCATGAGTCACTCAAGGTAGAGTGTTACTTAATTAGAATCAGCAGAAGAGGAGGAGGTAAGAAGTGCTGATGATGAGGATATGCAAGAATTATAACAGTTTACCCTAGACTTAAATAGGTTTAGTAACTGGGAAAGCATCCACTTGGAAGTCTGTTCCAAAAAAGTTGCAGTTCTTGCAAAAAAAGAAAAACAAAAAAAAAACTGCTTGAATGTTATTACTAATGGAGTATGGAAAGAATTTGGAGGAATTCTCTCAGTTTAATTTGGAGGAATTCTCTCAGTTTAATTGGTAATACATAACTTTTGTATTTTGTTTTTTGTATTATCTTAATCTAGTAAAACATTTTTGAGGCATTTTTTTACTTTTATTTAGGACTTTTATTTAAGTGAAATTTAAAGAAGATAAAAAACACATTACAAATGGAATTTTAAAATCTTTATCAGCTCAAAAGAAGTAAAACTTTCATTTTTATTTTTTTTTAGAAATATAATTTAGGTTGTTATTTAGCTGAAATATCAACAACCACCTGGATGTAGGCAATCATGGCTTTCCACAATTTCTTGTCACTTGTAACTCTTAACAAATATTGTCTTTTTGTTATCTCCCTTGAGCCCTGTTCAATCATCCATTTAATTTGTTTAAGGTACACTTTATGTAACTCTTAAAATTCTTTTTCTTATCTCTCCTAAATCTTGTTCTGCTATCCATTTACTCAAGCTCACTAAGTAGGCATTGTTTTTCTCTGTCTCTCTTGCTTTCAATATTGTCCCATGAGTATCAGATTTTCCAAGCCCTCTTTCCTGGTAACAAAATGAAAAAGCATATAAATAAGATGATAATGAGTTTTATACACACACACACACACACACATATATATATATATATATATATATATATATATATATATATGGTTAAATAAAAAGAAGACAAGAGGAAAACTATATTTAAATCACCTACATGTTTTGTCCTGTGATGGACTTTATAAAGGCAAAAAGACGAAATGAGCTTTATTCTAAATTACATATCTTTTTTTTTTTTTAATCATATCACCCCGAGCAAGGCAGTAACGCCACTGATGTGCAGGGGGCTACGTAAGAGTGAAAAGATTGGAAAAGAGAAAGCCGGAAACCACATCCTAAACAGGAAACAAGGGATGAGCCTCTTCACCCGTTCAATAGATGTGGGTGGAGTGTGAACCGGGTGATAGTTTAGTCTATCTATCTATAAACAAACAGTGTTGACAACTATAAAAACGCTCACAAACCATTCAAAAAGATTAACAGAATATTTTAGTTTTAGAATTCCTTTATGTGTAGTGCAAAGTCGATCTCACCTTTGCTTATGGAAATTATACTAAAACAGACTAACATACATAATAAAAAGTCCAAAGAAAACGGTTGAATTTCCCTTCATTTTTAACATCTCGTGACTTTGCACTACACATGAAGGAATTCTAAAACTAAAATATTCTGTTAATCTTTTTGAAAGATTTGTGAGCATTTTTATAATTGCTGTTTGTTTATAGATATGTAATTTAGAATAAAGCTCATTTTGTCTTTTTGCCTTGATAAAGTTTATCACAGGACAAAACGCATAGGCGATTTAAATACAGTTTTTCTCTTGTCTTCTTTTTATTTAACCATCCTGTTCTTAATCTTAGATCATAACGGAGTATATTTTTGCATATATATATATATATATATATAATAATAATAATAATAATAATAATAATAATAATTATTAAATAATTATTATTAGGCCCTGACGAGCCGTTGTGCGAAACCGCGGTAGGTCTTGGCGATCTTGCTATTTTGTTAGTGTGTTTGCTCTGCGTTACTGCCTTCTAGTTAAATACTTTTCGGTTGTGTGTATCGAGCACTTTTCTTTTCTGGTTGTTTGTTCCGTTAGAGGGTTTTTTTTTTTTTTACTGGGAGGAACCGTATGTATTGTCGGTCCCACGCAGTTTTCTTTTTTTTCCCCCTCTTTGCCCAAAGCTTTATAGCCGAGGACAATAACGGATTTAGATTCTGCTGGTCATTCATGGTCTTAGAAAGTCCCTTCTATAAAATTTTGAGATTAGAATACACGCAGAGTCGGTTTAATAATTATTATTATTATTATTATTATTATTATTATTAATAATATATATATATATATATATATAAAATTAAATTCTTAAATATATATAATTATATTATTGCCAGCATTATCTCATGCCCAAGAATTTAATTTCTTCTTTTTTGATCACTTCCTTTATGATAATGACATTGAGGATTAAGTAGACCCATTCTTGCATGGGAGAGTTGATAGCAATGAGTGCATAGTAACGTTGGTGAAGGACAAGGTTGATCTTGTCAAGCCTTTTTCTCTTGTTGTTTGATTTATTCTTTTTCTCTTCTTTTGGCTTCAAAGTTTTTGGTTCTGATAATTATGGAACATCACTAGTTGGGCTTATGTTTCTGATAATTTAGACTCAAGTCCAGTGGCTTTCAGTGTTGTTTTGACTTGGTTCTTGTATCTTTGAAGAAGGCAAAATATGCTCTTATTTCTGATATTATATTATGATATTATTATATTTAATCAAATCTGTAGTCAACCTATAATAATGAAGGCGAGTGTGGGTAATTGGATGATAAAATAGAAAAAAATCTGTTACATATTTTGTTCCTCAATTCTTTAGACCAATAAATTTTTATTGATAGAATCATATGTCGTAGTGTGGAGGAATACAACGAATGCTGGTTACAGTTATACATTGAAAAATGCTGTAGAAACATGAATGCATAACTTTAAATTTAACACATTGATTGTCATCATTGAGAAAACTTATGGTTGGTAGTTTTTATTAAGATGTCTGACTATGAGTTATCACATGCTGATGATAAATTATCTCATTCTTGGTATTTTCTGATACATTTTCATTTTAAGATAACAACAATGAGTTTATTACAGTGATACTCTTAGTGACACTTGTGTCATACTTTTAGATAAAAAACAATGTTAAGACTTCAATTGAAGCTATAATTCAACTCATAAAATTTTTTATTACCTAAGTCGGCCATGATAAAGTTGGCATTTGAAGTCGGATTTCTTAACTTACTCTTGGCAGTTTATGTGTCAAATTAAAATTTTTTTGTCTGATGTATTTAAATGCCTATCCAAGGCAACTTCATTCAGCTTTCTACTGCGTTTATTTTTGTTTGTATCCCTATTCTTTTTTAATATCCCACATTTTTATATCAGTCATTTTGTCAGGAAAGAAGATATGTTTTATGAACTAGAATACAAATTTACTGTGGAAGTTTTTAAAATTAGGGAAATTTTGATACATTTTTTTCTTATGAAGTTACTTCCACTTCTAATCAGGTTTAATCCTTGTTTTTTGTTTAGAATTGGTTTTCTGTTTCTAAAATCTACTTAAATCCTATACTTCTAATATCTGAACTCTGAATTGTTTTTCCCAAATTATATTTTTCTCTCCTCAGTCAATAGGAGTAGATAGGTTTAACTATCATCTGCTTCATAGTCTGCTCTGATTTTTTGAATAGGATGAGTGGTTTATCCCTTGTTTCCTGTTTAGGATTAGATTTATGGTTTTTTCCAACTCCATACTTCTGAAGTCTGAAATTTAACTCGATACAGTAACCTTCTACCATAAGTTGCCTTCTGAATGAGTTGTCTTGTAAAGAGTGCTTTATGTTGTCATATATTCCTAGAAGTTTCACCTGTGTAGTTTTGTGACATGTTTTACAGTTTATTCTATAAATACCTGCTGCAGGTTTTAGGATGTTATTATATTATTTTTGTATTAATTAAATTGCTTATTCTTTTTGAAAGTAAAGTTGAAAAAATTTTATATTAAGTTTTGATATTTTCATTTTTAATTGTAGACATTTTTGTGTTGGTATTTAGTATTATGTGTAGAGTTTTAGGAGGATTATTTTAAATATTTAATTAAAGCTGCAAAGGTTTGTGTCTCAAAAATGTACGTATATATAAAACCCTTCCTGTATGTATTAAGATTATAAATATAAATACATTCAACTATAAAATTGCATTAAAGAAAAAAGGGAATCAATAAATCTGTAGCCTATCATGTAGTTATTAGTTAAATTTTGATCTGACACTTTCACTGGATAATGTTCAATCAATGTGATTAATAGTCACGAGTAAGTTAAGTGAACTCGCAAAGAAGAAGATTATGTTGAAAAATATACTTTTTGTGTAAAATAAAAGCTTTTTTCATCATTAGGCCATGGAATTATTGGTTTAGATAATTCAGAAAATATTTAAATGTTAAAATGAATAACATTTACAGTTTTTGTTTCTCAGGCGATGAGAATGGCCTAAAGTATTGTCTAAAACATCAGATGACATCTGGACAATATGCCCATTTAATGCATCTAGATATGCATTTCTAAGTGTATGTCTCTGAGTTACATGTGCTATCCATTTTAGTTATTGCCAATGTTGAAATTCATCAAGTGATGTGGTTTTTGTTATTTGGTACAGTTCTCTGTGATACTATAGCACCAATCCACAAGGTTCAATGAAAGATAATCTTTCCCAAGATCTATGGGCTTCAATCATTCTAAGCCATTTTTAAATGTCTGAGAAAATTGTTGTGTACAGCTGAGAGTTTAGAGATTTCTGAATGAGTTTGGCGCCATGCATGATGACCATATGAAAGTTTTAATCTGATGAGGATATTTATGAGCATGACTCAAGATTTCAAGGTTAATGTTTTGGTTTTGTAGAAGTTTGCAGTATAGGTTAATACTACCTTTAGTATAGCTAATTCTATGAACAATTCTTTTGAAATTTTTTATAACTGATCCATATACTTTAGTGTATAGTATTTACTAATGCTCCAATGTGAACTTTTATGATGTATTAAGCATATGTGCTATCACTGTTTCATAGTTTCTGTTTTAGAAAAGTTTATCTTGCATCCAGTTTTTTGGAATGCTTGGTAGAGGATTTTGATTTTTGTTCAGGATCTACCTTATCCCAAATATGAATACAGTGCTGATTGCAGACACGGAAAGGAAACTACAAGACCTCCTACAGAAGGTAGCAGTGGGTGGCTGGCGGCCATATTGAGGGACAGTGACGAACGGTCCGAGGTACCATCTCTGTCGAATAAAGCCCTTGTTCAATCCATCCCCATTTGGTTGTTCATTTCTTTCATGGTAGCAGAGCGTAGTTATGGCTTCAAATTACAAAAACCCGCCTACTTTCAATGAACAACCAAATGGGGATGGATTGAACAAGGGCTTTATTCGACATAGATGGTACCTCGGTCTGTTCGTCACTGTCCCTCAATATGGTCGCCAGCCAAGTCCCCCAAAATCCCGTAAGTTCACGTGAAGGGGAGTAAGTTTACAAAGGGTCAGTTTGAAGGTGTAGGGGAGACAATTCTAGGTAGCCTTAACAGTGGGGAGTGACAAAAAAGGATTACAAATAAACTACAAGAAAACCAAATGCATGGTCATCAGCAAAAGGTGCAACCCAAAATGCCAAATACAGGTGGGGGATATCAGAATCAAGCAAGTACAAAAATTTAAATACCTAGGAAGTGTTATAACAGGAAATGGAAAGTGCGACACAGAGATCCGAAGGCGAATTGGCATGGCAAAGGACGCATTCCAGAAGCTGAGTAAAGTACTAACACACAGGAAAATTTCACTAGAAACAAAGAGAAGAGTTCTGGATTGCTATGTGATGTCAGTTTTTCAATATGGCAGTGAATGTTGGACAATATCATCGAAAATGAGGACAAAACTGGAAGCAGTGGAAATGTGGTTCTACAGAAGGATGCTGCGGATATCGTGGACTGAGCATGCAAGCAACGATGAGGTGTTGGAAAGAATGGCAACGAAAAGGAAATTGATACTGAGCATCAGGAAGAGACAACTGAAGTTCCTGGGACATGCAATGAGGAAGGAGAGCTTGGAGAACCTGATACTGACTGGCCAGATAGAAGGAAAGAGAGACAGAGGAAGGCAGCGGATAACATATTTGCAGGGCCTGATCAGGTGGATGACAGAACAGGGATTGCCAGGAGTAACAGGAGCAAACATACTAAGAGCCACAAGGGATAGGGAGATGTGGAGAACCATGATCGCCTACATCTTGAAGGGACAGGCCACATAGAAAAAGAAGAAGAAGAAGATATCATCAGCATAACCTCTCTCATCATCAGTACATTGGTCTCGGGAGGGAAAGCAGGATTGCTATCTTCTATTAGTTGATTCATTTTGGATGTGGACTGGAATGCTTAAATGGTCAGTGTTCATCTATTCACTTCTGTATTTGTAAATATGCGAGGTATAATCTACAAAAAGATTAAATAGACTTGGGTTCCCATCTCCTCCTTGTTGTACTCCTGACAAGATTTGAAATGTTCCTGTATTGAGATCCTTGCCAGATATGTAAGGTTTTGTGGACTGATAAAGTTCCTGTATGCCTTCAGCAGATTTGAAACCTGAAAGGTGGTTTCTAATGGTTGAGAAGAGGAAGCCTTTATTGATATGGTTATATGCTGTTGTGAGGTTAACATAGCAGATAGAAAATTTCCCATCAGTAATTTCCTGGAATTGTTAGAAAGGATTAAAGCCACTACAATACTTTCAAACAATTAATATTTGAATAAATACATAAAGTATAATTAATTTCAATATCTCAATGTTTATTAAAATCAACCTGTGCATAGTTTAACTTTCCCTCAAACACATGCCCACCCACACAAAGCTAAAAATTCATTAAAAAAAGATGAAGAAAAAAGTTGGAGGAAGATGGCAAAAAAAAAAAGAAAAAATTTAGCAAAGGAAAATACAAATAACAAAACAAAAATCCAATTCCGAAGACCAAGTATGCAAATATAATTATTCTGTAACAACTTGATTGAATAGAAGAAAGAAAATGAGAAGAAAGAAATCATCAAGAAAAATAATGTAATGTTTGTATATTCAAAGCTGAAACAAATGGTAGATGGAGAATTTGCCAGCAGGATAAGACAGCCTTAAATAGTGCCAAATCTATGGCAACTAATTTGGTGAGATTATTTCTATATAATTATGAGATGAAGCAAAGTGTTATTTTGAAGTCATTTTAGAACAATCCACTCATCTTTTTTTTCAGAATTTTTGGCATTGCATTCTAGTCACTTCATATTGTTAAGTATCATCACACACACACACACACACACACACACACACACAGTGCGATGAGTAAATTGATGCCATTTTACATTTTTAATTATGTGCCTGTGTGTTATTTGTTTTTGATTTTGTTGACTGCACAGTATAGTTGGGTCAGTTGGGCACCATCTGTGGGAAAAAGTGCACCATGAAAATTCATTCTGCCATAAATTTGGAAATTGCATGTTGTACTGCTTGGCTGTTATGCTGGAAGCTCCAATACAAATATTTCATTATGTTTGGGTGTCAATCAGGGTGAGTTGGATGAGTCTAATATGTATATGAAGGTGCTTGAAGTGATCACTAGTGATGACAGCGTCATGTCTCCATTCATCTTCCCACAGAGCCTCACACTCAACATGGAAGCCTACATCAAGTGTCTTGTGGATGTAGTGCTACCTTTGGTCTAGAGAGAGGACTCTGCACAATGCCGCATCAGCAGGAAAACCCAGTCATGGCTGTCAGACTATTTCTGCAATCCTTACATCTGTCTACCTGACTCCCCAGACTGCAACCACTTGATTATTATATATGAGTACAGTTGTGTAAGAGACCAAAAACTCCTTGTAGCACTAAAGATGAACTGAACGCAAGGATTATGGCAGCATCCACAGAGTTGCAAGAAATTCTGAAGTTGTCTTGTAACTGTAGCTAAAGCTAAGGGCGATTTTATAGAATAAATTTACTCTTTTAGTATTTCAAAATATTTTTGTTTGATTTTGTTAAATATGTCTGTTAAAATGAGATGTCAGTGTTATTTTCACTTTTGCATAATTTAGATGACAATTCATCCATTGCATCCTGTATATATATATATATATATATATATATATACAGGATGCAATATATTTACGCTCTCACACCCTGATTGAGCACTCTGGAAGAATGGTAGACTTTGAAAAACCAGTAGCTACTCTAGCATCTACGCATTGCTCATTCAGTAATGAAATAGAGCACTCTGGCCACTGGTATATGATACATCATATGCTAAAAGTCTGCCTCCTTCTACCGAGTGCCCATAGCTCAGAAGTAGAATTGGTGACTGACGCCAATTCAGTCAAGTTTCAATCCTGGGTTAAAAGCAATTGGATATCAAACCGTACTGATGAGCTGTGATACAGCAAAACAGATCTGTCTGCAGATGACTATATATATATATACATATATATATTTAGGTCACATATCATCATTCAAACATGTTTGATTAAATAATATAAGCATATTATGTATACTTATTTTTATATAGATCCTTTCCAGTTGTCTAATCAATTTCTTGATGTTAGGATGAAATTCCTAAAAGAGAGAGCCATAGTTTTTAACTCAAGAACTTTCAACCATTTCCAAGATCATCAATGGAATGCAGATTTTACAATCTACAAGTGGCATTTTTCATGTAAAAAATGCTTTTACTCTTGTTCATTAAAATAATGAATTTAAATATATAACTGCTTTGTTCAGCCTCCCTCAACACATCTATCTATCTATCTATCTATCTATCTATCTATCTTACTCAGTCTATTCATATCTATTTATCTTTCTCAGTTTATTCACATCTATCTATCTATCTATCTATCTATCTATCTTAGGCATTAATGGGGTATAGCTTGAAACCTATAATTAATCACTCTTTATAATATTATAATTAATACTGGATTTTTATTTTAATTTCTATTATTAATCCTGAACTTTATAGAGGTCATTAATGGATTAAAATGTAATTGATCTTGACCTGGAATCTTGCCTTCAACCACTTCTCACTGATGTGACAGAGATTCCCTCTGTCCTTTCTATAAATATTTTTTTGACAATTTTTATTATGGGCTGCCCTCCTTGGCACATAAATTTAAGCAGGCTAAACTAGCTAAATGCAACTGTTTGTCCTATTCTAATAATTTTTTTTCTTGTAATTCTTGCCTGTGGAACTCTTCTGGTTTCTTGCTCCTCTACCACCTAAAATCTTCAAAAATTTAAATGAAATGACAATCACTATCTTTTGTCTTCCTGAATCCTATTCTTGTATTATGCTTTCTCCTCAAAGAAGACTTCTCATTCTCTTTCACTCCAAGTAATACCTTGCTTTTCGTGAAATAATTAAAAAAGTATATGTTTAAAAATATTACCTTAATATTTTATCTTAAATATCACAAAATCATAAACAAATTCAGAGATGCCAATATAAGCACTGGTAAAAAAATGACAAAAAATATTTTTTTCATAGCTTAATGTGAAAAGACTATCAACTGTCAAGGAAGAGATATCTCTTTTGCTTCTTATAAATATAATGATAAATCTATGAAAGAAGTAAGTGTAAGCATTTACTTACACAAGAATATTATTTTGAACTCGGCAAGTGTGGCATTATAAATGGAAACCATTTATAGATGAGTGCTATTTGGCCATTCGGCAGTTCAGATTGACAAGTACAGAGGAAGGGTGGCCATTGTTACCCCTCCTCCCTTTAACCATCACCAAGATCTGGCGATGACGTTCGTGGATGCAATACTTTATTTTTGTCCATTGCTATTATAGAAAGAGAACCAATTCCGTAAGGACAAATGAAGATTGCAAACAAAAAGCATGGAAGCAAAGAAAATAAACAAATTTAAAAAAGGATACACACACACACACTCACACACACACACACACACACTCACACAAACACACACACACACTCACACAAACACAAACAAAAGCAGAGCAAGCAATCACAATATGCACTTAAGCTTAATATTCTATTGTCTTGGATGGACAAAATCTTCTATCTCTGGAATGACCATTTCTATAGAAACTAAG
The DNA here is from genome assembly GCA_037127315.1 of Ascarosepion bandense. Lineage (NCBI taxonomy): Eukaryota > Metazoa > Mollusca > Cephalopoda > Sepiida > Sepiidae > Ascarosepion > Ascarosepion bandense. The sequence goes on from JBBBDQ010000662.1 coordinate 5,595,080, forward strand.
AATAGAGCCATAGGCTTTCTTTGTAGATTTTTTCTTTCTCTCTCTCTCTCTCTCTCTCTGTATCTCTAAGAGGAGAAATGTGGGATTGTGCACTGATGGTATTGCCTTGAGAGTAACAATGGGAATATGTCACTATAGCAATGGAAGACACTTCCTGTTGGAGTTGCAGAAAGAATCTTTTGAGAAGAAAATGTTTCATTTAAGGCTCAGCAAAAGTGAGAAGTTTTTATTTTAATATCCAACAAAAACATCACACACACACACACACACACACACACACACACACACACACACACACACACACAGAGTCTGATGGGGAGATTATCGCTATTTTATATTTTTAATTTTGCACCACGTATGTGTTGTTTGTTTTTGCAAACTGCACAGTATAGTAGGGTCAGTTGACATCATCTGTGAGGGAAAAAGCACAGTGACACAGTTCCCTCCACCAAAAATTTGGAAATGGCATGCTATACTACCTGGCATGAGTTAGAAGATGAAAGCTTCAATATGAATATTTCAAAGTGTTTGGGTGTCAATCTGAGGACAGTGCAAAGGATTTGAAAAGAGGTGGATGAATTTAATGGTGATCACAAAGGTACAGCAGCTTGGAAAACTCACTGTTCTGATGAGAAAAAATTTCCTGAATTTGTTACGTATTGCTGCTGTTTTTCCATATCAATATTTTATAAGGTAGAATTATTAGCCTATGACCAAGTGGTTTTAAATTCAGAGTTGTTTTTCTAGACTGGTTATCAAGCAAAGCTATAGAATGCTACATACCCTGTTATTTAACTCTTAGGAGGGAGAAGAAATGAATTATTTTTATTTTGCTGAACATGAAATCTTTTTGAGACTTTCTTTTCCTCAACCAAAAAGTTTGTTTTCTTTCAGATAAAAAAAATAATAGTTTTATTTTGTAAAATTAAAAATAACTGCATCTATATGAAAATTAGTTTTGCTAAATTAGAATTAAATTAACATCATTCAATTCCATTTTATTTTTCTCTTAATTGTAAGATTATGTGTTTGTGTGTGTTGTGAAATGCTAACATGCTTAATTAAATCTTGTTAGATTTTAAATTAATCTATTTTCTCCAAATTAAACATGGATAATTCAAAAATGGTATTTATTTCACAATCAATCACATTAAGAAAATCGTATTAAGATAAATTTTAAATTTTCATTAAATAAAACCACTTACAATATACAAATTAGGTTTCAGGAATATTATTATTAAGTGAAGCATTATCAAGTATTTACTGTGCATATACATGTAGCTAGTGTAATGAATGGTTAGTGGATTGACATAAGAAATGGGTAAGTCATTTGAATTTTTGCTGAGTTTGCACTTTTGCACAAATATTGTTGGGAATGTCTTCTCCTCTTCTCATCTAAATAGCAAAATAAACTTGGCTTTCTACCAGTGGTTGGCAATTTTGAATTTAAAACTATGTAGTTCTGGTATAGAACATATGGAATTCACAATGGATCTATAATCTTGCTTGCATTGATACATATATATATAAGCACTAGGACATACAAAATATTTAGACAGTTTCTACATAATAGTACCTTTTCAGTCGTTTTTAATGCAAGTTGTACTCTGGAAGAATGGTAGACTTTGAAAAACAGTAGCTACTCTCGCATGCACGCATTGCTCATTCACTAATGAATTAGAGCACTCTGGCTATTGGGCATTTATAATGACAATACATATGCTAAAACGTCTGCCTTCTTCTACTGAACGCCCATAGCCCAGAGGTAGAATCGCCGACTGACGCCAATTCGGTCGGGTTTCAATCCTGGGTTAAAAGCAATTGAAGTCTAACCGTACTGATGAGCTGTGATACAGCGAAACAGATCTGTCTGTGGATGACTAAATATATATATATATATGTGTGTGTGTGTGTGTGTGTGTGTGTGTGTGGTAAGGGATAAATCTTCACTTCAAAACATTATCTGAAAATATGTAACTCCTGTGGACTTAAACAAAAAAATTAAATTAATTTTTAATTAAAAATTAAATTAATTTTTAAATTAATTATTTATTACAAAAAATTTTAAACTGCTAGCCACATCATCAAGAATAACAATTCACCTGCAAGATAGATTCAGGCAGAAAAAACTTCCTGCCCTGACACAGTGACCCAACCTTCCTAGCAGTGGATTTAGCTATTGATTCAATGTAATGATTCTACTTGAGGTTGGAAGATAGGTGGAGGCCGAGGAGGCACAGTAGACTCACTTGGTTCATGCTTATGGGGGTGCAGGATAAACTGCCTGTGATGGTTGACAGATAGCAGCTTTGTTTGAAATTTACAAGCCGTTTCTTACTTCAGTCTACCACAGAGTGAAAGTCCTTCTCAAGATCAACAGCGAGGTTATATTTGTCCGCCTCACCAGATTTCTTACTGATGCGGGAGTTAATGGTGATGTCATCTACATAGATACCTACTTAGGATTTGATCACATCAGGGAGAGCATTTATGAAGATTTAAAAGTGCGTTGGGTCTTGGATAGAGCCCTGGGGAACACCAGCAGTCGTGCCGTAGGATGTGGAGGCATGCCCATTCAAGACGACCTTAATTATGTGGTTAGATAGAAAAGATTGGATCAGATCATATATTAGTCACCCACATATAAACCTATTTCACTGTATTACAGCTCATCTGTGTGGCTAGACATTCACTTGCTTTCAACCGGGATTGAAACTTAATCAATTTGGTGTCAGTCAGAGTTCCTACTCTCTATGCTATTGGTACATGGAATGAGAGAGGCGGAAATTTTAGCATGTTATATATATGTAGTGTATGCCAGCCACTGGGAGAACTCAATATATATATATATATATATATATATATATATATATATATGTAAAATAGGAATCATTTGAAATTCATTGAATGCATAATTCTCATTACTGTTGGTTAGAATAGATGAAATAGTTTTCTTAAAACAGTTTTTAAGGAAAAACTTCTTAAATCAACTAATTGCTATTGCTTTTTCTAGTATTGATTGTAATTTCTTTCCCAAACTTTTGTATAAGTTGTATGGAATGAACATTTTGATTATTTCATTTGTTATCAATTTTAATCATTTTTGCTGTTGGAAATATATATAGAGTGATATACAAGAAAATATATATAGAAAATATATATAGAGTGATATACAAGAAAATATATATAGAAAATATATATAGAGTGATATACAAGAAAATATATATAGAAGATATATATAGAGTGATATACAAGAAAATATATATAGAAGATATATATAGAGTGATATACAAGAAAATATATATAGAAGATATATATAGAAAATATATATAGAAAATATATATAGAGTGATATACAAGAAAATATATATAGAAAATATATATAGAGTAATATACAAGAAAATTTCTTTTTTGTTGTTACTAAAGAAAACTTGCTCTGACTATGTAGGATATACAAAGTATAAGAAGAAGTATAGAATTTTTTGCTTATATATAGATCTATTGACTTACATATAAATCTGTTGACAAATATAATGAAAATAATATGTTAAGGTTTTGAACACCCACACTGAGGATGGTCCAAACTGCCAAAAATTAGATTTTTTGGCCAATTAAGAATAGCAAAAACACATTCCTGCAAATATTTCCATTTGTCCCATACAAACCCTTGCTTCATAAAACTGAAAGGAGGGAATAAGAAAAAGTAAAAAAAAAAAATCATGAGAGCCAACAAACGAGATTGTTAGTAGCTACAATTTACAAAAGATGATAATCAATGACCCAAGAAGAATTATACGTTGAATCTTTCCCTCAAACCTTATCGCTAAGCGTCTACTGATCCTTGTTTATTTTTTTTATTTGGAGGGGTTGCAAATAGTAAGAATCAGAAAATACCAATGCTTCAAAATTAAGAAAAAAATTCCTTCAATTCATTGAAGACCATCCAGAAAAGAGCCTTTGAAATTCGAGGAAACGAGTGAGTCTACATGGCTAGGTTTTCTTATTATTGCAGAGACCATAATGGATGGCATCAATATTTGAGGACGGTGGTTAGACAAGAAGGAATGGTGAAAACTAAGGGTAGGCGGTTCTAACTCTGAGTATGCGTAGGTGGGTAGATTTGAATAGATGTAATCATTCTTTTTTTTATTTGTACATCAGTTTTTTTTTCCTTTTTGGTTCATTTTCTATTGGATGTGGAATCTATTATCTAACATCAGAGGAAAAAATAAAAATGCATTCATTGAAGGAATATGGTTGGTTGAACAAGATTATATAAATAAAGCAAAGTAAAGCACATATTAAATAATATGGAATAAAAATATCTAATTATATATATTATTGATACATTTTCAAAAAGCCAACCAAGAGAATATGCATTATTCTTTACTTAAAAAGTCTTTTATGTACAGATGTGTGTGTGTGTGTGCAAGTGTGTCTGTATGCATATATTGATATATTAAGGTTTGTGTAGATTTCAGTCTGTGTCATCATGCCCATATGAGAAACACGATCTTAATATCTACTATGATAAATCAAAAATATCTATACATACATCAAATCTTCACATTGATTAATCAAAATATATAAGTAAATGGAAAGAAAGAAATATTTTTATACATGTTAAATAATCTTGCTATTTAAAAATATTTATGTAAAGTGCTTCTCTTTCTTAATCAGTTCATTTGTATTTGCATATCTTTGAAAGATATTAACAGCTTCATACATTTTCAGCAGATACTTATATCTGTAATATTTTAATGTAAAGATAAGCAAACTTGTATCTGTTCTGCTTTTATTCACACACAAACACACACACATACACACACATATGTATGAAAATATATATGAGTAGATGAAACTTAGGTTTTTAATTACTATAGTGATGGAGAAATAAATAAAAATAAATAGCAAAAAGATCAAAATTTCACCATTTCTAAAAAGAGATGAATAATCAAAATCACCAGGTCAAAAAGCCATATTTTGACCAACAAATCAAAAAACTTTTATAACCAGGAAAAGAAATAAAAAAAATAATAACAAAGAGACTAATATTTCAACATCTCTTAAAATAGATGCATATTTAAAATTGCCAGGTCAGAAAAACATAGTTTAACTAACCAATCAGAAAGCTTTCACAACCAGAATATAAGACTGCAAGACAATAATAAGAACTGTACTTATGAAGTGGATATTTAGATGTGTATATAACCAGATACTAAATTAACCTAAATCAGAATTGATAAATAGATTTTGTTCATTCTACAATGCCATGTTTATTGTAATATACCAAGATCTGAAATGCAATCAGCTGGCAATATGAGATGGTTAAATCATTCTGCTACATTTTAAAACACACACTTTCCTTTATCATCAATTATGTTAAACTAAATTTGAATACATGCATTCTTTGTCTCATTCTTTCCTCTTATATGTCTACAAAACCTTCTTCATATCACACCACTGCTGATTTGCCAAAGAGATGAACTAATGATAGTCAGTTAAGTGCCATAGAAGATACACACTTTGGTGATCATGTTTCAAAAGAGAAATGACTGACTGGGCAGAAGATTTTCCAACAGTAGGTTGCCATTTTTTTTGCAGTAGACTGATTGCCAACTAAGGCTACAGAACTCAGTCTATTCTGCTAATTAACCCATAGCTGGAGAGAGAAGAGATGAATTCATACCTTTCTCAAAGTTACTTTGTGTGAAAGTGAATGCAATGAATTCAACTGGAATTCAAACTCATCTCTCCAATTTCTCATTCTGAGCTGATATACATTACACCACGACACAACCTTATTGATAATATTGATAATGCTTATTGATAATATTGATAATGCTTATTGATAATATTGATAATGCTTATTGATAATATTAATAATGCTTATTGATAATTTTGATCTAAAGAGACAGTTTCGGCATGCAGCAGAATTGCAGGCTGAAAGCCATACCCTGGATTAACTGAAGACTTGCAAATGTAATTAGTTAGGCCGAACTCTTCAGAATCTGTTGGTGGTTGTGATAGCATAAAATCACAAGTTATTATAACTGAAGGGTTGAGCATATTTAAGGGACAAGTGTATTCATAAATAATAACTCATCTGGAAGATCTACATTACAGAGAACGAATATTATTTATGAATTCACGTGTCCCTTAAGGAACTGTGTTCCCATTCAAAACAAATTCATAAATAATTATATTGGATATATGCTTATCAAGAAGTCTCATGTTACACCTATCTGACCAGAGCTCAATTAGGACTATTTTTTTTAAACATACACAGAAACCTACCAAATTCCATTTGCAATATACTTGCAAAAAATACAAGTATGAAAACCCCATTCACATGTAAAAAAAGACGAAAAGTAATAAAAATATCAACAATAAAAAGAGAAAGCCAACACTCAATAAAATCAATTATGAATACAGTTTGGAAAATAAAAACAAATATTGACATCATCATTCTAGAAAGATAAATAAAAATTTACACATTCAGCTAAAAATAACAATAAAAAAATGTCCTTGATAATGGCAAATAGAATAGACAAAAGGGTTAAGTGATATTGATTTACTATGCGCCGTTTAGATGTGGCACAAGGTCAAAAGTATGGGGTACCTAGTGAGGATTGAACTCACTATTCAGTTGTAACAGGTTAGGGTTAAAGAGATTCAGATATAAAGAACAATTTTTACACACTTTATGTCCAGAAAAAAAGTAATAAAAATATCAACAATAAAAAGAGAAAGCCAACACTCAATAAAATCAATTATGAATACAGTTTGGAAAATAAAAACAAATATTGACATCATCATTCTAGAAAGATAAATAAAAATTTACACATTCAGCTAAAAATAACAATAAAAAAATGTCCTTGATAATGGCAAATAGAATAGACAAAAGGGTTAAGTGATATTGATTTACTATGCGCCGTTTAGATGTGGCACAAGGTCAAAAGTATGGGGTACCTAGTGAGGATTGAACTCACTATTCAGTTGTAACAGGTTAGGGTTAAAGAGATTCAGATATAAAGAACAATTTTTACACACTTTATGTCCAGAAAAAAAATCACTTAAAAAAATCACTTATAGGAACACAAAAAAGATTAAATGAAAAGCTTGTCAGCCATCTTTAATGAGACTTGTATGTATGTAATTATATATATATGTATATATATTTTTTTAATATATTTTAAAGTATTCTCAAATTTAAATTTGAATGTATAGCATTATTTTTTGCAATGATGAATATGTTGTGCATATAAATACATGTTTTTCTCAATAAACTTGTACATATGCCTTGAAGTTCTCCAAGGAATGAAATCAGTAAGTTAAGTGCCATACGTGATACACGTTGGGCGAATATGTCTCGAAAGAGACATGACTGACTGGGCAGAAGATTATCCCGCAGTAGGTTGCCATTGCTTTCTGCAGTAGACTGGTTGCCGACCAAGGCTATTTAGCCCAATCTGTCCTGTTATTTAACCCATAACTGGAAAGAGTAGACGGATTAATACCTTTCCCAAGGGTATTTGTGCATAAGTGAATGCAATGAAATTGGCTGGAATTCGAACTTGGCCCTCCGATTTCTTGTTCTGAACTGATATCCACTGGACCACAACGCACATCCTGAATGATCACATCAAGGAATGAAATATGTCGCAAAAATAAGTTTTTCCCTTGTTCTTTGTCATTCCTTTTATTACTATTGCAGATATATTCATTTATATCTACATTTTTGCATATATATATATATATACTCTCCCACCAATTTTGACATATGAGTATCCGACGACTTCATTCAGATTTTATGCTTGTGTTGTATGTGACACTTCAGTCCTGCTGTTGACCTGCATGCAAATCCACATGTTGTGCAATAGCAAGGATCTTGGGACATGACAACAGAAATATTTTCTCTGTGCTTTTCACTATTGTCTTTCATCTCTGAGCTGGTCAATATGACTGATTTCTAAATTTCTGATATTACTCTGGCATAAATATCTCCAGTTATTTTTATCCAGTGCAACTCGCTCGAAGTAACTATGAAGTACATTGACAGCTAAGAGGTTATGCTTTAGCTTTATATGTACAAAAGTAAATGGTTTGCCAAAAATGGGTGACTAGGGTATTTCTGTTTCTGGGAGATGATGTTTTCATAGATAAGAGGCTTGTTATTACAATGCTTCACATCAAAAGATAGAGTATTATTATTATTAATAATAATAATAATAAATAAAATGTATATCTAAAATTCTGAATAGAGGTAAGTATGCATTTATATAAATACTATATATATATATATATATATATATATATATATATGTATATCATATGTATGAACATATTATTGTTTTGATCATAATCTGTTCCTGTTTCTTGGTTAGAATCAGCTGTATTGCTACAAGTTTCACTTGCAGGAAAATGAAATCAATATTGGCCAATGTTTGAGCCACAAATTCACTTAAGTTTAGACAAGGCTGAAAAAAAAAGAAGAAATTCATCCAGCAAACACAAATGGTGCCACTTAATGTTCTTTAAATCTTTTATTTTCTTGTCATCCTTTGTTTTATGTCTTGTTATTCCTGGTTATTCTTTCAATTTATTTCATTAAATCTTTTGTCTTTCATTTTCTAAATTCACTTTTTTTCCTATTTTTTTAGTTTAATGCAAACTTTGAAGATGCAGTAGAAAATTGCTCAGTATTTGCACAAAGCAAAAGAATAAACATTTATCAACTTGTATAATTATTTGGCAAAACTGATTGTTTGTTCTATGAACCCTCTGAATAAAATCAGTTTTCTAAATCGATCTTAGGAAAAAAAACGAGATAACCTTTAACCAAAATATATTTTTGGTGAATTAACATAATTATTCAATTTATTAAAATTATTTACTATTTTGTTTAATGCAACATAAAAAAGAAACTGTTAATAAATGGATTCATACCTTTCCCAAGGCTATTAGTACATAAGTGAATGTAATGAATTCAATTGGAATTTGAACTTGACTCTCTGATTTCTCAATCCGAGCCACTATCCATTACTCCATGGATTAGCAATATGTAAAAGTATTAGTTGGTAGTGCCACTCTTCCTTGATATCAGTTGCACTTTGACATATGGTGAGTCAGTGTGAATATTGGCTAGGCTACTATTGGCAAAATAACATGAATTATCAGGATTCATTTGAGGACATGACAATGGATGCCAGAAAAATAGGACATTCCATTTTTTTTTAAATTGGGGGAAAATGGGACATTCCATTAAACTATAGTATCAAATGTCTCTCAGGAATACCTGATGGAAGGTTTTACTACCCAGCATAGAGAGTACAGTGACCAGTCAAGGACCCTTAATAATGCATCTGGCTTGAAATGCTTCTGCTAATGATATTGATAATATTAGTCATTTCCTTATAAGGTAACATTTAGCATTCATTGACTACATAGCCAGTAATACTGTCAGTTAAAATTTATAAAATCTCTCTCTTAAAACAATTTTCCAGGAAAATAGGTTTCTCAAATTCAGTGGCTGTTATCACTCTTTCCAGTATTGATGCAGCTTGATGAGGGTTTCCTTGTATTTGAAACTAGCAGTATAGCCTGGCATTGCTCGGGTGTAATGAAAGTAATCCATGGTCCCGGAGCTCAGACTCTTTGGACATTGGCACGAAAGACTAAAAAGCAATAGTTGTTGCCAGTTAAAGCAAAATCATAGACTGAAAGAAAAATGAATGGATGTAAGTCAAATTTTGAATTCCTGGTATCAATATCAAATAAGTTTTTTTGTCGTAAACTGAATTTTGAAGGCTAAATAAGTCCTCTGAGTAAATGGTATCATGGCTGAGACTAAGAACTGCAATTATACCTACTTAGAGCCAAACCCGAAGCAAAAACTAAAACAAAAGGGCTGACATACAGGCAGATAAACAGATACACACACAAACATCTTGTCTTTTATATATATATAAATATATACTATCGATTCTCTGCACTATTGTAAGAACTGCAACCTTGAAGCTTCTGAATATCATTTCTTATGTCTTTGTCTATGAGTGTATCAAATTTGATTAAAATCAGACCTCTCCTTCTATAACCCGATTTTTTCAATTATTGATTTTCGATATTTATTGGGGGTACCTCGACACAAAACCTAGCTAAGAACACTCGCAGAAGCGTATAGTACAACTGCGTAAATTTTCAAGAAAATCGGTTCAGCCGTTTCGGAGTCTATAGGTAATGGACACACACACACACACACACACACACACACACACACACACACACACACACAAAGTTCCATTTATAAATAAGTTTAGATAGTGTAGAATGTCAACATTTTGAGTATGTCCTTATTTTCTCTTTGTGTTACATGCCCAATCCATTTAAGATGTTGCTGTTGTTGAAAATATCCTCGAGATATGATTTATGTTATCTTACTATTGGTAGTCTTCAAAGTCTGAAGAAGAATAGTTTTGCCAGTATCCACAGGCTTCCCTTCCGGGTAAAGAGACAAGTGACATGGACTCAAATTACATTCATGTTCAAAGCTTGAGGAATTAGAGACATATCTAGCAGGACAGTTCAGCATTCCATTAGATGATACTCTTGTTGTAACTTTCAATGCTTCAAAACCAAACCGACTGAATTCTTTTTTTCTCTACTCAAGGTGAAGAGTGGGACTCTTAAAACAGCTCCATACTTTTACCATCTGTTGGGTTTGAAGTTCATTCCAGACCCCAAGTAGAACTCATACATATGATCATTTACTAAAGTTGCTGGAGAATGTTTAATCCATTCTGCTGTCTCCTTCATCTTCTTCTTCATGTGCCATGTCCCTTCAAGATGTAGGCAATCATGGACTCCCATTTGCTCCTGTTCCTTGTCACTCTTAATATTTTTCCTGTTGGCATCTTTCCCAAACCCCGCTCCACTATTGATTTGCTAAAGTCCATCAAATATGTCTAATGCTTCTTTCCCCTGTTGCTAATTCCCTCTATCCATCCTATGAGCATCAGATTCTCCAAGCCCTCCTTCCTCACTAATTTCCCAGAAACCTTGTCTGTCTCTTCTTGGTGTTAAGTATAAGTTTTCTTTTGATTTGTATTGTCTCTGACACCTTGTCATTGCTCATGTGCTTCGTCCATGATATCCTTAGCAACCTTCTATAGAACCACATTTCTGCTGCCTCAAGCCTCTCCTTCATCCTTGATGAGATCACCCAACATTCATTTCCAGTCAGAAGGGCAGGTATCACATAGCAGTCTAGCACTCTTTTCTTTGTTTCCAATGAGATTTTCTTGTCTCTCAGTACTCGGGTTAGCTTTTGAAATGCGTCCTTGGCAATGCTAAGGCTAAGGACACATTTCAAAAGCTAACCCAAGTACTGAGAGACAAGAACTCACAATTTCCATCATCTGTCAGAACACTCCCAGGTATTTAAATTTCTTTGCTTGTTCTATTTTAGCTTCTCAGACCTATAGTTAGCATTTTGGGGCCTTCTTTTTGCTGATGATGATACATTCATTTTTTTTTAAAGTTTATGCTCAGTCCTTTTTTTTCACTTTCTCTTACTACTTTCTGTAGGAGGCCTGCATTTTCTTTTCTGTGTCTGCTATCAGCAGTGTGTTATCCACGTGTCTTATATTATTGAGATTTTGGCCACCAATGACGAATCCTGGCAAGGATTTCTTCTACCTTGCTTTATTTTTGCAACAGTCAGATTAAATCAAAAATGGAGTATTGTTGGATTTGCAATCACCACTTTCTTGCCTTGATAGAGTTTAAAATCATTTACACAATCTTGTCAAGGATTAACTATTTTCTATTCAGCAGCTTCTTTTTCACCTCTACTCTATCATTATTTCCATGACAAATCATTCACCAGTTTAGAGTTTTGTAGCTAAGACTCACCATGAGACATCCATGGAGTTGAATCAACCTCTGATTTACAATTGTAAAGTTTAAGTTCCACTCAGACAGTTTTTTCCTAAGCTACATTGTGAAAAAAACTCAGTCATGGATGCTTCTTTTAAGACTACAATCTTAAGGTAACGCTACAAGAACATCACGAGGCTGTAACACAAGGGGAGATAGAAAAATCAAGCGTAGCTGACCACATATGGAGGGAGAAAGGGGATCACCGCACTATATGGGATGAAGTTGAAATAATAGACAGAGAACACCACTGGAAACTACGTAAACTTAAGGAATCAGCACAAATGCTAGGCTACAAAAATCTTCTAAGCTGACCAAGAATAGAGATGAACCCAATATGGGAACTAGTAATATGGAGTACCAGAGAAAATCATTTAAAAATGTTAAAAAATACTAGAGAAAACAATTAACATAAAAAAATATTTATAAGTACCAAAAATTCAGTTAAGGGTACATAGCCCAGTGGATATAGCTGTTGGTTAGTGCCTGTGATGTGACTGAAAGTGTTGTGAGTTCAATACCAGACCACAACAGTGGTGAATAAGTAACTGCAAATCAATAAATTTTATTTTAGGCATCTTTTTCTTAGAGGCCAGTGTTTATATAATAATAATATCGTATATATATATATATACCTTTTGTTAAGCTTATATGACAGGCTTTTGGAACCATTGATTAAAAGATTCAGTTTCTTCTTTTTAGTGTTGCTATGTAATGGCCAGACATCTCGACTTCACTCACTTTCTTACTGACGTGAAGTAGCTTTCCTCTGTCTTTTCTACAAATATTTTCATGATAACTGTTCCAATGAGCTTTTTTTTTTTCAGGTGCACTGACTGCATGAATTTAAGTGTGCTACTAGATTGGCAACTAGATGCCACTGTTTTACTATTGAACTAGTCAGATGCAACCTCAACTTCTATTCTAATAGTTTCTTTTCTCACATTTCCCACCTGTGGAACTCGCCTCCGATTTCTTGCTTCTCTGATAACAACGATCTTTTAAAATGTAAATCCTACGTCAATCATCATCTGTGCTTTATTGAACTCTGTTCGTTTTTTGTCCATCTCTCAGTCCTCCCTGTAGAGATGCTGAACTCGCTGACATTCTTTTGGTAGAGATAAGTTATGTGGATCAAGTAACTGCCGCTTAATGACGTCACTTCATACAGTGACTAAAGCGGCAGTCAATTTCAGTTTTGTTTACAGTAGCCACCACGTGAGGTTGCTTTCTTTTAGCCTGGGCCAAGGCAGCTTGCAAGCCAATGATATCATTTTCCTTTTGGAATATATATATAACCCCAGATATAGAATGAAACTCCAGCTAGCAATCTTCAATTTGGGAAAATCCGAGACTAGCTGTTTCCCGTTTGTGGATTATGTTCTCACCTATAGAATATATGAATCTGACCCGTTTGCATCTGGAGTCAGAAACATGACTTCTCGAGACACAGAAGTATCTTCATATTATATGTAAGACCCTTTCGTTTCTTTTGTCCTTAGACTCTGCTTTTATGTGTAAATATATGTGATATATTATTATTCGCGTGTGACGTATGTATATAACGTTTTAACAAAGCATGTTTGTCATTCTTTTTCTTTCAGCCATTCCGTTCCGCCCGTGAACTACGGTGTTATTATATCACGGATATAATAATACACATAATGGGAGAAATATATGGGAGAGTAAATCATTCTACCTTAGCTCAACCCGTGACACTCCTCATTCTCAGTGTTCTTATTCTATTTCTTTTTTACTCCCTTTAAACCGCTGCGTTCTAGTGGCATTATCGCTTTGCTTGGGGTGAAACCATTAAAAAAAATTACCTGTATTGTAATCAAATGAGAAAGTGGGAGTCATGTAAATGACATGTATTGTGAAGGAAAATCTTCAGATGAACTTCAGACTTCCTCCTTGGAACGAAGCACGTTAGTTTTCCCATTTAGTCATTCAATTACTCACTGTTAGTCTGATATAGACTTGCATATATCATACTGTTATGGAGAAACACACCTATTCCTCAGATAATGGACTCTCCCTCCTATATTAATAAGAGTTAACAGGAAGTTTATAGGAGTTCTTTAGACCTCTATTTGAGTTCAGTAGAACTACTAGCCAGATGATATTAATCGGCAGTTAGCCAAATACTAAGGAGTCAGCTTTCAGTGGAAGATTACCAAGTTCCTAACATTTTGGGTACGTTACGTCGTGTAGCAACCGACATAGTACGATTATAACCTTCAATGCGAAAGCTACTCCACAGCACATATCTTTCTATGTAAGTTATCATTATCATTTCTTTTGTCCGTCTAATTTCGTAAACCGTAAAAAAATTAGTACATTTTTTTTTACACGTTTATTTTCAGGAATCAAATAAAAATTTTCCAAGGGCTGTTATTGTGGAATTTATCAAATAAAATAAATCTTTTTAATCAACCAGCATTTGCGAACACTATAGCTCAAACTAGAATTGCGTTGTGGCGCAGTGGATATCGGTTCGGAACGAGAAATCGGGGAACCGAGTTCGAATTCCAGTTGAATTCCTTGCATTCACTTACGCGCAAATACCCTTGGGAAAGGTATTAATCTGTCTCTTCCTTCCAGTTATGGATTAAATAACAGGACAGATTGGTCGGCAGCCAGTCTACCGCAGAAAGCAATGGTAACCTACTGCGGGATAATCTTCTGCCCAGTCAGTCATGTCTCGAAAGAGACATGATCGCCCAAGCGTGTATCACGTATGGCACTTAACTGACTGACTGACTAGATTGTAGAACTCCCTTTCATTTATTTGCTTCCCTGATAGCTACAATCTAAAAAAAAATTAATTGCAGCGTAAACTGTTATCTTGTATCTTCTTGAATCCTTTCCTCAAATACACTCTGTAACCAGTCTTTTCTCTCACTGTAACCCCCCCCCCCTGTGCACTAAAGCAATGGCAACCTACTACGGGATAATCTTCTGCCCAGTCAGTCATGTCTCGAAAGAGACATGATCGCCCAAGCGTGTATCATGCATGGCACTTAACTGACTGACTGATAGCTCAAACCCAGACAAAAGTCGGTATTTTATGCGTATATATTGTTCACAAACTGACAAAATTTTACCCAACTATGAATCCTGCAATCATTGATGTGGTTAAAAATTATAGCGACAACACACTAAGTCTATAAGAGTCAAATCGGACTCAACTAGAAGTGAGAGAGGAAAAGAGATCAGGGGAATTGTGACAAGGCAACGAGATTCTGGTTCCGACACCTTCTTCCACTCAGCCGCTGATCCATGCAAACCGACCGTGCACGGCGGAGGGACAAAATCCGGCTTGCAATCTGGTTTTGTATTTCATTCAGGCAGCGAGGGGGGGGGGGATCGTTTAAGAAGTGATTAAACCTTTGACACTAAAAGAGACCTATTAAATTATGACTCATAAATGAACTGTCATTATTTTTGTATTATCATTCAGTAACTGTAACTGTTACAACTTGAATGACCGCTCTTTCTGCTTCCCAGCCGCCTACGCAGAAAACTGTCTCCCCTTATTTCCTCTGCTTTTTTAGAATCACCCCATCCGTAATACACACGTGTGTATGCATCGTGGTGTATGCGTGTCCGTGTGCGTGCGTAACCAATCGTAAATTATATTTGGTTTTTGCTCATTTGATTTTTGCGTATAATGCATTTAAATCAATACATACAAATTTAATTTTCATTCGTTAATATTTTCTGGAGCGGAAATTCAAGGAGAAGGGTAATGCTTTGTAAGTGAGCTTATGTTTCTTTCGCTTTTTTTTTCTTTTGGTTGGTGGGATAAACGTGTTGCATCAAGTCACATGTGAAAGCATTCATGTTTTCCATTTATCAGTGGTACTGTAACTCCGTCTATGTGCCGTGTCCCTTCAGGCCGTAGGCAATCATGACCTTCCACATCTCTCTATACCTTGTAGCTCAACACCCTTTCTCTTGTTACCCCTCCCAAACCCTGCACTGCCATCCATTTACTCAGGCCTACCAAATATGTCACGTCACGTGTTGCTTTCCCCTGTATCTCTTTCCTTCTGTCCTGTGATTATCAGATTCTCTAAGCCCTTTTTCCTCATTACGTATCCCAGGAACTTTAGTTGTCTTTTCCTGATGTTAAGTATCAGTTTCCTTTTCGTTTCTATCCTCTTTTAAACCACGTCGTTGCTCACATGTTTGGTCCATGGTATCCTCACCATCCTTCTGTAGAACCACATTTCGGTTGCTTTAAGTTTTTTCTTCATCTTTCATGAGATTGTACAGCATTCGCTGCCATATTGAAGGACAGATTTTCCTGCCTGCCAGTACTCTACATTGTTTCTGGAATACTTGCCAATTCACCTTCGGATCGCAATGTCACACTTTCCGTCTTGTTAGAACACTTCCCAGGTATTTAAATTTTTGTACTTGCTTGATTTTAGTATCCCCGGCCTGCTGTTGGTATTTTGGGTTTTTCTTTTTACTAATGACAATGCATTCAGTTTCCTTGTAGTTTATATTGAGTCCTTTCTTTCCGCTTTCTTTAGCCGTCTTCTGTAGGAGGTCTTGTAGTTTCCTTTCCGTGTTTGCTATCAGCACTGCATTGTTCATACTATGGCCGTCAATAACTAATCCTGACATGACTTCTTGGTCTCTCAGAATTGTCTCGCTGTATAGGTTGAATCGTACTGGTGAGAAGACACATCCTTGTCTTACATCCCTTTCTATCTTTGTATATCTGCTGAACTCGTTTTCTGTTCATATGTAGGCAGTTTGTTGTCAGTACAGGTTCTTGATTGCTCTAATGTGTTTCCCAAATATGTCCAGGTTGCCGTGCATCTATATTAAGTCTTTGTGGCGTATTTTGTCGAATGCCTTTGTATGGTCTATGAAACACAGGTACACGTCCTTCTGCATCTGTATTGCCCTATCCGATAGCAATCTAAGCATGACTATCGTGTTCCTTGTTCCAGTGTCCTCGGCGAAACCGCACTGTTCTTGTTCTGTCTCTGGTTTGATTCTGCTGTGCCCCATTCATCAGGAATTCAATGATGATTTTCGTTATGTGGCTCAGTAAGTTGATTTTTCGGTGCAGTCCACATTTCCTTGCGTTTGGTTTAGGCAGTGATATAAAAATCGATCTGCATAAGTCTTCCGGTATATCGCTACTGTTGTAGATTTAATTTATTATTTGTGTAATTTTGTTTACACCGAAATCATGTAAGATTGTCAGTATCTCTATTACAATGCCGCCTGGTCCTGCTTCTTTTGTTTCTATTCAGTTTGGTCAGCGCAGCTTCTAATTTGAATTTTAATATTTCTGGTCCGTCGGTATTTCTGTGTATTGTCGGTTGTTCTCTCTTGTCTTGGAAGAGATCTCTGATATATTCTCCCCATTTTCTCTTTCTCTAATTACTTTTTAAGTAATTTCCTTCTTGAGCGTTCAATCCTTCGATTTTATACATCCTGTTGATGACCATGTTTTTTGTTCTGTTGGTTCTTTTATTTTTTTTATGCATATCTCCTTTATTAATAATGCTCAATCTCTCTGTTTCTGCACACTTGTCGTTGAGCTGTTCCTCTTTAGTCTAAACTGCATAAAATTATATAAAAAGGACCATTTTTTTTTGTTTTCGATACGCAGATTTTACCTTTTTATTGATTTTAGTTTTATGACCAACAATGGCTTTTATTTTAAGATTGCACAACTCTTAACACTTTTGATTGATTTCATCGATAATATTATTCTGAAACTATGTATGGCGTTGCAAAACAATTCCCAGTCTTTTCAGTTGTGTAATTAAAGTGGGACAGTTTGGGTCATGGATGCCAAAATGTGAGAACTTGTTGAATTAAAAAAAACAAACAAACCAAAAAAAAAAAAAAATGTAGTGAGTTTATTCTACAATAACAGCAGGAGTCACTTGGCTGTTGATCATATAAGTAGTAGTAGAAGCAGCTGACGGGGGTCTTTAAAATTGTTTTTTTTTTTTTACAAAAGAAACCATCTCTTCTCTTTTTTTTTTTTTTTTTTGCATTTGCGTAGTCACAATCCTATTGAAGAAGTACTCTTCTCCAGCCGGTCAGTCAGTATGACTTTGTTTTGTTTAAAATGTAGAATCTGTTGTGAATGAAAGGCGTACCTTTTCCACCGCCAAAGATGTATATTTTTACCCAATTTTGTGAAATATGTGTTTAATAAAATTACAAATTGTCATGTATTTTTGATAATTTTCACACCTCCTCGGCAGATAGACATAACATTTTACGGACAAGATTGGACAGAAAATGAATTGTGCAGTCGACTGGTAGCATGACTGAGACCAATAGTATACCTCCAAAACCAGAGGTAGGATAAAAAAGTGAAATTCTATGTGATTTCAAAAATCATGCAGATTATCCAATCGAAGTCAAATAATCAGTTCGCCGAAAATCAAAGCCAAAATACAAGATATCGTAGTCAACTCCAAAAGGCTAGATCATTCAATCGATGTAGGAGTTTTGCCAATCATTATTAACATGCTTACTGTCGCTCTAAAATATTTTCTGAAAACTTCGAATTGACTCATAAATAACCACAAATGCTCGCTAAATATTGGTGACAAGTTCTCCCTGAAAAATACATACTCGAAATGCTGAACCATTATATTTCATTATTTACGCTCTTACAACTACAGATCGGTTAGTATGTAGAGGGTTGTATTCGATTTTGTGCCGTTAACAGAAGTTGAATGTCGGTGGTTCGCAATAAACAAAACAAAACGAAGACTTGAGTAGAAATGAATCGCCAATGTTTATTGACGCACGTGGGTACAAAGATGTGAAGGCATAGAGAATAGTCAACCTCAAGTCAGTGTGACATTAAGAGAGGGTAGCACGAATTTTCCTTTCGTTAAGACGGCCATTTAATACGTCCGAACTCACTAGTTGGGAAATGAGAAGAGAACTATCATCTTTCCAGAAGTGAAGTCATAAAATTTACACGTAACCGGAAACCCGTTTTGATTCCCTTTTGCATTATGGGAAAATTCATTTCTTTAAATATTGTTATTATTATTATTATTATGAACTGGGAAACATTGTTACAAATCCCGATAAGTTCTAATAGATATTGTAGAAATTTGTTATATTTATAAGAGGAAAAGTGATCAAAATGCAAAATGGAAATGTTTATAGATATAGACAGTATGGATGGACTAAGGAATCAAAACGGTATGGTGATTTTAGGTTCATGCTATTCATAAAGGGTAAAAAATTAAAAGACATAAATGATTGAAAATGAAGAAACAGCTCTTTCCTGGCACCTCATTTACAGAGAAAGAGTAAACAAACTGGTTAAAGTAACTTGAAGGCAGTAAATATCTAGAACTGCGCCAAAATTGGGTGCTAATAAAAATTAAGCCATTAGAAGACCGCCTCTTCAATGTTTAAAATATAAAAAAAAATAAGCTTATTTTATGACATGTACACAAATTCGGTCGAGGATGTGCGGCTCGGAACGAGAAACCGGGGAGCCGAGTTCGAATTCCAGTTGAATCCATTGTATTCACTTACACGCAAATACCCTTGGGAAAGGTATTAATCCGTCTTTTCCTTCCAGTTATGGGTTAAATAGCAGGACAGATTGGGTTCTATATCCTTGGTCGGCAACCAGTCTACCGCAAAAAGCAATGGCAACCTACTTCGGGATAATCTTCTGCCCAGTCAGTCATGTCTCTTTCGAGATATGATCGCCCAAGCGTGTATCACGTATGGCACTTAACTGACTGACTGACACAGGTTCGAATAATAGACATTTCCTTCATGTTCAATTAGTCGGAAGGAAATTTTGTTCCAACAGCTTCTTCCCAAGGATTGCTGCTTTAAGTAACAGACTTCCGACCGAGAGGATGCTTCCCGGACTACTACATCTCTCAACCTCTTCAAATCTAGGGTCAATCCTAGATTTTTCCCAAGGATTGCTGATTTGGCGAACAAACTCCTGAGAGGATGCTTCCCAGACTACTTCAACTCTTAACCTCTTTAAGTCTAGGATCAACCGTTATCTATCTTACAATCTGCAATTCATACGCCCATAAAACAACCCCATTCGTCAACTTTGAGTAGCACTTTTATTGTGTGGAAAATAGCGTAAAAATATGTTTAAATTTGAACATGCTTAATTTTTTCACTGATCTCAGAAGAACTAGACTCTTTTTATAAAGTTTGAACCCAGTCTGTATATATCTGAGTAGATTGGAAAGTCAATCAGAAAAAAAAAACAACAACAAAAAGAACATTTTGCTGCACAACAATTAAACGAAAAAAAACGAAAAAACCCCAAAACACAGACACATAAAATAAAAAAAGATACAATGTAAAAAACGGGCGGGAAGAAAAGCGCACAAAAAGAAGTAATTAAAAGCCAAGGAAAATTTCATATGGAAAATTCGGAAATTTACGTTCGTCTCTCCGAAGCATGACTAAAATGGGAAGTTAGAGAAACTTATTGAATTTCTGAACATTTCTTTGCAATCTTCTGCTTGCTGTGTATGTTCATTTGCAATTTTTGTCGTTGTATTCAACTTTCGAAAATGGAAGCGCATATTACTCATCCCAGTGTGCATTGCATCGTAAGATTACATGTACATATAAATTGAATCATTTCTAAGCTTGTTTTCATCTTTCTCCACTAGGCTTTCATCATGAATTCAGCGTGTTTTGATAGTGCCATTTGCCAATTTGCTTTCCATCTATACAATTACGTAAGCGGGCGAGAGACGCACGTTTGTAACAGTATATATACTGGTGCGATGGATAAATTGTCGGCTTAATTCCGCAAAAAATTAAATCAGCGTGACATTTCATTTTAACAGATACATTTACCAAAATTACACGAAAGTATTTTGAAATAGTAAAGTGTAAATTTATTCAATAAGATCGCTATTGACATCAGCCACGGCCCCCAGGAGTTTTGATGCTCTCACGTTTAACTGCGCCCCACACATAATAATCAAGGAGATTGCAATATGGAGAGTTAGGTGGCCACATGTAAGGGGTTATGTGGTCTCAGAAATTGCCTGGCAGCCACGGCCGATTTCACTTCCTTGTGTGACACGGTGCAGAGTCCTGTTGCCAGTCACAGGGTCTTCCAGCAGCCACCCTCTTGATACAGAGCAGCACTACCTCCTCAAGCCTTTGAGTCCTATTGGAAGAGGAATGGAAGCAAAAAGTCGCCATCAATAGTGATCATTTCAACCCCCTTCATAATCACCTTCATAATCACAATTAGACACATCCAACTCTTTCAGAATCCTCTGCACCGTCCTCAGATTGAAACCCAAACACCCTGAAATGTTTGTTTTGGAGCTTCCGACACGAATGACAAGCAGTAACATGGCGTGTCCCAATTATATATATATATAATATAATAATATTACAACGAATATATATATATATATATATATATATATATATATATATATATATTGTCCTACATCGATGGTACGACTCGGAATTTCATGCGTTATGCAATCATCAGGTGCATGTTTCAAACCTTCAAAGTATATATATATATATATAGATCTGTTTATACTACATTGAACACTGTTTTATCAACACCTGAATAATAATACGATACATATGTGCACCCTCATATGTATATTTATTAATTCACGTTGCTATATATATATATATATATATATATATATATATATATATATATATATATATATATATCCAGAGTATTCGCTCTCCTGTTGAAGGAATGACATATCCGTACTCACAACCTTTAGACGACTGACAGGATATTACGATTAAGCTTTTTATTTTATTTTATTGTTTTCTATGTTCGTATAGGTGTTTTCCTTTTCTGGACATAAAATGAGTAAAAATTGTCCAAATCTTCTGTATATACTTTCGGATCTTCTTTTAGCAATTCTCGAGGATTATTTTTTATTTTTAGATGAATGTATGGATTTTTTTTTATGTATGTATCTAGAGTTAGTACAACCGTAGGTATATCAATAAACCTGCAGACTAATGATGAAAAAGTGATTTAGTTTGCACACCAAATATTTTTTAACATAATTTATTTCCTTGCATTTTACTCGACATTTTATCATTGATTAGATAATTTGAGCATTATACAGTGAAAATGTCAGATCGAAATTCAGCTTAGATCTATGTATCAGCTTCGGTGTAATTAAACCCATTATAACCCACCTTCTCATCTCACCGCGACTAGTATTACGTGTTAGGAAAACGTCACTAGGCCAAGTTACTGAGTGCCGAAGAAAGACCAACATACGACCAGTCAAAGGATCAAAGACTGGTGAAAACTATTGAATATCAAAGAGCTTATATTAAAATATGAAGCAATAAAGTAATAATATTTTTAATAAGGATAAAGATGTTGAACTGAAATTCATTTGATATACAGTAATGGTAATGGCGAAATTAAACGTTTTCAAGCAAAAAACATTCAGCGTTCACTGAACAAACAATTGGCGCTACTGTCGGTTGAAATTTATAAAAGTATTTTCTTCAAATATTTTCCCAGGAAATCAGATTTCTCATACCCGCTAACTATTATTGCTTTTTTTTGTACCACTAGGTGTTTCCTTGCAAACCTTTTGTTTAAGGTAGCGTGGAATATTAACATCTCAATTATATTATTTTCTCTTTTAATTATAGGCGCTACCAATTTTTGCTTCTGCTGCTGTTGGAAGTCTTCAATTGAATTGGTTTTTGTTATTTGGTAAATCTCTTTTTACTAGTTGTGTAGTGTCAGTCCAAAGTGTCTGTTGAAGGATCTTATTTAAGGCCTAAAAAGGATTCATTCGCTTAAATCCATTTCTTAACACTGACCTGGAAAACGGATTATTCATATAAATATAGTTTGCTTTGAAATTTTAGTAAATTTAAATGGTTAATATCAATTTTTCTTGCCTAGCGCATCTGTGTATTCATATATTAATCAATAAAACGTCATTACGTTTTTGCTTGGATATTTGCGCGTTCGTCTGTTAGAATTATATACATGTATATAATTTTGTAAAATAAAGACATTGTAAAATAAAATTGTTGCGCAGTTGCGTCAAACGAAAAAGTCGTAAAAGCAAAATGGAATTTTATATTAACTGGTTTTGACAAGACCGAATATAATTGAAATATTTTATATTAAGTACATTCCCAAAAAAGTCATACCTAAGTTTAAAATGCATTTAAAAAACGAATTTTTTTTTCTTGAAGCTTTAATTTTAGTTGTAATTCTAAGTTAATTGATTAAATTGAATATTCCCAATAAGCAAAATACATTAGTGTACTGCAAACCAAATTTAAATTGATTGGAATCTGTTTTTTTTATCGGTAAAATCTATCAATTTGTCTATATTGATAAATCTGTTAACTCAACATAATTTGCTTTAAAAAAATCTTTCAAAAATATAATATACTTCCCTGAAACTTTATTTGCGAAAGATTAATTGATGTAAAGTTTAGTTAATCTGAGTTGCAGCAAATATTACTTACTTTTAGTTTAAAATATCGCAGAAAAGTATTTTTTAATGCGGAGTGAAGTGCTTTTCTGTCGTGTTGAATGATTTATGTTTGATGTTTGGAAAATTTCAGTAAGGGGAATATAACTGAAGAAATGACTTGAATAACAAGAACGCTTTTTTACATTTTTCTTCTTTTTTCTTCTATTTTTTTGCTACCAAGTAATTTTTTAAAAAATTAAGAAAATATTCTAAGCAATCTAATATTTTATTGAATTTTAATTACTCTTGTTTAATAGCCTGACTTACGAAGACACTTGTTGAGAAGTGTAGCTTACTAGGGTAAGCTTTTCTATTTATGATTGGTAAATATAGTTTTAATTGAATAGCAATATTACTTGGCCACTACAAATTAATACAGAATTTGAAAAGATTTAACAGTATTCTAAGTAAAACTAAAAAAGTAAACAATTCTTTTAAAAATTCATTATTCATCGAAAGCCTTTTTTAAAGATTATAGTGTCCCTAATAGATTTTATTTATAAAAATAATTGAAAGCTTTTTTTAAGCAAAAAATTTGTTAGTTTTACTGCATTTTTTATTTTAAAATTTAGAACAAACTCTTTTTTCACTCTTGTTCCTCTTTGGCTGCCGGTACTGATGTTTTAACTCATGATTTTTATTCCCCGTTATGACAATTATGACAAATATAAACATTAAGCGAAGGAAACAGATTTTCTCGAAATTTTATAAAAATTAAATCAGTGGGATGTTTGTGTGAAAAATGCACACAAAAAAACAAAAAAACAAAAACAAAACAAAAACAACAACAAACAAAAAACAAAAACAAAACAAAAAAACAGAAAGCATAAACATTTAACAAAGATTTTTTTAAAAACCAAAGCAACATTTAAAAAATAATTTAATTCAATTCTGAATAATTACTGATAATTTCATTAAAATCTGTCAATTATGCGATTTTTGCAAAATTTTCCTAATCAATGTCTTTCTCGCCGCAAATAACGTTCAAATTTCCCGGATAAATTTAAGGTCCCGTGTAGGAAAGGGAAATTTTAACCAAAATTTCAAAGTTAAAAAAAAAAAGGATAAAAAATAACTTTCACAGAAAAAATCTTTTGATCATTTTTCTTAATAATGATAAGATGAATATTTTGTTTTTATGATAAATTTTGTTTTTTATTATGTTTTGGTATTTTTTTTATCATGTCTCCTCTTCTTCAGCGAATTTCGAAGATATCTATGTGCGTTGCTTTGCAGTAGATATCGACCCGGAACCAGCTGAATTCGTTGCATTCACTTACGCGCAAATACCCTTGGGAAAGGTACTAACCGTCTCTTCTACCACTAGCTATGGGTTAAATAGTAGGGCAGATTAGGTTCTATAGCCTTGTAATGGCAACTTACTGCGGGAAAGTGTTCTGTCCAGTTAGGTTTCTTTCGAGACATGATCGTTCAAACTTAACTGTCTGACTGAATTTATGTACAAATAAAAAAAAAGATTACAAAAACTTTTTTAAAATTTAGAATAGGTTCATAGTTGTTTGCATGTTTACCATTTGGAAATGACAAATAATAATCTCGACACGAAAATGTGTTTTTGGCCTGAGAATCTGTTGCCTGTTGTTAACAAGGTTATTTATTGTCTTTCTATCAAGTTGAATCAGTGACCTTTTGGAGTGAGACTTTCACTCCACAAACAGCAAAATTAGAAATGTCTTCGTCCTTTCGTTCGTTGTGTGAGATTGCCCATACTTGACAAATCTATTACGAGGTCTACTTTTTCGCATGCCTACTTCCAGCCGTTAAATCTATCACTGAACAGCCAAGTTCCATTTTAGTTCCCCCAAAACATGCATCAGTAACGCAAGGTCTGGCTCTGTTCACACCTAGCAAATACTGCGGACTATTTTAAAACATTCGCCAATAATTAATCAATATTCAATCACAGAGTTCTTTTTCCAAAGGAGGTGACTGTCAAGGAAAGAAAGGAAGAATAGGGAAGAATAGAGAAAGAGAGAGAAAAGGAAGAGGTGATTAAAAAGGAACGAGAGAAGATTTAAGAACGAATAATAGTGAGAGAAAGATAAAAAACAAAAGAGCAAGAAAGAAAGAGGGAGGGAGTGAGTGAGGGATTAAGGACTGATTGAGAGAGAGAGAGAGAGAGAGAAGGAGGGATTAAAAACAAATGCATCAGATGACTAGGAAAGAAAAAGAAAGAGGTTTAGAAAGAGAGAGAGGGTGGCTTATTAAGAACGAAAAAGAGAAAAATGAAAGAAGAGGCGAGATTAATAGCAAACGAATGAGTGTGTGTGTGTGTGTGTGAGAGAGAGAGAGAGAGAGAGAGAGAAAGAGAGATGAGTGAAAACGAAGGAGAGAAGTGATAAATGGCAAAAGAGAGAGGAGTTAAGAACGAAAGAAATAGAAAGAGAGAAAACGAGCAAAATGAGAGAAAAGAGAAAGAGAGAAAAAAGAAAGGCAACAGAAAAAGAAAGAAGAGAGAAAGAGAAAGCGAAAGAGAGAGAGAGAGAGAGAGAGAGATAGGGAAAGAAAGAGAGAAAGAGAGAAAGAGAGAGAAGGCATTGCCCCTTACTATCAAAATACCACCGTTACACTTTATTTTCAAGAGGCCTGATCTTTATTTCGATAATGATTGAAAACTGCAGATAAAAGTTTTAAATGAACGGCTTTCCTTACAATCATTGATTGACGCTTGATTTCTGCTTTCTGTTGTAAATAAGAAAAATTGCATTCAAATTAAGAATTCTCCGATTTGAAAAAAATGTTCAAAGTCATCATTGTATCGGTTAAATGTTACTGGGTTGATCAGCGCTAAACGGGACCAGTATTATTTGGAAGAGATTTATCAATGAAGCCTTTAATTGATAAATTACTCTGTACTATAAAGATATCTCTAGCTCTTATGATGAAGAGCAGAAATCGAAAAGACGCAATACTAGTTTTGGTAATGATATAACTGGCTGTAGTCGGATCCTAATTATGAAATGACTATTTCCAGACAGTTTTAATAGCTTTTAACAACTAAAGTTCATACTTTATTTATTGGTTCGTTGATACTATGGCAATTTTTCTAAGTTGGAAATTTTGTAATAGCTTTTTCGTGAAGAGCAGTGACCCCGTGAGATAAGAAGGTAAGAAACAATGTCAGATATTTATTATGAGTAAAAACACTCATGGACGTTAAAAAAGAGAAGAAAGTGCAGAGTTATATGTTTAGACACCCTTTTCACATATATATATGTATATATATATATGTATATATATCTGTATATATATATATATATATATATATATATATATATATATATATATATATATATATATATATATATATATCTCAGTATATATATATATATCAGTATATATATATATATATATCTCAGTATATATATATATATCAATATATATATATATATATCTCAGTATATATATATATATACAATATATATATATATATCTCAGTATATATATATATCAGTATATATATATATATATATATCAGTATATATATATATCATATATATATATATATATATATATCATATATATATATATATATATCAGTATATATATATATCAGTATATATATATATATATATATATATATATATATATATATATATATATATATATATATATATATATATATATATATATATATATATATATATATATATATATATATATATATATATATATATATATATATATATATATATATATATATATATATATATATATATATATATATATATATATATATATATATATATATATATATATATATATATATGTATGTATATATATATATGTATGTATATATATATATATATGTATATATATATATATATATATATATATATATATATATATATATGTATATATAATATATGTATATATATATATATGTATATATATATATATGTATATATATATATGTATGTATATATATATATATATATATATATATATGTATGTATATATATATATATATATGTATGTATATATATATATATATGTATGTATATATATATATATATATATATGTATGTATATATATATATATATGTATATATATATATATGTATATAATTAATGATAGGAGAAAGCCACTGTGGTACACATATGAGGATGATAAGATAGACAAAGACTTTCGTTTGTGTCTTATAGATATAATAACCTTATTTTGGCAGTAAGACTTGTATAAATTCCAAATCACAGAAAATCTGCACCTCCTTAAGCATTCAGATTGAGTGTTAAAACGTGTAAAAAACATCTAACTTTGCTGGTCAATTCCTAAAATTCTACTTTTTAAGTATTAGTTTTATTATGGTTATTTCTTGTGTTCACACAGGTATTTAAAAATGACTCTAAAAACTATGAAATAAAATCGAGTTAATGTCAGCCTCACGAATGAGTGACCTTCAAGAAAAAATGCTATGTGTGTAAGTAATATTAAACTTTAAAAATTAAAATTACAAACACACAAAGTTTTTAGAGGCATGTGAAAATCCACACAAAATGAGGACACATATATATATACATATATATACATATATATATATATATATATATATATTGATATATATTGATTATTTAATTACTTAGTTTCTGGTCATAATAAGATTAAACCAGTGCACATTTGTATTAAAAAATGTTCAATACAATTATATTGTATAACTTTTGAATATTTTCCATTTGTAAACGAGTTATTACGTGACCTAGGTTTCTACTATGATTTGCGATTTGCAATATCACCTGAAGACACCACTCATGGTAGAAACCTAGGTCACGTAATAACTTGTTTACAAACAGAATA
This sequence comes from Ascarosepion bandense, assembly GCA_037127315.1. NCBI lineage: Eukaryota > Metazoa > Mollusca > Cephalopoda > Sepiida > Sepiidae > Ascarosepion > Ascarosepion bandense. The sequence continues at coordinate 5,623,348 of JBBBDQ010000662.1, forward strand.
TATATATATCGCAAAATTGTAGCCTCCAGGAAAAAATCTGAAATAACAACCTAAAATATGATTAAAAATTTGCGGACGTAGTCAAAAACTGATCACGAGGTTTGAAAATTGAATATTCGTGTTGAATACAACCGTATAACTTTTATGTGAGAAACAAACTCTCTCAATTGGTTTTAACCATTTTGGAATATTACTACGCCTTCGATGATTTAATATGAACATTTTCCCTCTTGACAATTCATCAAAACTACGAAACTTTAATGTTTGATTACTTGTCCTGAAACAAGCTACTGAAACTTCAAATGTGTAAATTTGTAGATAAATTCCTTATCTTGTTTCGTTAAAAATAATAAGTGTGTTTCCTCGTCATTAACCCAGGTATATGTTATTACTCACACAATGTTAGATGGTTATTACTATTAAACAGTTCGTAAGACAAAGTGTGCATTTTATATTCGTGGACACATAAACATGTGTGTAAAAAAGCAAGAACTTGTGAGATGCTCAAGAAGAGAAAGATAGCATCAGAAATATATATCGTAAATAATTCAGTATAAATGTTGAGAAAAATATGCCTACTGAAACGGGTTAAAACAAGAAAATCTTATGTAGTCTCACTCCGGATTACTTCATTGATTTGCCGTCGGCAAACTAACTTGAATTTATGGGAAAGTGCATCCAGTCGGATTGTCGTAGAGTCAGACGAGCATTTAAATGGCTTTGTCATCTGCCCAACGCAGTAAAACTACATATTTCATAATGGACTTGAAAATGTCAAACAATTATATTTACTTCCTGTCAAGACCCGCCCTCATTTTGTAAGATTAAAATGCTAAAGGCGCGGTGTTTGAAGACACCCATTCTTGGCAAACCACTCAGCAAGAATTCAGATCAGGAGACAAATAGTGAGTAGGCAAATATTGGAATTACGAATAATGAAGATATATATTATTTTCCTGAAGACATTCTTCTTGAGTTTGAACTATGCTGAGAAAGAATAGCATAACGCTAATAATTCAATGATAAAAGACTTATTTTGACTGTTTGGAATTTAAGGTTCCAATGTTTTACCATTGTAAGAAATAGAAATAAAAGAAACAAATGAAAAATTCTGTTGCATCTTTTGTGATAGATTTTAAGAAACGCCGTCAAAGATATTACTACTACTACTACTGTTACTAGTACTACAATTAATAATAACAATTGCCACTACTACTGCAATAAACTTAGCTTTTTCTAGTTTTCATTTGATTTGATTAGGAAATTAGGACAATACAGGCTGTCTATTACGTGACCAACATCGATGGCAGCCATAGCATTCTAGTGAAAAGGTTATAATAATAATAATAATAATAATAATAATAATAATAAACTTCCAGGTAAATATTATACATAATAATATGGATCCAAAATGCAGGTTTTGTGATAAACACCAAGAAACAATGGACCATCTAATCTCTGGCTGTTCTGTACTTGCCCCAAATGAATATAAAAATCGCCACGATAGAGTGGGGACAATATCTACATTGGACAAGGTGCAAACACTATGGAAAATCTGTAAACAAACACTGGTATGAACATCACCCAGCATCGGTTACAGAAATAGAAAATGTCACCATTCTATGGGATTACACCATCTACACAGACAGAAAAATTGAAGCAAATAGGCCGACATTATTGTTAAAAACCAGAAAGAAAAACTTGTCTATTAATTGAAATGGCTTGTCCAGCGGATTGTAACATAGCAACCAAGGAATTTGAAAAACTGTCAAAATATAAAGACCTGGAAATTGAAATAAAAAAAATGTGGAAATTGAAAACAAGAATTGTGCCAGTGATAGTGGGTGCACTTGGAATGATAAAAAAATGGAACAAAACAACACATTGAAAAAATCCCTGGAAACTCCAGCTTAAGAGATATGCAAAAAATTGTCTTATTAAGTACAGCCCACACACTAAGGAGAACTTTGTCTATGTAACGCTAGAGATGTTGAGGAAGATAGAAAAACATGAAATGGAGCCATAACAACACGCCACGACCTTTTTTTTTTTTTTTTTGCCTTAGGTCTTCCCGCAGATTTTTTTTTTCATCGTCTCACCCCGAGCAAGGCGGTAATGCCACTGATGTGCAGGGGGCTACATAATAGTGTAAAGATTGGAAAAGAGAAAGCCGGAAACCACATCCTAAACAGGGAACAAGGGATGAGCCTCTTAACCTGTTCAATAGATGTGGTTGGAGTGTGAACCGGGCGATAGATAGCTCTATCTACTCCAATTGAAAAAAAAAAAAAGAAACCAAAGTGAGAAGATTGGAAAAGAGAAAAGCCGTAAACCACATCCTAAACATGGAACAAGGGATGAGCCTCTTAACCTGTTTAATAGACGTGGTTGAAGTGTGAACCGGGCGATAGATAGATCTATCTACTCCAATTGAAAAAAAAAAAAAAGAAACCAAAGTGAGAAGATTGGAAAAGAGAAAAGCCGTAAACCACATCCTAAACAGGAACAAGGGATGAGCCTCTTAACCTGTTCAATAGACGTGGGTGGAGTGTGAACCGGGCGATAGATAGATCTATTTACTCCAATTGAGTTGGTTGGTAGTACGACCTTAGCAGAAATCGAAATATGATGAAAAATGACATAATAATAATAATAATAATAATAATAATAATAATAATAATAATAATTTTTATGCGCCATGTTTCTTCAGGAAGTAAGCGATTATGGCTCTTCTTAACCTCTTATCATTTACATTATTTAAACTGTTCGGTCTGTTTTCCTCGTCTTCATTGCTATGTTTACGACGTTTCGGCCGTTGTACGCTCTGGCCTTCTTCAGGTGCTAGAAATTTTGAACCGAGCTCTTTATTTTGATCACTTGGGTATATCATTCTTATTCCATATGCGATGGCACTTCCGGATGCTATGTAAAATCTAGAACCACATTTCTGCTGCCTCAAGCCTCTCCTTCATCCTTGATGAGATCGTCCAACATTCATTTTTACATAGAAATTCAGCACTCTTTTCTTCGTTTTCAATGAGATTTTCCTGTCTCTCAGTATTCTGGTTAGCTTTTGAAATGCGTCCTTAGCCATGCCAATGCATATTTTGATCTCCAACGTCACACTTTCCATCCTCTGGCAGAACCCTTTCCATGTATTTAAATTTCTTTACTTGCATTATTTTAGATTCTCCGACCTGCAGTTAACATTTTGGGGTCCTCTTTTTTGCTGAAGACCATACATTATGTTTTCTTGAAGTTTATGCGTAGTCATTTCTTCTCGCTTTCTTTTGCTAGCTTCTGTATGAGGTCCTGCATTCTCCTTTCTGTGTCTGCTATCAGCACCGTGTCATCCGCGTATCTTACATTGTTGAGATTGTGGCCACCAATGACGAATCCTGGCAACGATTTTATTTTTCTCAGAATTGATTCGCTGTATAAGTTGAATAGATCCGGCGAGAAGACACATCCTTGTCTTACGCTCCTTTCTATTTTTGTATACCTGCTGAATTCACTTCCTATCCGTATGCAAGCGGTTTTCTGCCAATATAGATTCTTGATTATCCTAATGTCGAGGTTGTCGAACATCTCTGTCAAGTATTTGTACCGTACTTTGTCAAACGTCTTTGCGTAGTCTATAAAGCACATATATATATTGCTCTTTCAGATAGCATTCTGAGCATGAATATGGCATTCCTTGTTCTGGTATCTTTAACGAACCCACACTGTTATTGTCCAATCTCTGGGCCGATACTGCTACGCGCTCTCTTCATCAGAATCCGGATGATGAGTTTTGTTATGTGACTCATTAAGCTGATAGTCCGGTGGAGTTCACATTCATTTGCAGCTGGCTTCTTAGGTAGAGCTATGAAAATTGAACTGCTTAGGTTCTCCGGTAGATTGCCGCTATTGTGGATTTTGCTTATTTCTGTGAGCCTGTCTACGCCAAAGCTTTTTAAGGACATCAGCATCTCTATTACAATCCCGTCGGATCTTGCTGCTTTGTTCAGTTCAATTTTGTCATTGCCGATTCCACTTCGGTTTTTAATATTTCTGGTCCATTCGTATTTTTGTGTATTGTTGGTTACTCTCTCTTGTCGTGGAAGAGATCACGAATATACACATCCCATCTCTGAAGAAGTATTTTTTTCTTTTCTTAGTATGAATGGACCGGCAGTTTTTTTATACACCCTGTTACTGAGCAGGTCTTTTGTCCTGTAGTCCCTTATTTTTTTATGCATATCACCATTATTTCAGTCTCTCTACTTCGGCACATTTGTCGTTGAGCCATCTTTCTGGTATTGTTTTCTGTCTCTTTTGCATCATGTTAAAAATCTCTTCAGTGATCCACTTGTTTTTTTTTTTTTTTTTTTCAGAAGTGCTTTTTTTCTTTGAGATGACTTCGTTCGCTGATGTCACTAGAGTTACTCTTAGTGTGTCCCATTTTGAGCTTCCGTTTTCAATTTGTTCTTCCTATTTCGTTTTCACACTGTCCATATACGTTTCCTGAAGGTTCGGGTCATTCACGAGTCTATTGTACTGCAGTCTTAGAGTTGTGTTAAGTTTCTTTAATCGCCTTAGTTTTATTCTTAGTTTGCATACAACTGGTAGGTGGTCACTTTCGCAGTCAGCACTGGGTAGGCTTTGCAGTGAAGGGCTGCATTTCTAAATCTCTTGTTGATAGTAACATAATCAATTTGGTTCTTAATTTCTCCTCCTGGACTTTCCATGTCTATAGTCTTCTTAGAGGCTTTGGAACCAGATGTTGGTTATTATCAGGTCATTCAATGTGCACCATTAGACTCATTTCTCACCACGGTGTCATCGTCCGAAATTGCCGACCGCTTCACTTTCTTTCCCTTTTGGCCATCTCGTTTCCCATATGCCAGAGAAATGTTTATATTTCATCGACTCATCTCCTGCTTCACATTTTCCAGCTGTCCACAGTTGTTCATGGTTCTGACATTCCAGTTATTTTTGTTTGTTGCGAGCAGTCCCAGAATAACGGTTTGGTGACACCTGTAGCTCTTGTCCTTCCATTCCGGGCGAGGGATAAATTCTGAGGAAAGATGTCCCCTATACGCCGCGGCGTAAAGGGGACATCTTTCCTAATGGTTGTAATTCTCAGCTGTAACTTGAATTTCTACAACTATTGAGTTTTTTAAAAACTCTAGTAAGCTTTGCCAGACACGAGACAATTCTTTTGTGATTAGACTTAGTTTTGTAAATGTTGCGTATTTTTAACTGTCTCTACGTCCTTTTCTACAAATATGGCATGAAATTTTGGTATTTAATTTCGTAGTAGTTCATTATTCTCGTAAGATTTCCCTGTATATGACGCATTATCCTTGCACTATATAAGCAAAACCTACCACACATATAAAACCAGTTTTTAAATATTAACAACGCGATCTCTGGACAAAAACAGCAAGTAGATATATTTCTAAAAAGCAATATTTATTTTATGGAAAATTTCTGAAAACGAAGAAAATTACTTTTCATTTTAATTTCAATTATTTTTGCATTATTAAAGCATTTTCTAAGCATTACTAAATATTTTTTTCTAATAAAATCAATAAAAATAAAAATATGGGTTTTCCAACAGTTGTCACCACTAGTCATTCTATCGAGGCAATGACAGTAACAAATAAAACTAATAAATAATTTAACCCTCAGGAAATAACAATAATAAAAGCAAAATTATTTAAACAAGAAACGAATTAATTTTATATTTTTTAATATCAAACATACTCGACACCAAATGCTACAGTCAAAAGCCTGTTATTCTAAGAACGGTCCAACAAATCAATATTTATTTTTAATGCTATTTTTCGTAACAAAAAAACCCCCCCCCCAAAAAACAAACAAACAAAGAATGTGGTTTTGTATGAACTACTTTTTTTTTTTCATTTTGTGGATTAGAAGCAAGAGGGGAGAAGAAAGGGTGAAGATAAAGATAAAAATAATGAAATTGGGTTGTATAGTTGTCTGTTTGGCAAAAATTGATTTCTGTTATTGTTTTAATGTTACCAAAATATCAAACCGGAAACCCATTAGAGATAACCCATAATATTTTCCGAACGTGCTCAGCCGTCATATCGATGAAAGGAGTATGGGGGTGGAGAAAGGAAAGCATAAAATAACAGAAATAAACTTTTAAAAAATAATAACTACAGTAAAGGCAACAGCAAAAATAATAGTAATAACAATAATGATATTAATAAAGATTGTGTGGAGAAAGCTCTTGAGAGTGCGCAACATTTTGTCAGTGGCTGCACTCAGCGGGAACAAAAAGTACAGACGACGCAATAAAAAGTTATCTTTGATAATACATTGGCAACTATTTTTTAAAATGATATTCACCCTGTAAAAGGCCTAAGAGCCACTTGAGGAAGGGGCTTATGCAGTAACAGGAACCATACCAAGCAAGGTGATGACTTTAAAGGGAACCGGAAACCCAGTTCTAAACAGGAAACAAGGGATAAACTCCGGGGAGGACTGTGTACCAGTCGATAGACAACCCAATCTACTTTGCAGGAAGTATGGTCTAGAGTACACAGAAAAGTGGTAAAGGCATTAATCACCGTCAATAGTTGGGATGCTCATATGAGATATGAATAATCTTGACTGACAAATGCTTGGAGAGCAATCACGAATGGATCCAGATAGACCCAGATAGACATTGCATTAGTTTGGTGATAAGAACACTGTGAAGGCGAAGCAGATGAAAATACAGAGGTACCAAGACCTGGCAGTGCAAATCAGAGGAATTTACCAAACGGCAGTTGTCTACTCGGAACTATTTTTAGGAACCTTTCTGCCTCGAAAGATGCTTTTTGGGTACCCGACATAATTCAGAGAGTACAGGTTGTAGGTGTGCTTGGAATAGCCCATGTATTGGGGAAAGTGTTTCGTCCATAAAGTGTGCGTAGGAGTTGAGATATGATTATCATTCGGCCGAAAAGAATCGGAGTGGATATCAAATCAAATAATAAAAATCAGGAACATTAGAAACAATTTTTAAGTTCCTTCAAGGGAAAAATAAAACAAATTGTTGAACAACAGAAATAATATAAAGAACGGTACAACAAAAAATGTTGATGAGAAAAGTGTTGGAGTGTTTAGGGTATCTGTATTGTATCATACATAAAATAATAATGACATGATTGGATGGAAAAGGTAAATTACTGGGAACTATGCAAGAGACTGCATTTTGGTATAAGAGACAAATAGTATTATGTAGAGGAAAGAATCGGTTCTCTGAAAGATTGGAATAAAGTTGTATCATCTAATTCAGATCAGAATCAAGATATAGTAAGTAACAAAAATCGAATATTCCAGAAAAAGGATTTCACTGTCATAGCGAATTACAGAGTAAATCTAAAAGCAAGTTAAAAATAGATAAATATATCAAACTTTTATAACGTTAGATCAGAACGTTATTTTTGTCGCTACTTCTATGACGTTGGTTTTCGTAACGTTAATCTTAAAAAAAACTTTTGGTAACTTGCTGTTTGCAAGTTTGAATATTTCAGTATTTTCGCATAAAGTCAAAATACTGAAGAATCCTTCGAATAATACACAATAATTCTCTCGGAAAATTTTAGAATACCAGAATGAAGCAAACACAAAATACTGAATATACAGAATACTGTCTGAGCGCTTTATATACTAATTATTATGGTCACATGATCCCAGTAGCGCAATTCATTTCAACGGTTACGTTTGTTGCCTGGAGATACGTGTTCCACCACACGTTTCGGTATCGACACTTTCGTCCTACATAACACAAACCTTGTTAAATAGATGAAAATGTTGTGCTACATGAAAGTGACAATCTTATCATTTTTCCATAAAATAATATTGCTTTTTAGAAATATATCTACTTGCTGTTTTTGTCCAGAGATCGCGTTGTTAATATTTTAACGCTGTGGTTTTAGTTGGAGCGTGGAGGGTAACGATGTAGCCTGGTATTGAACTCACAACTTTTTCGGCCAAGTCACTGGAACTAACCAGCGTCTATATTCACTGGGTCATGTGACCTTGAGGACATCTGTCTGTGAATTTCTGGTACTTATAAACCTAATATCTCAGTAACCAATATGAATTCTGGTAAAAAAATGGTTACTGGGACATTAGGTCCCAGAAATTCACTTGCTGTTGTCCTCAAAGACACATGGCCCAGTAAATATAGACATTTGTTATTTCCAGAGTCTTGACCCAAAGAGTTGTGACTTCAATACCAGGCTACAGCATGTGGTGAGCTAATAACGTAGAGAGTTAAGTTAAAAGGAGATAACTAAATGGCTACCAGAAGTAGCATCTCACATGGAATGAGAATGATATATCAAAGTGATCGTAATGAAGATTTGGTTCGAATTTCCTAGCACCTGAAGAAGGCCGGAGCGTACAACGGCCAAAACATCAAACTCACTATTTCAGAATAAAATGTAGAATATGAAAATGGCAATTGTACCGATTCATTTTTGGCACAGTTACAACTTCTGAAACCAGGGAAACTAGTTAAAGAAAGACCTGGAAACATCCAAACAAGAGCATTGTTAAAATGATTGCAAATGCGGAAAGAAAAAATGTGTAGTGACTTGGCGGTACTCGATCTCCTCTGTTGCTACTAAGGTAGACATTCAATAACAGTGACAAGAGAATGAATACCTGGGAAAATATCTGAATCAGTCTAAGTGACAAAATAGTGAAATATAAAGGTGACAGTCATACCCATCATCAGTGGAGTAAATGGACTTGACCCGAAAAGAATAGCAAACGGATTAGAAAAAAAAAAATGGAAATTTGAATTGGAGCACAGAAACCACCCAAACGATAGCAAAGGTTGCGAAAAAATTGAAGAAAATTGTTAAGCCGTTTCATCACGAGAGAAATGCACCAAATACTTTTGGGGTCAGAACTCGATATACAAATGTAAACAAAATAAAATAATATAGATGATGATGATGATGAAACATTGGTCACTGGCTTTTTCCCATCCAAGTATTTTCTATGAATAAATGAAATTTTGCAGGATGACCAAAAAAAAAAAAAAAAAAAAATGTATGTATGAAACACTTTCGCTAGTGATCTCTCTCTCTCTCTCTCTGATCTCTTCTTTTTATTTTTCTTAGTCTTATGCAGAAGGGAGAAAGAGAGAAAGATATCAACACTGTTATGCCTAATCATTTCCCTCCCATATCTATATATTTCGAACAGAGGATTGAATTATTTTAGACAGACGAACACAGATTTTTTATTTGAGTAGAAAGTAAAAGTTCGTAGACCCCTTATTCTATTCCGGATGCTTAGATCATTTAACTTAGCAGGGAATACAGCCTCTGCTCAGACCCGTTCAACACATTCAAGCATTAATATTGACAGTTCAATTTGAAACGCCTATTCATATTAAGGCTACAGCTTAACATTTGTGACCATAGTTAGTTTTGTAGGCCGTGTGTCTGAACCCAACATACACAGAGTATTCTATCTATCTATGTTTAAATGTCTTATAAATTCTGTTATATGTAAGTCAGGTTTATCTATCTATCTATCTATCTATGTTTTTCTTTAAATATCTATTGTTTAAATGTCTTATAAATTCTGTTATATGTAAGTCAGGTTTATCTATCTATCTATCTATATATCTATCTAGGTTTTTCTTTAAATATCTATTGTTTAAATGTCTTATAAATTCTGTTATATGTAAGTCAGGTTTATCTATCTATCTATCTATCTATCTATCTATCTATCTAGGTTTTTCTTTAAATATCTATTGTTTAAATGTCTTATAAATTCTGTTATATGTAAGTCAGGTTTATCTATCTATCTATCTATCTATCTATCTAGGTTTTTCTTTAAATATCTATTGTTTAAATGTCTTATAAATTCTGTTATATGTAAGTCAGGTTTATCTATCTATCTATCTATCTATCTATCTATCTAGGTTTTTCTTTAAATATCTATTGTTTAAATGTCTTATAAATTCTGTTATATGTAAGTCAGGTTTATCTATCTATCTATCTATCTATCTATCTATCTAGGTTTTTCTTTAAATATCTATTGTTTAAATGTCTTATAAATTCTGTTATATGTAAGTCAGGTTTATCTATCTATCTATCTATCTATCTATCTATCTAGGTTTTTCTTTAAATATCTATTGTTTAAATGTCTTATAAATTCTGTTATATGTAAGTCAGGTTTATCTATCTATCTATCTATCTATCTATCTATCTAGGTTTTTCTTTAAATATCTATTGTTTAAATGTCTTATAAATTCTGTTATATGTAAGTCAGGTTTATCTATCTATCTATCTATCTATCTATCTAGGTTTTTCTTTAAATATCTATTGTTTAAATGTCTTATAAATTCTGTTATATGTAAGTCAGGTTTATCTATCTATCTATCTATCTATCTATCTATCTAGGTTTTTCTTTAAATATCTATTGTTTAAATGTCTTATAAATTCTGTTATATGTAAGTCAGGTTTATCTATCTATCTATCTATCTTTTAAATATCATATAAAATCTGTTATTTGTAAGTCAGGTTTTTCTGTCTGTCTGTCGGGATGTGTGTTGTGGTGAAGTGGATATCAGCTCGGAACGAGAAATCAGAGAGCCGAGTTTGAATTTAAGTTGAATTCATTGCATTCACATACGTGCAAATGACCCTTGAGAAGGGTATGTATTCCGTCACTTCTCCCTCCAGTTATGGGTTAAATAGCAAGACAGATTGAGTTCTCTAGCCTTGGTTGACAACCAGTCTACTGCAGAAAGTAATGGCAAACTACTGCGAGAAAATCTTTGGCTTAGACGTGTATCATGCATGCCACTTAACTGACTGACTGATATATATATTGTTTAAATGTTTTATAAAACCTGTTATATATGTATGTATTGTTTAAATATCCTATAAAATCTGTTATTTGTAAGTCAGGTCTATATTTCTATCTATCTGTTGTTTAAAACTTTTACAAAATCTGATAGATGCCAATTAGTTCTACGTGAAACGTGAGCTGGAACATTTATTTAGCAATAGATCCTATGTCCAAAAGCTTATTTAATAAATAAAAATTATTTACTTCGATTAAATTTCAAGCATTAACTGTTTTAAAATTGTAAATGATTTGCACACATGTAACCTGAACTGAAAGCATAATTTTAAGAATCTTCATTCTTGGAGAAATCCAAGAAAATATCTTTGTTGAATCAAAAGACCAAATTGCGTGTAAATAAGAAATAAGCTATTTTTGAAAATTATCAGATGGCAACGGAAAGATTGCATTACCCCATGTCATCGTCATCATCGTTGCAACAGCAGCAGCAAGGAGAATTCAAATAACAATTTATGTCAGTGTGTGTGGTGGGGATATAGAAAAAAGAAGAAAAGGAGATGTCAGTAGACAAAAATGAAAATGTTTTTCTCATTAAAAGGCAACCGAAAGATTTAATAAACAAAGTCCTTGTTATATGTTGCTTTTCATTTTGTCAATTTCTGGGGGTTTGCAACAGTTCTCCGTTATACAGCTGAGGGTACGTGCTCCACTCCACCAAAAAAAAAAAAAAAAAAAAAAATGTACTAAGATAAAATAAAACCAATCCAAATTTTAATAAATTTTGTAATAGATATAAAAAAAATCCTACTGTATAGTGTTAACTTAAAAATGTTCGGTAATTGAATGACAAAATGAAGAATAATTCTAAATAACATGTTTCGTCTATAAAAGGACTTCGTCAGATTAGCGTAATGTTCTTATTGGTGCAATTATGCATATATATATATATATATATATATATAATATTACATCCAGATTAACTATATTTTTCGTATAAATAATTAAAGCAATTTATCCCGATAAGTGGTTTCATATTCGTTTTTGAAAACAGGGAAATATTTTGTCACCTTTGAACAGGAAAACATAAATTATATATAAAATGGATATGTTTGTGTGTCTCCATTCTAATGAACCCTACTCCTCCAAAACCCTTGGCTTGATTTCAACGAAAATTGAATCACTTGTCGACCATGGTATGATCCTTTGATGTACGCAAACATTTTTTCGAATCGATTTACAGGGTACAGCAGAAATCACTGAAACGCTTAGATTTTACAAATTCTTCTCCCCCTAGACGCCTTGTGTGAATTCAACCAAAATTAGTTAACTTGTAGATCAACACAAAAATTTTGATGTACACAAAAATTTTCGAATCAATGTACAGGGTTCGTCAAAAATCAACGACAAACATAATTTCGGGTTGTCTTTTGCGCACTTTTATGCATTTCTCCAAGACGTTACACTAAAACTCAACCAAAATCGACACTGGTAGATACAGGTCTGATGCCTTGATATGCGAACAAAAATTCAGTCGACATACAGAGTGCGGCAAAAAGTCAATGGAAAATTCTTGTGATCGTTTATTTTTCCGAAAACGCTTAGCTGTATTCTGACAAAAATCGTTTTTTTTTTAACCTTATCATATGCCAAAACAATTTTGGGTTTTCTACAAGGTGCTAGCGTCTCCGGTTTTGCGGGGAAAATGCATCCACTTCTGCGTAAGCAACGTCATCGCAACACGTTACAGGCTCCCATAACGCCCGTCCCCGTTTTTCCAATTGTACATACATCATTCCCGTTTACTGGCAAAATTGACCAAGCACGAATCTCGTTTTACAAACATAACAAAAACCAAAACATAGTTCGCATTTTTTAACTTGCGCCTTCACGGCAACCTCATACTGAAGCTTTTTTGAAGCTTGACCTGACCATTTCAACATAAAAACAAAAACAAAACAAAAAAAACAAAAAAAAACAAAACTAACAACGCCGGGATATACACATAGTATATATATATATATATATATATATATATATATATATATATATATGTTTAATCATATCACCCCAAGCAAGGCGAAAACGCCACTGATGCGCAGGGGGCTACGTAAGAGTGAAAAGATTGGAAAAGAGAAAAACCGGAAACCACACCCTAAACAGGAAACAAGGGATGAGCCTCTTCACCTGTTCAATAGACGTGGGTGGAGTGTGAAACGGACGATAGTTTAGTTTATCTACTCCAATTGAAAAATAAAAAAAATAAAAAAAGAGTGAAAAGATTGGAAAAGAGAAAAACCGGAAACCACATCCTGACCAGGAAACAAGGGATGAGCCTCTTCACCTGTTCAATAGACGTGGTTGGAGTGTGAACCGGGTGATAGTTTAGTCTATCTACTCTAATTTATACTGTAAAACTTTTGAATATTTTTCATTTGGAAATGAGTTATTCCCGCAACCTAGGTTTCTACCTTTCAGTGTCTTCAGGCGATTTACAATAACTTATTTTGTCGTTTTTCAAACATTCAAACAGGGATATTTTATGAAAAGTAAGAGAAGTTACTTAAGGTCTTAGAACACGTTCATCCATTACTGTATGATCCTAGTAAGTGTTTATAGGTATGATTACACTTGAACATATATATATATATATATATATATATATATATATATACTTGGGTTGTATGCACTGACTAGAAACGCCGAAAATGTAAAAACGATGAATTTTAAATTTAAAAATTACTGGCATGTGACGTACAACAACTCCGCCGATCCCATTTAGTTTTCCAACTTTTTTTTTGTCGCTATTGTTTGTAAATATCAACATAAAATTTCTTAAGAAATGTGAAATATTGTTAGAACAGAGGAACAAATTTACTCGTGGATATAGAAATGTATATACGCCCTTTTTTTTTCAGTTTTGAAAATGCAACTTACAACACTTCTTGTTCGTGATCCACACTTAAATATATTTTAGCAGCCAAGGGTTCTTCATGTGCCATATCCCTTCAAGACGTAGGTGACCATGGACGTCTGTCTCTTGTCATTCTCAATATTCTTCCTCTTGGTATCTCTCCCAAACCCCGCTCTACCATCCATTCGTTCAGGTTTATCAAGTAGGTCTCGTGCTGCTTTCCCCTGTATCTCTTTCCCTCTATCCGTCCTGTGAAAATCTCCAGGCCCTCCTTCTTCATAACATGTGCCAGAAAACCTCATCTATCTCTTCCCTATAATAAGAGTTTTCTCCTTGTTTCCATCCTTCATAACACCTCGTCGTTAGTCCCGTGCTCAGTCCATGGTATCCTCAGCATCCTTCCTCTAAAATCTCTTTTCTGCTGCCTATATAATATTACTTAACTCAGCTTTTTCTGATGTTAAATACATTAATTCGGAAATTCTTGTAAAAATCAAATAATTGTCGGATTTCAATAAAACTTTCAGGACTTATTCACAAATAGATGAAATTATTTATGAAATTATTATTTTTTAAAAATCATGGTAAGAATAATTTTTTTTATCTATTACCCCACTCCACGTAAATTCATGAAATTTTAAGAAATTAAAGTTTGTTTGGAAAATTGGTTTTATTAGTTAAAATTGGTTTTATTAGTTAGACGAATGTAAATCCTCGATTATTTTTTGAAAATATTTGTCTCTATTTCCAAAAATCTGCTCCCAATAGTAAAATAAAAAATGCATTATAACTATGACATTATTTAATTTGATTAGCTTTTAATTGCTTGAATAAATAATATAAATTAAGGATATTATAGTCTGAAAAAAAAATTCGATTAATAATGAAATTTTAAAAGAATTGTTTTCAATTTATTTAATTATAATAATTTATAAAGTTTCAAATTTTTTTTAAAAAATATTTCAAATATTTGTTGGGGTTAGTTTATAAAATTATTAAGCGAAGATTATATTTACTAATCGAAAATTGAAAAGTTTAATATTAATCGTTTTGTTTTCCTATTTTTAAAATAATTTTAATTTTTTGTGCAATTGAAGTTTTTTGTGTGATATTTTCTATGTGAAAATTAAAAGGTCATATGTGTCAGAGTTTCTTCTTCTTATCAGAAAAAAATTGTACAATTATGTCACTTGTGATCGCCATACACTTTTATCTTACCTTACTAGCATCCATAAATCTGTAAACACATATGATTGAATAGTCAGAAAGTTGAACTTAGTGTTTAAGAAATAGTTTTATTCTAAATTTCATGCTATAAATAAGTAATGCTTGTGTAAATCAGATTAATTTAACATTAAATTTGCTAATTTTCCAAAAATAATGTGTCACGATGTAAATTTTATTTTTGCAATATTTTCAAAACCAAGAATTAACTTAAGACTCGTCGATCGCTCAAAAATTACCGAAAAATTGAAAAATTAGAAACGAAATTGAAAAATTTTAGATTCCAATCAACATAATTTCTGTTTGAAATACTGCAGAGTATGGGTTCCTTAAATTCAAAATTAGTTGCACCTGCGTTGTCAAAAGGGAGAAAAAGTTATGTTAATATTGTCTTTGAAATATTTTTGAAAAATCGAAGATAATTTTAATTGTAAACTTTTTTTTTTGTCTACTGGAATCGGAATAATAATCTTTGGTTTTGCAGACGGTGTTTTGTCTTTTGCTAGTTTAGACTAGTTAAAAAATGTTTCTCTTTCGTTTCAACCATGTTCAATTTTTTGTCTTGTTTAATCTTTCTCTTTCAGATTTTCCCCCCCAATAGTTTCTAGCTGAAACAGATAAATGTTGAATTTAAAATTCTAATACTGAGCACCCAAGAATATATGTAGAAAATGATGATCATTTATCGTAGTGTGATGGTTAACACGCTCTACTCTCATAGCACATTGTTAATATTGACGTTGACATTAGATTCTTTAAAAAATAACGAAGGTATATATGAGCCAGTGGAGAGTATGGCTCTCTATGGCGTTTGACATAATTTAGAAGTTTGCAGCCAAAGTCAAAGTTTCATTTTTGAGTTCATGTAAAAGATCTCGAATACTGATTTTCAAGGAAACCTTTTTCTCTCAATTTCTGTCTGTCTCTTAATTTAAAAAACTGGAGTCGACGATACTTTTTGCCCTATACAGACATTATAACCGTGTACAAGAACGGATCAGTAAGTTCATAGCCTACCATAGCGGAATTTTGCTATATCATCTTCAATCTTTTTATTTTTTTAATCTATAGAGCAATAATGGAAGAAGTGCAATGACAAGTGGGAGATTATATTGAAAAATCATTTGTTGTGTAAAATAAATTTGTTTTCGTCTTTAATCTACGTTGTTACTGGTGTATCAAAAATATATACAAAATCTCTCTTTCATATATATATATATATATATATATATATATAATCTCTCAGTAACGTTTGCATTAATTCCTGACTAGGCCCTTTTTATCACTTTTCAACATACAAGACACAAATTGGACGCTGAAACAATTTTAGGTCCAAATTTAAACATTTCCTCGTTTAATCAAATTCTCTTACTTTTACAACCACAAACCTTTATTTTGTTAGAGAAGAAATAGTTACAGAGTTGGAGTAGCGTTTAAACTAGCGATCAACAATAAAATACAAAGTTGAAACTTTACCGACGTTTATGTGATTAAAATCCTACTCGTTGGGACTAGAGTAGCGTTTAAACTAGTGATCAACAATAAAATACAAAGTTGAAACTTTACCGATGTTTATCTGGTTCAAATCCTACTCGTTGGGACTAAAATATAACCCTGATCATTGTTTTATTTTCATGTACTAACACCAACTTTTGCTGCATCACTAGGACATATAATTATCAGAATGAATTAACGTGTTTAAATAATTCATAAAATATGCTCGTGATGTCACAGGTAATACAAAATGCGTTGACTCTTTATCGTGTCCTTTTCAAGATTATTATTAAGCTTGGTACTTCCACGAATTCGCTAAAAAAACAGCATAGTCTGAAGGAAAAGGCCTCAAACTAAATAAAAACAAAGTTTTCTCGGCAGAATGTTTATGCTACCATTAAGACTAAGAGAATAGATCAAAGTATTTTTTAATTATTTTAAATTTTTTAGAAAAAATTGTTTTTTAACAGGTTCATTTAGTGGTAAAAAGATTTTTTTCTCTCGTCAGTGCGAAACCTAAATTGACGCCAGTGTTTATTACGTCAAAACGTAATATTAAGCATGCGTATGTCATAACCTTAAGATTATTTGGGCAAATAGTCAATTCGTTAATTTGCCATCAGTTTCTCATATTCAATAATAAACGATTTTAAGAGAATCTTTTCTCTTTATGGGGCGAGAATTGTCTCTCTTAAAATGCTGCACATATGCTGGGCACAAGCCAACTTACATTTTACTTTTGCCTATTCATAACCAAGTTGAAGTACCCCAAATAACTCACGACGGACCAACTTCATCCATCTCAGTTGCAGCTCGTTTGCTTCGTGGATATCCATTATTTACATTGTTCAGACTGTATCCTCATCTTTATTTATATGTTTAAGACGTTTCGGCCGTTGTACGCCCTTCAATTTTTTTTTTAGTTTATCCGCCTGAGCCTGAGAGATATCCAAGACTATTTTCTCGATTATGGCAATAATGTGCAAGTATAGTATCCGCTTAATGGTCTTTGTGAAGCGTCGTAAAACTGGCAATAAAGATGAGGACAATAGTCCGAACAATGTAAAGTAAATAATGTAAATACTATATATTCTCAGAATTATGCACAAATATAACGGATATTCATATTGTTCGATTTTTAATTTGTTGTGTATACAATCTTATATTGTCCATAAAACAGAAAAAAATTAGTCATTTTTATTTATTTTTCTTTCTTTTTTTTTTTTAACGTGTAACCTTGTGTCAGACAAGCGGGCAGCAGATCAACGAGCAATTTCCCTTCAACCGTTTATATGAGACACTCGATCCGGTGTTCCGGCAATTATGTCCTTCCGCCAAATCAGTGTGTTTATAATGAACTGTAACTGATCCCACATAATGGACGATACAAGACATCCTATCATTTTGTCATCACTTCTTCCTATTTATTTCAGTCAGTTCGTATCTATCTGACTGAAACTATTGTTATCCATCTAGTTATCTGTTCGTGTCCCGGCTTGCTCTTGTCGATTCGGTTTTCTGTTCGTACCTTTTTTGGCTTACTCTTGTCCGTTTGGTACTCTGTATTTTTCTCGGTCTGCTCTAGTCTGATAGCATCTCTGTTCGAATCGTTCCCGACCTCCTTTTATTTGTTCGGCTCTCTGTTCGTATCTTTCTCGGTCTGCTCTTGTTCGTTCGTTTCTATGTTCGTATCTGTTTCGGTCTGCCCACCCGTGACCGTCGCTATATTAATATAGGAGGCCTTGGCCGAGGCCGTCGCTATATATTACCATACCATTAATATAGCGATGGCCTCGCCTTGGCCCACCTCTCTGTTTCCATCTCTCTCGACCCACTCTTGTTCATTCGGCTTTCTGTTCGTATCTCTATCGACTTGTTTTTTTTGTCCGTTCGGCTTTTGTTCACCTGTTCAACAATATGGGTGCAAGAAAGCAGGTATATTTTCTAAAATAGCAGTAGGCAGTTTAAAAGTAGGTACCTCCACTCCATTTTAGATAACTAAGTTTTAAATTGAATTTGTAAAAATAAAAACTTTTTCTTCAAACTTTAATTTTAACTTGATTTCAAGCTAAATGAATAAATTTACTATTTCCACTAAGCAAAATACTCGGATGTATTACAAACAGAAGTTATATTCATTGGAATCTATAATTTTGAGATTTTATTTTTAATTTTCAATTTTTCGGCCATTTTTTGAACGATCGACACATTTGTAAACAAGGGTTAATTCTAAGTTTTAAAAATCTTGCAAAAATATGCATCTCTCAATCGTTATTTTTGGAAAATTATCAATTTTAAAGTTAAATTAATCTGATTTGAAACAAATATTATTTGTTTATGGCATGAGATTTAGAATAAAAGTATTTCTTAACCACAAAGGTTAAGATTCGTTGATCTTTTAAGTAGGCAATGACAGTACCTATCAATCAATCTGAACGTATGGTGAGCAAAAGTTGACATAAGTTAAGCGTTTCGTAAGGGAGACAACCCTTAAAACATGTAACCTTTTAATGATAAGTCTCTTATAAGTTTCCATAGTAAAAGAAATTGTGAAGTTTAAAACGCACACACACACACACACACACACACACACACACACACACACACACATATATAAATAAATGCAGTTTAAATTAATAAAAAAAGAAATTATTTTAAAAATCTTAATTCTAAATGATTTATACTAATCTTATAAATTTTCAATTTGTAAATAAAGTCTATTTTTAATTAATTAATAACCGAAGACACTGAGTGAAACTGGAAGATGTTTGAAACTTTGATTAGCAAAGAAAAAAATGAAAACAATTCTTATAAAAATTCATTATTCATCGAATTTTTTTCTTCTTCAGAATATGATATCCTAAACTGATATTATTTATAAAATGAATTAAAACTATCTACATTAAAAATAGCGTAGTTTTAATGCATTTTTGATTTTACTATTAGGAGCAGATTTTCGAAAATCTGGTCTTGTAATTAAAAAAAAGTATTACATGATTTACATACATTTAACTAATAAATAATTTTTTTTTTATAGATAATGTAATTCTAGAAGTTTTATGCAATTAATTGAAGTGGGATATAACAGATGAAAAAAAAAATACCAAGATATTTTAAAATAATAATTGCATAAATAATTTTATTCATTTGTGAATAAGTCCTGAAAGTTTCATTAAAATCAGACAATCAGTTGATTTTTTCAAGAATTTTCAAATTAATGTTTTTCAACGTCAAAAAACGCGTAATATTACGGTTTGCTAATAGTCACATTTTACGTAAATACAGCGTGAACCGCTGACAGAAAACAAAAAAAGAAATTTTAATTGAAATTTCCAATGTATTAGAAAGGATTAATTTTTTTAAAAAATAATGACAACAAAATTTGATATTTCCTCTTAATAATAGCATAAACATTTTGATGATAAAACTTTGTTTTTAATTTCATGCTATGCTGTTTTTTTTTTGTTTTTTTTTTAGTCGGGCAAATGTATTTCGGCTCGGGGGTATGTTATGATGACCGCACCATCGGGAAATGGACAAATGAATTAATCGATTCTGATTTAGGTTGACTTTCAATCAGTATATTCCCGAACCTATTCACAAAGGCGGTATGTGGCACAAGGCCAATTTTTACGTGAGACATTCCGAGCGCGTACACTCCGGCAAAAAGTCTCTGTAGACAACACACACGCTCGTCTATTTACTCCAGTCCAGACAAAACTCTTCCCTTCGGCATAGCCTCGCCTGGGTTTCTCTCTGCCCGAAGTCAGAGAACTCTACATGGTCGAGCCAGCGAATGACTTTCAATCACGTTATATATATATCAAGAGATCTGCAAAGAATATGCCGCTTCACTTCTGATCGGCTTTAGTTTCTGGTTGTGTTATCTCTCTGATTGGTTGGTCAAAATATTGCTTTGCGATTCTGAATATACATCTATTTTTAGAGATGGTGAAATGTTGGAAATGTCGAATGTGCGTTGTGGTGCAGTAGATGTCGACTCGGAACGAGAAATCGAAGAGTCGATTTCGAATTCCAGTTGAATTCGAATTCGGACCTTGTATCCTGTATATGATTGGGTTTCTGGTTCCTTCTAAGTTCCTCTCATTTCACTCTCAGTAGCCTTTTGATATTATCACCTCACTTTAGGTGAATTGATTAAAATATAACCTTCTGCATATACTGGAGTACTGTGTGAGGGGGAGGGTGCATTATTTTATTATTTCATTTATTATTACTACTCTATTTTTAAAAGAAATTTGTGCCTCGTGCTAGCGTTGTTGATTCCCCCCCCCCCATTCTTTCGCCACTGCACCAATCTACTATATGCTAAAAAGATTCAGAGCTTCAATGAAAATTATAAACAATTGAACGAATAAAAATTCGATTTTTATTTCCAAATTGCAAAATAAAACATGTGAAAACTGCAGCTAGCTTCCTTACCGGAACTTATTCCTTGCCGCTTTTCCAATTATTATTAACATTTGCCTTTCGACATTGAAATAAAATGAAAATCAATTAAAAAAAAAACCTTTTTGACTGTGGAAACAGGACAGACATCAACGATAATTTTACACAGACCTCCCATGTTTAAAAGTTATTTATATTCAGACTGGGTTTGGTAAATACGTTTTTATTAGTTTAATTTATTTGATGTGTTTTGTTTTTATTTTTTCTAACAGCTAGTTTCTGTTATTCGAGAAGGACGATGCTCCTAACTTGGCTGGAAGCTCTGAGATTTAACACCATAAATGTCAATATCTGCAAGTTTACAAGAAATTTCTCTATCATTTTACTGATTTATTTTCCTTTACTTATCTTAATTTGTTTCTTGTATTTTATTTTCGTCTTATCACAAAATTACCAAATGAAGAATTCTTATTTCCTGTAACACTGTTACATCTCACTAAAACTTTTTTATTTTTTTTTTCCAATTATTTCTTCATTATCCTATCTAACTTATTGACACCCCACCAACCATTTGTCTATTTTCACAGTAAAACTTGTAAAAGCGTCTGTCATTTATGCTGGGTGCGGACAGGCAGATCTTGAACTCTACCACATCTATAAAATTCCATCCTCTACAAACAACGTATCATTTTACTTTGTTTTTCTTGTTTTTCGGCCGACAGAACACCACGGAAGGAAATGAGGATGGACAAGATATAAAACACCTGAAATTCTTACTGGGGAACGAAATGTATTCCCATCGGTAGCAATGAAATATGAACCAGAACAGTATAGAAGAGGATGATGCGTCGAGGGAAAGATATTTAAGATTTAAGATTTTGATTTGAACAAACCTGGCAACACGGGATCTTATGTTAAGCTTTATTTTAAATTTATGGTCTTCGTTTTGTTCGCAATAAAAGAAGATGGTCGACAAGCTGAACACATACATTCGAGAAGAACTGACAGGAGACAGATTAAAGAGAGAAAAGGGACGCTTTGAAATAAAATTGAAAGAAAACTTTATAAATAAAATCCTTTTTTGCACTAAAATTCTGTTTAACCGATAAGTTCAAGGAGTTGTCTTCATATAGAGTAGAAGACTGTTTTGTAGTAGAGTTGAAATTCATCACATTAGCTGCTATGATCTCTTAGTATAACTATGAACAAAATTTCACGGAATTACTATCAGGAAATTCAGTATTTAAAAATTCCTTTTTGGTTATAATTTATCAGATCTGCTATCTTTTGTTGTGGGCTAATCAAATAGGTTTCTTCATTTAAAACACAAAGTAAACCTTTTGTTAAATATATACCGACGGCAAGATTCCATTATCTTAGTTGAAATGGCTAAATGTAACCATAAGTTCTAAGTTAACAGTTTCTTCTCTCACATTTCTCGTTTGTGGAACTCTCTTCCGGCTTCTTGCTTTCCAGTCAACGATTTCAACGATTTAAATGCAATGCCGAGCGTTATCTTCTGCCTTCTTAATTCATGTTCTTTTATTGGTCTCTCTCCTTAATAATGTTTTATTTTTCTCATATTCTCTCACACATTCTTGCGTCTTAGTAGCTTTATTACCTTGCTTGAGGTGAAATGATTAAAAAATAATTTTATATCGCAATAAAAATAATAAAGATATAGTCAAAATAATTCACGAGAAAGGATTGGACATAACTGTTTAATACACGGTCACCTGTTGAGGATCGAACTTACTACAGAGTAGTAATGGTTATCGAGACTAGTTTGCAGCGAATTTTTCACCTGAGTTGCTCACTTGACCAGGAGTGTTGGTCACTCAATAGTTTTCTGGACTTACCATTTTTGTATCTCTTGTTGCATATCATAGAATCGTGTCTTCAGTGAAAATAGTTACTACTTCTTGTACAACAGAAACCTTGTACGAGAGGTGTGCAAGCATGTCATTTTTTGAATTGATAAGATTTATATATTTCAGAAGCTTTGAAAACCACTACCACACTTTACTCTCAACATCGCCGTGTCTGATAGCAGGTTATGGGTAGTGCAAACATAATACTTTGCTAGGAAATCTCCATGTCGGCTCCTCGAGAACTGGGAAAATCTCTGAAGAAGCTTGTTAAAGTGAAATATGTTACATTAAAGACACTTTTACCCTACTTTTTCTTGACTTATTCTATTCATCTTGTCGGATTCCGATTCATATATTTAACTCATAAGAAAACTCAACACATAAAGCGATTATAAATAAATACAGTATATATAATCGCTTTAATTATGTGTTGAATTTTCTTTTCGGTATATCATATTGCTCTGTATAATATCCATTGAGCTCTCGGTTTTATTTATTTAGGATTTAATATTAATTAGATCATTTTGGGGGATTATCCTCTCCGTTTTACGATCTGACATTATTTCTCATATATATATATTTTTTTTTCTAAACATATACTGTTAAATATAAGAAACAATGAATGTCTATTATGTTTAATCATGAGCCGTTCTAAACGTCGTATTTTGGCTTTAATTTCAGTTGAAAATAAAGACAAATTCTCCAACATTTGGATAATTTTTTATTAATTTGGTTCTAAGCTTTCGGCTCACATGAGCCATCTTTAGAGAGGTTATTAAGACGGTAATACAATAACATCTACCATCACCGACGATTTTATTTTATGTTGACATAAAACTCCGCTAGGCAACGACAATAGTTACCAAAAATAACAAACGCAGTTCGCAAATTTGCAATGCGGTTCTATGAGGTCACACCGCGTGATAGCGCGAAATGACAACAGAACCAATAATTCAACTTTATTTTCAACCGAAATTAAAGCCAAAATACGATGTTTAGAACGGCTCATGATTAAACATAATAGACATTCATTGTTTCTTATATTTAACAGTATATGTTTAGAAAATTATTTGCTGCCTCCACACACACACACACACACACACATATATATATATATATATATATATATATATATATATATAATTTCCAGGTGAAGAGGACTCAAGGTTTTACTATTCTGAGTGCCTCGGCATTTATTTTATTATGAACAGTGCTGAATATCATAAATATTATAGAGCTTAATAAAAGATGATTTACATTTAAATACAAAAACCTTAAATCATCTGTACAACCAACATCAAACATTGCCTGATGAAGAGAATCTATCTCGAAACATAGAAATTTTCGTGTCGCAATGTACAATTAATTCATAACTATATATATATATATATATATATATATGTGTGTGTGTGTGTGTGTGTGTGTGTGTGTGTGTGTATATACACAAATAAATACACACACACCTTTATTTTAATAGAGAGGATTATCAGTGTTATAATAATAGTTCTAGGAATCATTTTATATTAGAATTTATTTAATATATTAATTTATATATTTAATATATTTATTTAATATATATGCAGAAGTTGCAAAAGTAGGTATATAGTAAGTATTATACCAACATTTTAATAATGGTTTTAGGATTAATTTAATTCGTTTTTGCGTGCAAGCCATGTTCTGTTGATATCTTGATTCAGTTCTACGGGAAGTTTGCCAAGAAATTGATGCTGATAAAGTCCTGTTGTACCAGAATGTGCATGAATCTTCACTCTCGACTTGAGGATTGTGCAAATGCCGATTTCAAACAGTTTGAACATTTTACGGATTGTGTTATGAGGTAAATAATACACTCGTGGTGGTTCAAATGGACTAGTCTAGAAGCTTAATTAAAGAACTGTAAGTAGCCCCTTTGAAATCCTCGTTGGTGTCAATCTTCCGATTATTTCTTACAGATGTCATTCCTAATATCTAAGAAAGACTTTATTTTACAACCGCTAAAAAACGAGTTATAACAGATTGATATGTGTATTATTCATACGTTTTGTTTTCATACGTTCATACGTTTTGTTTTCGATCACTCTTTTTGTGTTAAAGATATAGTATCTACACCCTATGTCAACCGTTTTTGTATATATTCCTGTGTCTGGTTATTGAATTCACATAAGATTTTCAATCACGTAAAAAGAGCCCAATCTGCTCTGTTATTTAACCCATAGCTGGTGTGGGAAATAAAAAAAAAAGCATTAATGCCTCTCCGAAGAGTATTTGTGCAAAATTGAAAGTAACAAACTGTTGCTAAACAGTAGGTTTCTGTTTGGTTTCAGGTACACCGCTCGCTCCACAGATGGGTTTGAAGCTTTCACCCGAAAATAAACAGAGTCTAAACTCAATACAAATCTCTCTATCAGCGCACGTCACCACTGTCCCAAGGACACTGGCAGCCATTGTTTCGAACCCGTTTTATGGACAAAAACTACTGCCGACGCATAATCATCGCCGTCGGCCTCGTTCTCACTCAGCATAAAAGGGCAGGTCGAAGAATATTCCTTTGTTTAATCAAACGAACTGTCTGGCGTGGGTTTACGCACGCATTCATCACAACACAGCATCCCGACAAGCAAAACACCTTGGACGCTTTGGCTCTGGTAAGTGTGAATGTTTATCGTCACACAAACCTGACTGGAATTCAAACTCGGTTTGCCGACTTCTCATTCCAAACTGCGATTATATTAACGGTAGATCGATGTATGTAAAATGAATACTATAAGCAGTATATGTGGATTTCTTGTAACATTATATAATCATTTCACCCCAAGCAAAGCAGTAACGCCATTAGTGCGCAGGGGGGTTACAGTGAGAGAAAAGACTGGTTACAGGAAAGGTGTATTTGAGGAAAGGATTCAAGAAGATACAAGATAACAGTTTACGCTGCAATTAATTTTTTTTTAGATTGTAGCTATCAGAGAAGCAAGTAAATGAAAGGGAGTTCTACAATCTAGTCAGTTAAGTGCCATACGTGATACACGCTTGGGCGATAATGTCTCCAAAGAGACATGAATGACTGGGCAGAAGATTATCCCGCAGTAGGTTGCCATTGCTTTCTGCGGTAGACTGGTTGCCGACCAAGGCTATAGAACCCAATCTGTCCTGTTATTTAACCCATAACTGGAAGGAAGAGACGGATTAATACCTTTCCCAAGGGTATTTGCGCGTAAGTGAATACAATGGATTCAACTGGAATTCGAACTCGGCTCCCCGGTTTCTCGTTCCGAGCCGATATCCACTGTGCCACAACGCACATAGGACGCTTAAAATCATATGGTCGGCGCACCAGGTGGGGAAAAAAAGTGTGTCAGAGTGGTTGTCATGAAAATACAACCTATGTCAGACCCCAGAATACTATTGACCATATTCGTTATTATTCATAAAAAAAGAAAAAAATGCTTATTTTACAAGCTTCTTCCTTATACACTGTTCATCCTGGGCGTGGGCGATCCTTACTAATGTTTGTCTTTTTTGCTACCTATTCTAAGCGATCCTTACTAAAGTTTGTCTTTTTTGCTCCCTATTCTAAGCGATCCTTACTAAAGTTTGTCTTTTTTGCTCCCTATTCTAAGCGATCCTTACTAATGTTTGTCTTTTTTGCTACCTATTCTAAGCGATCATCTGTGAACCATTTACACACTTGTTCAATAGGTTACGAGCTATTTTCTATTTTCCAACATGTCGTGTCTGTAAAATATTCCAAGCCCTTATTCCTCATTATACTCCCAAGAACTTTTAACTATCTTTTTCTTTGGTGTTAATTATGAGTTTTCTTTTTCTCTAAAACTTCGTCGCTGCTTCAGTGTTCAGTCAATTATATTCTCACCATCCTTCTGTGGCACCATATTTCTGTTTCCTCAAGTCTCTTCTTTATCTGTGAGCATATTTTCCCGACATTTATTGCCATACTTGTATAAGGTCTGCTATTACATAACAATTCAGTAATCTTTTCTTTGTTTCCAAAGAAATGTTCCTGTTTCTTAAGATTTTGCTTGCCTTTACTCGGTTTAAATTCTCATAAAACCTCGGCTCTGTTGGGTTTCTCGAGAATGTAACACTGTAAGTATTTGAACTTAGAAAAAAGAGAAAATTACTTGTTGAAAGTTGAGGTCATAAGTTAAGCACATATTGCATTGAATTTATTCTCATCAAATTTGTACAACTATATGTCGTGAGGTTTTCTTTACTTGGGATAATAGAAATTAATAAAAATAATGCAAGCAAATACAGAATGAATATTTGGTGAATACTGAGAAATAACAGAATTGTTGAAAAGAAGAATAACAGGATGTGTGATGTGATGAATAACAGAATGCGTGATGACGCGAATAACAGAATGCATGCTACGAAGAATAACAGAATGTGTGATAATAACCAAACTTAAAATGAGTAAGAATAAGAATCCAAAATGAACGAAGCAAACAAAAAAATAAAACAAAAAACAAAAAGAACGAAATGAAAAAGAAAGAAATAGAAGCAGAGAAAAAAGCAAAAAACAGGGTGGGGAGAGAGGATGAGAAAATGACATAACATGTTGAAGAGAGAGAGAAAGAGAGAGAGAGAAGTTTAAAGACAGAGGAAGTAAAAACAAACTAAAAAGTAAAGAAGGAGATAGAAACGCTCAATAGATAAAGGAAATGCACAAATGAAAGAAGATATATATATATATATATATATATATATACAGAGAGAGAGAGAGAGGGAGAGAGAAAGAGAGAAAATAGACTAAAGGGGAATGAAAAAGTGATTGAAACGTAGAAGAAAGGACGGATAAAAAAAAAGAAATAATCTAAACAATTTAAATCAGACAAAAAAGAAATGAGAAAAAAAAAACATGAAAAAAGATGGAAGACAAAAGAATGCAAATGTCGAAAGAGAAAAGATAGTGAAGACCAAAACAGACAAAGTAAAAGAGAGAGAGAGAGAGAGAGAGAAGTAAATAGAAAGCAAAGAAAAATATGTCGAAAATAATGCCAAGTGAAAATGCCAAGACGACATAACTTCCTGTGTCGTTCCGAGTTCTGATGATTCTCATGGCTGCGTAAAACTTTGATGCAATAATGGACGAAAGAAAACCTAGAAGCAGGAAGTATTCAAGAGTAGATTTTATTTATTATATTATTTTTATATTATAATTTTTTTTGTTATGGTGGGTGGGAATGAGAAGGGTGGGCAAAATAAGTCGGGGTAAGTAGTTATACACCTATTCATAGTTTAGGATTCGAGTTCCCCCTATACAAGTTATTTTGGCACCGGTTTAATACTCGATCCTGGCTACTGTCCAAATGTCTGACCTGTTCGGTCCTCCTCTCACACTTTTCTCTTTCGTTGTAGTCCTTTTCCCCTACCAATTTCATAGATAACCCACTAACACCGTTCCCCTGACCCTCTTTGCTATCACGTCCCGTTCGACCAAACTCTCCCTTCGCCTCTTCTCACCTCTGATTCTCTCCTTCCCGCGAGATAATTGTTATGTGGCCTGTTGGTAGTAGAGTCAGTTTGGTAGTCGTAAGAGGTGACATTCGGTGTCGCCGTTGGTCGGATGTCGTAAAAATTTGATGGACATTTTGTATGACATAGTCTTACTAGTTTTCCCCTTCTCAAACTTTTCCTGTTTAAAAGTAAGGTCTGATATATTATAGAGAATAGGATAAAGAACTTAATACAAGAATGAATTCTTGCTGAACTTTTGACTTGACAAGGCTTGTCTTTTCTCATAATATACTAAGCCACACTATAGAGAGAATGAAGAGAAAGAGAAAGAAAGTCGTATCGATGTGGCCATTTTTCGAGCATCTTCGCCTCCGATTAAAGCCGATCCTTTCATTTATTTGGGGAGGAGTAATAAAACTTACAAAATAAAGTTGGACAGACAAAAATTCATAAAAGTTTTCTCTTCCCTAAAAATCGACACTGTGACATGAAAGTTTCGCAAATGAAAAAGGAATCTGACATCTCGTTTGCTTTATGCTTTTAGTTTTCCATTATCCCATTTTCTACCTATATATACAAAATTGAAATGTTTAATATATATATATATATATATTCAAATTTACATTTGAGGAATAGCTATTTCTACAGGTTCTAAAAACCCGCGTTATCAACCCCAGCCGTACGAACAAAAAGAATTAAAAGAAAAAAAAAAACGAGAGAAAAAAACAAAAAAAAAACAAACAAAAAAAAACAAAACAAAACAAAAAAACAAAAACAAACCAAAACAAAACAAAAAACGGCGACACCGAATGTCACCTCTTACGGCGACCAAAGTAACTTGGGATTATTCACTATATCTTCTGGATTTATTAATGCTATATAAACGAGTCACATTGCACGGATTGTTATCCTCATCGTTGTCATATTCACGACATTTCGACTGTTGTATGCTCCGGCCTTCTTCAGGTGATACGTTGAAATTTCGAACCGAACCCTTTATTTCGTCCACCGGGGTTAGATTGTTATAGTCTAGTTCTATACATAGGGCCTCTTCTGTATATGTCGAATTCAGTTATTTCCCTTCAGTAACTCTAATCTCCAAGTTTTTTGTTCACTATTGCTGTGGACAGCTATTGAACTCATTACTGTTTAGGTCAAGTAATTGGATAACTTCAACCAATGCTTTAATCCACTGGGTCATGTGTCCTTGGCCGAAATGTGAATATGACAACAAAGATGAGGGCAACAGTTCGAACAATGTAGATAGTGCAAATAATAGTTACAACATTATAATATATCAGAAATATAGACGTGTGTGTGTGTGTGTGTGTGTGTGTGTGTGTGTGTGTGTGTGTAACGTGTATCCGCATCGGCGTATACACTTTGAGTTTTTTTTTTATCCACTATGGATTTTTTAATCATTTCGACCCAAGGAATTCAACCCCTATTGTGTCACTTGTGCACAGGGTGTTACAGTGATAGAAAAGACTGGACACAGGAAGTTCCGAAGATAGGATAGGATCCCATAGAGGGATGACAGCAATTGACCTTGCATTTAAATTTTTGGAGATTGAAGCAAGTAAATGAAAGGAAGATCCGCAGGTGGGAAGTGCGAGAAAAGAAACTTTCAGAATAGAAGAGATGCTACATTGAACTATTTTGACGGTAAAAGAGTGGGATTAGATACCAATATAGTAACACTCTTAAATTCATGTGTCGAGGCACCATGGAAAAAAAGATCGTAGTGCAGTTGCTATAAAGTTAATTATTTTTTAAAGGTTAAAAATACAAAAACATGCAAAAGAGAGTTAACTAAATTTAGAAGAGAGAGCACTAACTTGACATAAGATTGTTAAATGTTTCTCGTAGCCCAATTAACAAGGTAATGTTCATATCAAACAGGATTAAGTTTATCGGATGCGAGTTCAAATCTCGTCGGCACTTAGCATTTTTATTCAGATCCTGATTTTTAGATTTTATTTGGTAACTGTCATAGAATGGTAAAAGCAACCTTAGCGCTGCGATATTTTTCTATGTGCCGCTTTTCTTCAGAACGTAGGCGATCATGGCTTTCCACAAATTCCTATCTCTTGTTGCCCTTAGCAGTTTTATAGACACTTCCCACGTTCAGCCATTCATTCTCACAAGCTTGTCATTTAGTGGTTCGCCTACTTCCCCTATTTTCCTAACCCTCGATATACACAGTGAGGGTAACGTTCTTCTCAGCCTTTCTTTCTCATTATGTGTCCAAGAAATTACAGTTGTTTATTTCTGATTTTGAGCACAAGTGTTTTTTTTTTGTTGTCATTTTCTTTAAGACTTACTAGTTACGTACTCGCACTGTCCAAAGAATTCTCAGTATCCTTCTGTAGAACAACATTTCTATTGCCTGCGGTTTTCTACTCATCCGTGGGTAAATTATCCAGCATTCACTGCCATTTAAGAGGATGGATATCACCTAACAATACAAGATTCTTCTTTTTTTTTGTTCCTAACGAATTTTTTCTGCCTATATTTCTGAGATGAGGTATTTTAACTATTCACACTATATTCTTCGTACATTCTTCATTGTCATATTCACAATGTTTCGGCCGTTGTATACTCTGGCCTTTTTCAAGTGATAGATATTGCAATTTCGAAGCGAACCTTTTTTTTCAGTCACGGAATAGATTGCTCTAGTTTCTCGTGGCATGCCTTTGTGTATCTCAGATTTCAATTAGTTACCTTTAGTAACACAACTCTCCAAGTTTTTTTTTACTACTTGTTTTGTGAGTTCAGTCCCTGGCTAGAGCAGAGTTGAACAAAAACTTGGAGAGGTGAGTTATTAAAGGGAATTAACTAAAAACTGAGATATTAAAAAATGACATGGAACGTAGATATGGAACCGGTGGACAAAATAAAGGGTTCGATTTGAAATTGCAATGTATATCAATTGAAGAAGGCTGGAGCGTACAACGGCCGAAATATTGTGAAGTTTTTATTTTTCTCAGCACATTGCTTGCCTTGCATTTGGTGGTTAGTCTCTTTTTCTCACTTTCTTTTATTACCTTGTCTCGGTTGTCATGTAGTTTTATTTCCGAGTCAACCATCAACACTGGATCGTCCGCTTATCCTAGATTGTTTGCGCCCACTGATAATAAATCGGGTTTTAGCTTTTTTAGGATAACCTCGCAATAGGGGGTTGAATAAATTCGGGGAGAAGACACATCCTTGTCTCACGCCCTTTTCTATTTTCGTGTCATTACTTAGTTCCGCCATTTTTTTTTTTTTTATCCCAATGCAAGTAGTTTTCTCCCATTATAAGTTCTGGACTTTTCATACTTTTTTCCCAAATGGATCTAGTTTTTATCGTAATTTAAACAGATCCCCGTGCTGTACCTTGCCAAACGCTGCAATTCAAAGTACCGAATTTGACTGCATATAAGACGCACGGGTGTATAAGACGCACCCCAATTTTATCAGAAATCAAGAAAAAAATTAGTAATTAGTAAAATTAGCAAAATTATTAGTAAATGGTACAGCCTATGTGCGTTGTGGTACAGTGGATATCGGCTCGGAACGAGAAACCGGGGAGCCGAGTTCGAATTCCAGTTGAATCCATTGTATTCACTTACGCGCAAATACCCTTGGGAAAGGTATTAATCCGTCTCTTCCTTCCAGTTATGGGTTAAATAACAGGACAGATTGGGTTCTATAGCCTTGGTCAGCAACCAGTCTACCGCAGAAAGCAATGGCTACCTACTGCGGGATAATCTTCTGCCCAGTCAGTCATGTCTCTTTAGGGACATGATCGCCCAAGCGTGTTTCACGTATGGCACATTAACTGACTGACAGACTAAACTGTATTAATAAGGTATGATTTTCGTTAAACAAGCCATGATTAGAGTTAAACGAAAAATGATAAGGGAAAAAATAAAGGAAAAGAGAAAAATATTAATGAAGCAAATATATTTTACAAATATATAATTTGGATTTTTTTTTAAAATATAATTTGAGCGGAACAAAACACTAATATTAAACGTGATGAATTTAATATAATGAATATTATCAATGACGATACTTTTAATCTGCATAATAGCCTTTTAAATAATGACACTAGATATATGGAAGTTACTCATGATTAAGCAAATACGAGTTGCCAGGTAGATAATTTCGGCCGACTATCGTGAATTTTAGACCTACATATGGTATATAAGATGCTGGTGAATTTTATAGGATATTTTCAGTAAAAAGACAGTGCGCCTTATATGCCGTCAGATACGGGTAATAAAAATTTGATTAAAAGTATAACTTGTCGAAAATTAATAACAATTGTTTGTACTTCGTGAATTTGTTGTTGAATTTCATGGGGAATTTGCTATTTGGTTGGCGAATTTGCTGACATAGTAATAGTGATGTCAATCCCTGAGCCGGGGCATAGCTTAGTATATTTAAGCGTTGGCTTTTGGGTTTGGTAACACAATAACTGTGAGTTCAACCCCTGGGCCAGGCAGTGTGTACTTCGATTTGATAGAAACGGGGTGAGCAATAGTTGAACGGTACTAAATAAGAACTAGACGAGATATCCCTAGACATGGGCGGTAAAATTAGAACAATCTACACGCGTAGATTAAATAAAGAGTCCCATTCTGTAAGTTAGCCGAATCAACATGCATCTGATGAAGACCGGAAGATACAATGGCCGTAACTTAGGACTAATGTCCTCAATTTTGTCGTTACTTTAATAACTTTTCGGTTGTGCATTCCGGTGTTCTTCAAGGGTCTGTCATCCCGTTGACGCTTGAAATTGCACAAGTGTCCGAGTGTAAGTAAAGGTCAAGGTTCCAATGGGGGAAGTAGACAAGACCAATTTTCCCTATTCTGATAGAGTTAGTGTATTAAATGTACTTGTAAAACTTATAACACTCGTGTAGTGTAAATATCACGCCATAAACGAAGTGTCATAAGTGTGTACATTGTACACTTACATATTTTGATATCAGAAGTAAAAACAGTTCATTAAGACGTATTCAGAGCAATTCAGTTTTCTTGAAAAAATAATTCATAATAATAATAATAATAATAATAATAATAATAATAATAATAATGACGTTAATCAATAAAGCATAACTCAAACAACAGATAAAAAGTTTCCATTTTTTTCTTTTTCATTTTACCCTTTCCATTTTTTTTTTATATTTTCATCTTTTCACCGTAACTTTTTAAGAAAACATTTTTGCCACATCCCTGTTTTCTTGTACTTTACGACTTTTTCTCAGCCCAGTGATTTTTTTCTTTGCGCCATTTTGTTTTTTGCAAAATTATTATTTTATTTCTCTCCTCTTTTAATTTATTTCCTTTTTAAATGTTTCTTTACACTTGTAACTTTTGGTTTTATTATTTTTAATTTGGCTTTCATTTCTTTTTTTCTTAAAACTTTTTTGTTTAACGCTTCTCCCCGTTTTCTTGATTACTGTGGACATTTTTCTGCCTTTTATTCTTCCCTTTTCTTGCTAATTGTTTTATTTTCTCTCTACCCTGAGATTTAGATTTTTTTATCGTCTATTGAAGTGTTTATTTTATTTCTATTAATGTATTCTTCTCTTCCTTCTCTCCTTCTTAGAATCTACATTGTAACATTTCGTTCTTGCCCAATCTTCGTAATCGCTTCCATTTTTGTTTGTCTATATAAGCTTCCTTCAGCTTCCTTCCTTCCCAATCAACAGTTTTTCATTTGAACCCCTTCTTCTCTCACGTTGAAACAATAAAAACAAAGCAAAATCTCTTAAATGTGGTTGTTTTTTTGCATCTTCGATGATTTCCTTAACTCCGAGACATGTTTATGCAGTGTTCACTTAAGACTTTAGAGAATTAAAAAATATGAGGGGATAAAAAACTGGAACGTACATAGAAATGAAACGAAAAATAACGAAAAAGGAAAAATCTTAAGAAATAATAATGAATTATGTATGCAAAATAAAATTGCAAAATATTACTGTGCTTTGTTAATCTGTATTTTATTGAATGCACTTTAAATCAGAAAACATTTTTTAAAGTAAACAATAAAAATAACCTGAAGGCCATACTTTTGGATAAACACAGTTTGTCTGATAAAGGACAAAGTTAAATTAATATTTCATAGTTTATTTACACCATCATCAGAATAATCACTTTTGCTTCAATAATGTCAGTCTGTACAGAAAATTATATCTTGGAAATTTATATCGAACATTAAACCGATCGGTGGTGTGAATAATATATATTTTTTTGGTGTAGTGTTTTAACTTTTTACTCAGTGGGATATACACACATATCTTTTTTCTTTTTTCTTTTTTAATTATAGCAGCGTTATATCTGTGACTGCTGAATGTTTCCTTGTAGGGAAACGGCTAATATTGCTATTAACATTTAGTTTTCAAAATCTCATAAAACTTGGAGCCGGTAGTCCATTCGAAAACAAATAAAAAGTGAGCTAGCAACCCAAAAGTGAGTATTAGAAAAGTCAGTTGCGTTAAAAAACTGTCTTGGTACTGCAGCAACTTCAAGACGCTCGCTACAGATGCTGAGACACCGGCCGCTAATTCCACCTTTTCTTCTTTCTGAACATATGTAGATGAACAATCCTTTTCTTTCATATCAGTTTACCATTATTATTTACCGTATATATCATTTCGTTTTCTCATCTATTCTTGGTGTTGTTAGGAATCAATAAACTTAATTTCAATTCTGTTAGTGGACTCATCGTTCATAAAAATATTTGTTGTCGTCCTAAATATTAAGATTGTTTCCTTTACAAAAATTTAATAAAGCATCATTTAAACGAAGAATGCTTTTCACTTTTTAGCTTTATAACATCTTATTAGGAAAGTGTTTAAATTTCAAGTCACTGTCACTGATTCTAAGAAAGAAATGTGCATACACATTTAACTCCTAGATAAGGTAGTAAAAGAAAGCAAGAAGAAAGGTCTAGTTATCAATTGCAAAAAAGGAAAAGGGAAGGCCATTAGCAAGTGGATGTGGCCCAAGAGGCGAGCTACATATAGGAAGGCATCAAAATTTAAAAGGTATAGAAATTGGAATTATCTGGGAATTATGATGTACGATTGAAACATTGTACCGAAATCTGAAGGTATAATGGACTATAGAAAGACATCTTCCAAAAGCTAAGCAAAGTATTAAAATACAGGAAAATGTCGTTAAAACAAAAGAATAATACGAAGATTTTATGTAGAACACTTTCCTTACAGATGAAGAAAACATTTGAAGCAATAGTGATGTGATTTTACAGAAGGATGCTGAGAATACCATGGACGGAACATGTAAGCAACAAGGAAGTTTTAAGAAAATCGAAACAAAAAAGACACGCATTTCTGAGACACATAAAGAGGAAACATAGCTTGAAGAATTTGATACTTAAAAGGCAAAAGGAGTAGAGGCGAACATCGAGTAGCTTACCGAACGAATTTGTATGCATCGATGACAGGACAGCGACTGGGGTAATAGTAATGGGAAAACAGCTAGAAATGATAGGAAATTGTGGTGGGCCTTGATCCCACACGTCTTGACTGAACATGCCATATAAAAGAAGATATATGAAGTTTTATTTTGTATGCTAATTTCTCGATTTAAAAAATGTCGCCAAAATAGATGCTTTTAATAAGTACATAACCTTGTCATACCGTTTCTGAGTATTTTGTTTATTTGAATTTTATAAATTTCAAAGTAATTTTCATAAAAATTTCAAAATATTTAATAAAGATTTCATAAATTTCAAAGTAAATTTCATAAAAATATCAAATCTTAAAGTAAATTTTGTAATTTTTAAAATATTTAATAAAAATGTCCTAAATATCAACATAAAACTAATCAATTTTAAAGTAGGTTTTATAAAAAATTAATAAATTTAAAAAATAATAAGTAAATATTTAAATTGTAAAATATTTGATAAAAATTTAATAAATTTTAATTTAATAAATTTTAAAGTAAATTATTAAAATTTAATAAAGTCCAAGTTATTTAATAAAAATTTAATAAATTCCTACGTAAATTTCATGAAAATTTAATAAACTTTTAAATAAAATTAAAAAAATAAATTCTTAGATAAACTTTCAGTGTAAATTTGATAAATTTTAAAGTAGATTTCATAAAAGTTTTATAAACTTAAAAAAATTTAAGCAAATATTTCATAAATTTCAAGATATTTAATAAAAATCTAATAGATTCCCAAATAAATTTCATGAAAATTTTATACATTTTTAAGCAAAATTTACTTTTACTCACTCATTAAATTATAAAAATGATTTTCTTTGTAAACTTTATTAAAAAAATGTATTCTCGTTTTGTGGAAGTTTTTAATTCATCTTTCATATGATTAGCCTTAACTAACAAAGTGTGCGTTCATTTTGTAAGGAGACTCTTTTGCAAGAAAGGTTTCGCCTAATATCAAGTGTGAAGCATTTTGGATACGAAAATGATTCAAAAAGACAAAAGATATCACTATCATCAGGTCACTCAAAAATTCATTTCGAACCAAGTGATATTGTGATGAAAAAGTATCAAGTAACATAAGTCAAATGAAACTAACAATTAATTTTATATTTCTAGAAAGGCAGACATACCAGTTCTACTTCTACGAAGGAATTAAAATATGTTAAGTAAATATTTTAAAATAACTTGTGCGATGCCGTTTAATGTCAGAAGAGTTGCTCAATAAAAGTAATTTTCACAACTCACGCACTGCGAACCTGGTTGATTCTGTGCTTGTCTGACCCACTTGTAAATTTGGTTCACACTATAACTTCACATAGGTTCATGTATTGAGACAATTTCGCTCCCACCAACTAGCATGGAAGGAACACAGAGTTCAAATCTGGGAAGAAAACAAGCTTTGCTCTTTAGTGTGTATGTGTGTGTGTGTGTGAGTGAGTGTGTGTATGTGTGTGTGAGTGAGTGTGTGTATGTGTGTGTGAGAGAGAGAGAGAGAGAGAGAGAGCGAGAGAGAGAGAGAGAAACAGGTAAATATATGTGGGATGGAATAGAACTTTTATATTAACAGCAAAGATAGCTATATAGGTGGGTATGGTTGTATATTTCACGGTGTTTCATTTGTGACAAGTCTGCACATGACCAAAGCTTGGACAAAAATTTCCTGTAAATTGTCAGCCACTGGTGTGGACTGGAAAATGACAATGCTATGATTTTAGATGAAAATGTATAATTTTTATCAATTTATTACGAATAGTGACATAAAATATGAATTTGCTATTTTGAACAACGTTCAGTTGAAGTTTTCTTGGCGTAAAATGGCCACTAATTTTCCTGGAAAAAATCTGGCTTTAACAAATAACAACAGTTACAACTGCTGGATGCAATGCGTTTTGCCTGACTTTATTCTTTACCCAAATTTACTCGTTTGGAAAATTTCAAACAATTTTGTTATTAAAACATTGAAATTGACTTATCAGAGGCACTTGTTTTCAAGGTATAAAATTTAATTCCAAGTTTTAAGTATAAATCACAAGAATTTGTCTATACATGAGATGAGGTAGTGTTTATATTGTTTACACTGTTTAGGCTGTTGTCCTCATATTTATTGCCAAGTTTACGATGTTTCGGCCGTTGTACGCTTCGACCTTCTTCGGGTGTTAGGAATTTCGAACCTAACCATTTATTTCGATCACTGGGGTATATCATTCTCATTCCATGTGTGAAGCCACTTCCAGATGTCATGTAGTTATCTCTCTTTAACCCAACTCTCTAAGTTATTTGTTCACCTATGTTGAAACCAGGTGTTGAACTCACAACTCTTTGGGTTAAGTCATTAGAACTAACCAAAGCCTATATCCATTTGGTGATGTATCCTTGAGGAAGAAGGCTGCGGCGTACAACGGCCAAAACTTCGTAAACATGGCAATAAAGATGAGGACAACTGTCCAAACAGTGTAAATAATGTAAATCACAAGAAGTATAAGTTCACTAATTATAGTATTATATGGTACAATTGAAGTAGATAAAATTAGTGAAAACAGATACTTATATAAATAGAATTTTTTTTTTTAATCATATCACCTCGAGCAAGGTGGTAACGCCATTATGTGCAGGGGGCTACATAGGAGTGAAAAGATTGGAAAAGAGAAAACCGGAAACCGCATCCTAAACAGGAAACAAGGGATGAGCCTCTTCCCCTGTTCAATAGATGAGGGTGGAGTGTGAACCGGGCGATAGTTTAGTCTATCTACTCCAACTGAGAAAAAAAGTGAGAAGATTGGAAAAGAGAAAACCGGAAACCGCATCCTAAACAGGAAACAAGGGATGAGCCTCTTTCCCTGTTCAATAGAGATAATAAAGAAATAAATTTAACTTAGTAATTAAAAATATTTATAATTTTGCACGAAATAATTTTATAGGGTACGCGTACCTTGATACTTTAAGATATACGTCACCAGTGGGTATGGTTGTTAATTTTACTTGTGGCAAATAATCTGCACATGGGCAGGTATTTTCGCTCTATTGTCAGCGCTTCCAGATGATTACTCACGACTCAATTCAAATTAGCCAATTACATATTTGATCGTAGAGGGGTCATGTTGGGCAATTCATACATTTTCTCTAGTTTTTGTTTTTATATACCGGCAAATCTTTCAAAGAAACATGCAGCAAGTTTTATTGGATTAGAAGATTTCAGCATTAGGGAGGAGTGAACCACCTAGGAAAATAATTTCATACTTTCCTGCCCAAAAGAAAAGGCGTTAATGTGCAAAAGAACTTAAAAGAAATTTGAAATCAATAAAATTATAAACACTTTACTGGTTAGTAAACTGGACTGGTAGATACTCTGAATGAATTCTAAAAATTTAGAATGTGAAATTTGTAAATACAAAATATCTCGGTGTATAAATCAGTTATAACAGGAGGTAAGGAAATTAAACATAGTATAGGTTGCGCTAGTGGTAGTTTCACACAACACCGCAAATTGCCCCCAAACCAAAATATTAACAAAAAAATTCGAATCATGTTCTTCTCAGATAGAAAATTCCATAATAACAAAACTGTCAGCTGAATAGAAGGGATTTCTCAGATCAATGATTTTTAATGACTTCGATCGAATGAAGCTTGTAGATCTAAGCGAGGACCATCCTTTTTCGAACCTCACTTGACTGACGCTACACAATCGCAAAGAGCTATATAACAGAAACTAGATCATTTGAGGACAACAGCAGCAACAACAAAAATGGTTATCACATGTAACTCGAAGAGAAAATAATGACAGAATGAAGATGTTGACGTTCAACACTACTCCAAACAAAAAGTTAGGAAAGAAACCGTTATCTATACTGGAAAGAGTGATAACAGCAGACTTGAGAAACTTTTTTCTGAAAATTTGTTTTAATCGAAAGTTTTATAAATTACAACCTGGCTGTCCGTTTAAAGAATGCCGAATGTTTCCTAATAAGGAAAGGCCTAACATCACTGCTACAATTCAGTAGTTAATTTGTTTGTCATTGGGTGCTTAATACTAATGACCTTGTGCCAGAAATAAGCCTATTTTAGTAAATATAAATATTAATATAGAAGTTTGCTCGGATAAATAAAAGAAAAGTGATTTTCATAGTGGTCACTGCCTTTTAAGCTTGTTTGTAAGATTTTTTTTTCATAATAAAATCAAATAAAATAGACAAGGTAAAGCAAATAAGCCTAAAATTGGTTTACTTTCTATGGAATTTTTATTGACTTTTTGGTTTCATTTTTTTGTTTTGTTTCAACGCAATATGTTTTCCATTCCAGGGGCAGTTTCTTATTTTCAGTTTTATTTTTTAAAGGTTCTTCAAAGTTTTCTCTCTCTCTGTTTACACAACAAAGAAGAAATATGAAACACGAAACTGATTTTTTTTCTTATTTTACTAGTTATTTTTTATGAAGGAAAAAGTTGTTTCAGTTTTTTTTTTTTTTGGTTGATAGTTTCGTTTCTACTTTTTCTCGTACCTCTTTTTTACCTTCTTCCTTCCTAGCCTCGTTATCAAATATTGGAAGGAAATTTATTGAATATTTATTGGCTGGAACGTACGGAAACGAACAAGCGAAGGAGAAAAACATCTAAAATTAGATTTAGAGAGAAAAATAAAGCGAAACAAAATAAAAAAAATGTAAACGAATGAAGAGCTGTAAGAGAAAGGGGGAGGAGACACAACGAAAGGAAGAGTGAAGAACTATAAGAAACAAAAAAAAAGACGACAGAAAGAGTAATAAAATAAGAATTAAAGAGAAAAAAAAAGAAAAGTTGGACAATGAATAAGACTAATGTGTAGATGCGGCAGCTTAATTATGCACATTTGGACGTTGCATTCACAATGCCCGCTCCATAAACGCACACACCTATCATAGGAAGTTTTCCCACTCGCGGAACAGTGAATGTTCCTACTTTGTTAAATTACTGAGCATAGATGCACCTGCTTCGACACACGGCGTAATTCTGAGAGCAAATGAACAAAAATAAATAAATATTCTACGAATTAAGCAATAAACGCTAGTTTTCATTTTTCTCTTAAGTGGTATGACTCTTCAGGATGTAAGCGATCATAGCTCTCTGTAGCTTCCTTTTAAAAACCTCCATAAACTTTGAATTGCTATGCTTATACTTAGAATTAGGTTCTGTTGCATTCTCCACGGCTTTGGATTCAGAGTTAACTTTCTCCTAGACTGGTTGCCAACCAAGGCTTCGGGGTCTAGGAAAGAAGAGAATGGGTCATACTTTGTCTAGGGTATTAGTGCAAATTAAGCAGAAATTGTTACAGCTGAGAATTGAACACAGATTTTTAATACCTTTTAATGTCGTGTCAACCAGTACCTGTCTCAATTTTTGTCACATTAATATGAAAAAAAAAAAAAAAAAAAAAAAAAAATTCAATTTTCTCTGTTTCTCTTTTGTGGGATATACATTCTTTCTCCCTCTCATACACAAACACTGATACAAATTTTTATTAATAAAAATTCTTATATGCTTGCATTAACACGCAAATATACTCACACAAGTACTTGTAAATGTTATCTGCACAGGGTATATAATAGTTAATTTTAATCGAAGAGAAATACACGTAACTGGATATCTTAGTTACAAGCTTTTATTTATATATGTATATCTCAGTAAGTAATAATATTTAGAATTTAATTAAACCCATCTCAAAGCGAAAATATATGAATATATTTCAATTTCATTGTACAACAAACAACAATAAAAAAAATCACGCACGCTCGCAAAGATCTAGACGGATGGAAAATAATGTTTACATGTTTATTGCATATATTTTCACAAATTTGTTCATTAGCTAAGTCTCTCTCTCTCTCTCTCTCTCTCTCTCTCTCTATATATATATATATATATAGAGAGAGAGAGAGAGAGACTTTGTGTATTTTTAAAAAAAATTCAAAACTCCATTTCCATTTTTAAATAATTTAAGGTTGATTGTAGGAGAAAATTGTTTGATATATAGTGCCTCTCTTATATCGTGGTGCTTTTGATATTGTAGTTTAAATATTATTTTTGCATTTTCAACCAACATTTTTCATTAGGGTTCTTGTAAATTATAGGTTAATAGATATTTTTAATGCACTATTGTTACATAGGTGACAAGTAAAACGTCTTCTCAAAGTAGTAGTAATATGTTCAATATAGGTAATTGATTTATGACCAAAAAAAACACAGTTTTGTACAGGGCATTGGAATTCATATACTATATTATTCAATTTACTCATCAGTTTACTCATCAAGCCGAATTATTGCTAAAAAAGCAAAAACACACCCCTAATGAGTGAAGACATCATAACAGTGTCCTATTGAAACTTCAAAGTCGGCATGAATCTGCTCAGTTAAAGTAACAGTCTATTTGTATTAAAACTATTAACGCCCTATCTACACCCCGATATCGAGCACTTTACGATAAAAAAAACTGCTTGCTAAAATACCTTTTATCAGTTAAACTACTGAAAAAAACCCCAGCAATCTTGGCGCTAAACAATATCACAACTCAATACTCTCTCTCTCTCTCTCTATATATATATATATATATATAGATATATAAGAATAGATTCTCCCGTCGGATTCGACGTATGAGGATCTGAGGGTCTAATTGCTTCAGTTATTAAACCAAGGTAAACCGCCAGAAGACCCACACAACTGATTTGATTAAAGTAGTGAAGGCTTGTGCAGAACCATCCACTCTTTTCGGAACTATGAATACACTCAGTCGGTGCATATAAATGCCGCAGATGAAGCAGACAATAGACCTCAGGCTTTCAATTATCCCACAAAAATTGCGACTAACTGCTGCGGTAGACTGGTTGCCAGCCAAGGCTATAGAACCCAATATGTCGTGTTATTCAACCCATAACTGGACGGAAGAGACGGATTAATACCCTTTCCCAAGGGTATTAGTGCGTAAGTGAATGCAGGGCATTCAACTGGTGTTCGAACTCGGATTCCTGATTTCTTGCTCGAAGCCGATATCTACTACACCACAGCACACACACACACACACACACACACACATATATATATATATATATATATATAGAGAGAGAGAGAGAGAGAGAGAGAGAGAGAGAGAGAGAAAGAAACCCAGAAAAATATAGGGCCACATATCACCATCCTATACGTTGCTGCTGAGGTTACTGTCGTAAGTAGGTTTTACTGTGTGGAGTTGTTGACCCTATGCCTAATAGGTTTCGAATTTAGAATTGTTCTAGGCGGGATGGTGCAGTGGATATTGGCTCGGAATGAGAAATCGGAGAGCCGAGTTTGAATTCCAGTTGAATTCGCTGCTCCTGCTATATATTTCAAAATTCTCGAGAATATTAAAAAAAACGTCGGTAATATAATCGAACCTAACCTGACATTTCAACTTCAGTCACTTTCTCACCGACGTGACGTGTCTTCGCTACAAATATTTTCATGGCAATTGTTCTGATGAGCTTTCCCGCTTAGTATTTCGACTGCAGAGAGCCGAATTCGAATTCCATTTGAATTCCTTGCATTCATTTACGTACAAATACCATTAGGAAACGTATTAATCCATCTCTTCTCCCATCAGCTATGAGTTAAATAGCCGAACAGATTGGGTTCTATAGCCTTGGTTAGCAACCAGTATACCGCAGAATGTAGTAGCAACCTGCCCAATCAGTCATGTCTCGTCTGAGACATGCTTGCCTAAGCGTGTATCACGTATGGTACGTAACTGACTGACTAGGCGGATTACCAACTAAACTTGCCCTGCATTCAACCTCTGGGGAGAGAACGGATGGATTCATATCTTCCAAAGAGATATGTGTAAAAGTAAGCGTAACGGTTTGAGCTGAGATTTCGACTACGCTACGAGCACACTCTTGGAAATGTTATTTACTACTTTTACTTTACATTTTTGTGCAGTTTATTTTCTGCTACAAAGCCATAAGTGTTGGGTACCGAATGAGGATAGAAATCACTTAATTCGTAATGATATACGATACTAACGCGGTGTGTATTACTAATCGGTGAAATGCCTTTAATGTACATTTTCAAAGGTACGAATGAATACAGACAGGTACAGAAGACACCCGAAATAATTCATTATACAAATGTACAAATCTCAGACTCTCGAAAAAACACATGGAAAAAGAAAACGCTACACACACACACACACACACACACACACACACA
Source organism: Ascarosepion bandense (assembly GCA_037127315.1). Lineage (NCBI taxonomy): Eukaryota > Metazoa > Mollusca > Cephalopoda > Sepiida > Sepiidae > Ascarosepion > Ascarosepion bandense. The sequence continues at coordinate 5,667,242 of JBBBDQ010000662.1, forward strand.
CACACACAGAGGAGAAATGAATAAACGCTAAAGAAGAAAAGTGAAATAGTGTGGGATGGAGAAAGATATGGCAAAAATAAGAAAGTGAGAAATAGAGAGAATAAGAAAGAGATTAATAGAGAGAATAAGACAAAAAGAGAAAACGTGTAATAAAAAGAATGATAAGAAAGAGAAATAGAAAAAGAGAGAAAGAGAAAAACCGAGAGAAAGAAAGGTGGGGAGGCAAGCCGTCGTGTAGAAGTGTAAAGAGAGACCTTGTGTATTAAAAGGTCCTTTGATAGGAATGTGGGTAACCAGATATAAAAAAAATACAAAGCTAGATGCAAACCGACTGAGAAAGAGAGAATAAAAATATAAGAAGAAAGAAAGAGAGAAGAAAACGATGTGAGAAAAGAATGAGAAAGGAGGAAGAATAATTAAATGGCAGAAAAGAAGATCAGTACGAAGTGGGGGGTGAATTTGGAAACTACCAGTTTCCGTATGCGTATCAAAATGGTGAAGCCTAAAGGATGTTCGCCTAAGACAAAGACACATCTACAATCTTCCTGCATAAAATATACAAAGCTTTCAAAATACAAACAAAGAACATTGGAATATATATCTGAATCGGAAAGCCTTTAGTGTACAAATTCGCATAGGGCGAGGGTAAATGAAAATATAACATAGATACATGTGCCTCAAAGTTAGTCTTTAATCTTCAATTGTAATCTCGCACACATACCGACATATACTCATAAAAACAAGACAGGGATCAAGAATAAACAAATAGACAAAAAACACAGACGGAAGCTATCCCATGGCCACTACTATTCTTGTATTGTGGCAAAGAACAAGTGCTAACTTGGATTCCACTGAAAAAGTTCAACATGATTCCTTCCTACTCGAATCAACCATTTTGTCTGCTCGTTCTTATTTCCTCAAGGAAATGCGTGTCGTCTAATAAAACTAAAAAAACTTTTCTTTTGTTTCTCCAACAATCTTTATCTGTTCATAAAAAAGAAAAAAAAAACATCTATTTGCAATTTCTGGACGTACATGACTTGTAGATTTCCATCGGGAGAAAAAGGTAATTTTCTCTATGTTCTTATATATATATATATATATATATATATGAAAAAGAGGAGGTGGGTAAGTTTTCTTTTTTATTCTGGACACAAGGCAGGCATATCGCCAACCTGGCGATATATTCACTTGAAGAGATTTTGTTTTAACGGAAAACTTGTACATGCATGCTAAAGTAGTTTTCTTCAATAATTAAAGCAGAAACGGCTAATTCCTGCGAATCACCATGAAAAAAAACCTGTTTTTACTTCATACAAGAATTTGATCATTCTTAGAATCTGGTGAGGATTTCAATTATAGCTGAATACGTAATTCATTAAATGGACAACCGACTTGCAAGATTTGCAGACGATTTTATTGGTTGAAGAGAAAACTCTTGTGAAAAACAATTCCATCTTTTCTTTTTTCTAAAACATGTAACAAAGTTTAATTTTTTGTCAGATACTCGTGCTCTCAAATAAATGAAAAAAAATCTAAATTTGCATATGTTAATTTTTTTTGCAAAGAATTCTTTTTGTAATAAAAATGAGAAAAAATATAAATTATATTTTTCTACTAAATCAAAAACTTTAAGTTTTAATGAAAATTTCGGAAAGCAAGTAAGACTGACTGACCAATACTGCTGATTATTTTAAAACTAACATTATTCAATATAAGGCTCAAGAGTCGCTCAAGATAGAGGGGTAGTGAATGATGTTTGATAGGAACATAAGAGGTAGTAGAAATTGAAGAGTATGAGGATATGGAGGATAGATAAAGATTGATCCTGGACTTGAAGAGGATAAAATGTTAGTGTTCTTGGGAATCTGCTTCACAAAGTAACAGTTCTTGAGAAGAAGCTGTCTTGAGTGGAACTTTCGGTGCTACTATAGCGTGAGTTCTTTCTCAATATATGGTCTAACCAGGTGCAGCGCGGAGGTCTACCGTGCTCCTTCCCTTACGTGGCCATCCAGAGACAGGAGCACATATGCAAGCAATTGAGTGACCGTGGATGGATGCTAAAACGATGATTTTCAAGAAAATGAGAGGTGTTGGTAGTCAGTTGTTCCAGTCAAATCTTGATCATTTTTGCTGGAAGACGGCAAGGAAAAAGATCCAGTGATCTATTTGTGCCACCCTAGAAGATATACACGGTGTTTATTATTGAAATAAATATATGTATTGTATTTAATAGTTTATTTATTTTTACCTCTCTATGTGCGTTGTGGTGCATTGGATATCGACTCGGAACGAGAAACCGGGGAGCCGAGTTCAAATTCCAGCTGAATTCATTGCATTCACTTACGCGCAAATACCCTTGGGAAAGGTATTAATCCGTCTATTCCTTCCAGTTATGGGTTAAATAACAGGACAGATTGGGTTCTATAGCCTTGGTCGGCAACCAGTCTACCACAGAAAGCAATTGCAACCTACTGTGGGATAATCTTCTGCCCAGTCAGTCATGTCTCTTTCGAGATATGATCGCACAAGCGTGTATGACGTATGGCACCTAACTGACTGACTGACTTTGAAAATAAATGGTATGTAGATATATAAATGTTAATATAAGGTTTAAATAAATATGTGTACACATACAATATTATAGTTCGATGCTGCGGTAGATCTCACGCTATAGTCGAAATGGGAGGTAGATCTCACGTTATAGTAGCACCGAACTTTCTTCGTACAAATGCAATACGGGGAGAATGAGGATGATTCAACCCAGTAGACGCAGCTTGACAGGTCTTAGTCGTAATGGTTTGAATTGAGAGAATTTAATAATAGAGCTTGTCCGAAAATTTTCCATTAAGAATGGTGAGAGGCTTGCAACAGCGCGTCTGTAGGAAAGATGTCTGGTGCAAAAGGTCACGTGAACGTTTTTGAACTAGGTCATGGTTTGAAAGTTAGGTTTGGGTAGTCTCAGCCCATTTATAGCAGTCATACTCCATTTCTGATCTAATCTGACTTTTTGTATGTCAAAAAGGAGACAGGCGAATTCGATCCTTACAAAGTTATCATTACTTTAGGCCTTGTGCCAGACTAAGCTAATCAGTATATTACAAAGAAATTAAAATTGTGTCACTCACGTCAGTCTGTTCATGAATAGTATACTAGACAATGCCTCTTGACAAAAACATAACTCCGTCTCATGAACGTACGGCATGATCTGGAATTAGATCGTCGTCCAAAAGAAGGAAATCAGTATGCGATCTACGAAATCGCTCCAGGTAACATCTGAGTTGGATTAACATGAAAGGAATGTAGACCAATTGTCTGGTGGAGTAATGACGACGGGAATTCCTGCTATTGAGATGACAGGTTTATTCTTGAAAAGGTTCTTAGAAACTTCGAGAGGATTTCTACGATTGAAATGGCGCGATGCTGGAAGAGCCTGATTAGTAAAACAAAAAAGAAGAAAGATGCAGCTGTGTATCACAAGTTTATTCATCTTTGAAAGACAACAGATGTATTGAAATACTGGCTAGAAGCTGCCATTGTCCTAGTCAAGCAACAGAAGAATTATCTCAGGAGATAGATAACGTAAGTGGCACAATGAATCGACCAAATCAAGATAACACACAAGAGGTTATTTCCAAAATTGTAAAGGGAAATAATAACATCATTCACTATCTACTTCTGCTCTTCAAGAACATACTAACTTCAAATAAATATTTTTTAACTCACTATATTTATGTATGCACTGGGCACTCTGACGCAGTGTAATATTTCGCAAGCTTGTTTCACTGGACCAATTACGACTGAGTAGTGCCTTTGACCATCACTGGATACTCGATGCTTACGGTCTAAACGATGTTTAGTAAATAACTATGTATAACATTGATATTATACATATCTATCTACAAATTATTGGCGGACTTAGCAGGAAGCGGTCTTTCTGCGTGGCAAATGTGTGGGAAAGATAGGTAAGTGAAACAACATGCAAAATTAGTTTACCATTTTTCCTCCCCTTCCACTTGTAACATTTTTTTTTATCCAAATTCATTTTCGTGTGAAAAACGACAAGGTTTTGGAGAGAATGGAAACGAAAAAGAAACTTATACTTAACATCAGAAAGAGACAACTGAAGCTTCCAGGACACGTAATGAGGAAAGAGGGCTTGGAGAATATGATAATCACAGGGTGGATAGAGAGAAAGAGAAACAGGCAAAACTAGCGTGTGATGAAGCTTGATGGGATTAAACAAATGGATGGCAAAGCAGGGTTTGGAAAAAATAACAGAACCAAATATATTAAGAGCAACAAGGGACAGGAAGATGTAAAGGGCCATGATCGCCTACGTCCTGAAAGGACATGGCACATAAAAGAAGTTTGTTACTGTTAGGGCCATTTTTTGTCACAATGCCTATATTGTTAAGGCAATAACATTTTATTAAAAAATTAGCTACTTGTAAAAAAAGACAAACTTTTTTTTATTTATTTAAAAATATTTTTCTATCTTATTTGGTTGTGTCTTTTTGTTGAGGCTGCAAGTTTGTTTTTTGGAGGGGGCACAATCAAAACAATATAAATAGTCGTAAATATATTATTTCTTTATATTTTGTAGATTTTGCCCACTTTCGGAATGTTGCTTAGAGGGGCGGTAAAATTCTACGACTGCCCCGGTCAGAACAAACGCTACATATGCTGCTTATAAAAACTTTCGACATTTTATCGTCTTGTGAAATATTTGTACTAGCGGGCCCGTGCCGTCAGAAATGACAGCAAAATATTTATGTCGATATGTCATCTAAAATGACGGCAACATATATATTGATGTACCTACTATTGAGTATCTTACATTAAGACAAGACATGACAAAAAAAAAAAAATAATACAAGCCACTGAGCGTGACAGAAGGAATATATATATATATATATATATATATATATATATATATATATATTATTGCAAAAAATAAAATAAGGCGCTGTTAAATAACAAACACCTGGCAAGAACTTTCATAACTGGTAGTAAAGTTTAATAACTGGTAGTAAAGAGAATGAACTGAGCCGACGCTACCTCGCTATTGTCATTTTCTCCATATGCAGATTTCATTAAAAATGACAGAAAGTATGATGGTTTAGTTTTTTTTTATGCAATTTTTCATGGGATCTTATGATTTTTCTTGTGAGGACATAAATTATATAAAAAATTGTTCAAATGTTTTGTTTATCCGAGAACTTTCGGCTATACTTTGTCATTTTCTGCATAAGAAAGATTGCTGCCCAAATATATAAGTGAATAAGGAACGAAGAAAATATTAACAACACTCAAAACATTAATTTAAAACATGGCTCAATATAGAAATAGAGCTATGAATATTTATTATAAATTATAGTTTAGAACATGTACAAGTTATCATCTACTACAAAGTGTACATTTTGTTTCGACATTGAAAATGACAATATCTTATCAGATATTAAACGCTATAGTTTTTATTATAATATAGAAGATTATTCAGTCAATATAATTTTATAGAAAATCATATTAACAAGTTCGCATTCCAATAAGTTGCAACACATGGTTTCTGTAATTTAGGTAAATAATATAATTCTTTTTAAGTTTTTGGACAAACCAAGTGATAACAAGGCGGAGGTGGGTTGTCAACTGAATAGCCAGTATGTGACCCGTAGGCCGAAGGGATAGAAAAATAAATAGAATCTAACAGCATGTGCAGGAAAAAGAAAGAGAAAGCAAATAATCTAACAGCATGGGCAGGAAAAAGAAAGAGAGAAACAAATAATCTAACAGCATGGGCAGGAAAAAGAAAGAGAGAAACAAATAATCTAACAGCATGGGCAGGAAAAAGAAAGAGAGAAACAAATAATCTAACAGCATGGGCAGGAAAAAGAAAGAGAGAAACAAATAATCTAACAGCATGGGCAGGAAAAAGAAAGAGAGAAACAAATAATCTAACAGCATGGGCAGGAAAAAGAAAGAGAGAAACAAATAATCTAACACTTCCAACTTTTTTAACCCGTTGACTGCCGGAAGTTAATTATGAAATCTGACGTCAAACGCCAACTCTATAAATGCAACTTATAAAAATCTTTTATTTGCTTGATTATAGTATCAACTGAAGTCTTAACATTGCCTTCAAACTAAAAATTATTACTACAAATGAACTTGCTGTTGTAAATGAAAATATATCAGCAAATGCCAAGGACGAGATAACTCGTGGTCTGGACAAAATTCGTAGTCGGCTGAAAGTATCTTGATGTCTTAAAGAACCTTTTTTGTGTTTAGTCGTATCCTGACTTGGACAAACCAAAAATATTGGCTTACCGAAAGTTTAACTTTTTTAATAGCTTATTTACAATCAGAAAGATGTAGAGAGTTTACATCACGTGCAAAAACAAAATCTAGATTAGAATGAAATGAGAGTATGTAAGGAAATCGAAGAAACAATTTCCATGAATAGCGTTCCCCACTTCCATCAAACGTTGCACACATGTGTATGCAACGTACCATTAATAACCCGTTAGCTAGAAAAGTATAGCATAAGAAAATCGTTGCACAAAATAGCTATAAGCAAGCAAACCTATAGATTGGTGATTCTTATACTATCAAGCATTATAAAGACGATACAAAGAATTGCTCACCATTAGCAGCTTAATCTGCGGGTCGGGTGTAACGATGACAGATTTTGGTTTTTTTATGACAAGAACTAAATCAGATAAGATTGTAATTCGATAAAAATCACTAATAAAAAAAGACAAGAAATCTAAAATAAAATCACTTCTTTTTATTCATCTTATTTTCTATTTTAACCATTTCACCCCAAGCAAGGCAGGAATGCCACTAGTAAACAGGGGGTTAAAGGGAGTGAAAGTGAAGAATGAGAACAGGAAGGAGGAAATGGCAAAATAATAATAATAATAATAATAATAGGCTTCAAAACAAAAGATGGGGATTGATGTTGCATTTAAACTTCTGAAAATTGTAGTTATCAGGGAAGCAAGTAAACGGAAGAGAGTTTCACTTGTAAGATGTGCGAGAAAAGAAACTGTTGGAATAGAAGCGACGGTTGCATAGCTATTTGCCAGTCTAGTAGCATGCTTAAATTCATATACACAAGTTTTATTATTAGTTATAACTTTATTTTGGTTTGCTTCATATTATTAAAAAAAGCTGAATATGACATTCTTACAGCTTATACAATTCATATAAAAATAAAAACAAAACATTGTGCCAAACAACTGTGGAAAAATACAGATTAGCTGCATGGTTAGAGTTTGTTTTCTTGTGCCAGCTTCAGGCTCTTGTAAATCAAGGCAGCTGGTTCCGGTCATGTCAAGAGATTATTCTTTATTTATGATCAGCCCTGTTTATTGATAGCTGTAGATTGACGGTCTGAATAGTTGCGAAAAAAGAAACAAATAATCAAAATTAAAGAAATACTTTTCCGGAATTCTTTTGATTCCCTTTAATAGCAATCTAATTGTGATATGATCCTTTACCTGAAGCAAGTATACTCAATATACAGGACCGCGTGCACTCTTTCCGAGAATGACGATAAACTACATCCGGCAGCAAGGCCTCTGATCGAAAGATTTGAGGTTTTGAGGAGCATGAAACCACCTCTTAAATGCTGATGTTCCCAGGCCTACCCTGACACGGGGCAGAAACACCTATGAACAAACAGTTAACCCTCAAACCGGAAAGTATGAAAATACATTTTTATAGTGAAAATACCAGCAATATATTTTCATAGTAAAATAATTATCAGCAACACATCTTTTTTAAAGTAATTACAAATGCTTTAAGAAAATTAAATTTCGGCATTAAATTTTTTTTTTTTTTAATCATATCACCCCGAGCAAGGCGGAAACGAGTCGAGTTAAGGTCGTCGCGGATGCGAGACCGTACCGAGGGGTTACGGAATCCCTAAACAGGGCCGAGTAGAAGTAGGGTCGTCCCGGCTGCGACTCCGAGTGGCCAATTCGACTGCCGAAGCAGGATCAGAACCAGAAGCTGATGTGGCGGCTTCGATGGCTGATCTACTGCCGGAAAGCAATTGCGATTTTGATGGCTGATGCGACCGCCGGGAGGCAGGATAAGGGCCGAAAGCGCGGGGTGTTATGCATAGACAACTCCGAAAATTCTGGGCGAAGCGAGGCTGGTGATAAGCGAACGTGTTCACCCGTAAAGAGTTGATATGTCGCTAAAGAACTCCCCATCTCAACACTAATGCAAATACGCACACATACATGCACAGCCAAGAAGAGTAACATTTAGAGAAAAGAATTTAGCTGAAAATAAATTGCTGTCAGTCATTCTTTTCTGTACCGCCGTGACCCTTTCGGACGTGAGCGATCGTGACTCTCCAAAATGTCGCGTTCTTTGTAGCTCTTAGAAATTGTTGTTCTTTTGATATCATCCCTAATCCATGTTCTTTTTTTTTTATAATCATATCGCCCCGAGAAAGGCGGTAACGCCACTGATGTGCCGGGGGCTACGTAAGAGTGTAAAGATTAGAGGAGAGAAAGCCGGAAACCACATCCTAAACAGGGAACAAGGGATAAACCGCTACACCAGTTCAATAGACGTGGATGGAGTGTGAACCGGGCGATAGTTTGCTAATCATTTGCGCAAACTCGTTAGGTATGTTGTTCGCCGCATTCGTCTTTTTTCCAGCCTTGAATCTATCATGTGAGTGTCAAAATCTTTAAGTTCTCTTTCCTCATTAGGGGCCAAAGATATTTCAACTGTCCGTATAGGAATTTTTACCTTTACTCGATCTTGAACATTGACTTCTAACTGGACACAAAACTATCTTACTCGTAAGATATAAATACTTTCATTTTTTTTTTACCCTTGTATTTTTCGGATTGTGGATGTACAGTGGATATCGGCTCGAGACGAGAAATCGGAAAGCCGAATTCGAATTCCAGTTAAAATCATTGCATTCAATTACGCGCAAAATTACTTTTGCGAAAGGTATTAATAGGCCGCTTCTCTCTCCAGCTATGGGGTAAATAGCTGAACAGATTGAGTTCTATAGGTTTGGTTTGCAACCAGTCTACCGCAGAAAGTAATGGCAACCTACTGCGGAAAAAAATTCTGTCCAGTCAGTCAGGTTCTTTTGAGACAGGATCGCTTATGTGTGTATCACGTATGGCACTTAACTGACATTTCTCGAGACGAGCAAGAATCACGGAAAATTCGCAAAGCTTATTTGTTATTCACGAACGGAAGTGATCTGAATACAAAATAGACACCATTATATCTAATTTAAATGCTGTTTTATCCACTTATAAATTTACTTGTACTCACGAGTCTGTGATAACTCTATCCTCTCTTTATTAAATTTAAAAAAGTCTAGCGAAATACCCCTTCTCTTATTCCAAAGCCCGGCTTCGTAGAAGAAAATGAAACTCCAAGAAAATGTTCTTTTAGAACTGCTAAACTGATTTGATTCATATTCAAAAACTACATTCAATTTATAATTCATTCAATTCTAAAAATTATTTTGCTTCAATTCAAATCAAAATAATATTTTTGTCGTGTAGCGTGCCAACTTTTCATTATAATTTGAAAATTAATAAATAAGAAAGAGGGAGAAAGAGAGATAATGGAAAGAGAAAGAGAGTGAAATGAGAAAATGTGTGTGAAAAGAGAAAAACAGTGTAAGAGAAGGGGAGAGTGAAAGAGAATAAAAGCTGGAAAGAGAAGAGAGGGCAAGACAGAGAGAGAGAGAGAGAGAGAAGGAGAGAGAAGTTGTGAAAGAGAAGAAGAAAAATTAAGAAATCCTGGGAGATAAAAATGAAATTATGTAGCTATAATACTGGATATTAAGATAACCCTAATAAACGGATTTTTCTGGTTGTGGGGCTTCAATGTTAAAATGTGGTATCCTTAGAAAACCGATTTATCATATTTAATTGAAGACCAAATAAATTAGTGTTAGAGAGAGAGAGAGAGGGGGGAATCAGAGAGTGAATGGGGAGAGAGAGAGAGAGAGAGAGAGAGCGTACAGTCGATTTTATTCTCTGTCTTCCTTTCTCTCTTTTCATCTCTCTTTCCATCTCTTTCTTTCTCTTGATGCTGCAAATGCATACAAATGACTCGGCAACTCAGTCTGTTTTTCTGGTCTTTGCCGATTTACATTAGGCAAATCTCTAAACAAAGACGTCATACGATTTCAGAGTCACCTTACTTCCTAAATGGCAATGTTTGCTTTTTCCTCCATGATTGATTTTCAGCCACCAACCTCATCCAGACAGAAATCCATTTCCAATAAAAGATCTTAAAAAAAATGTAAAAAGACTTTTATTGAAATTAAGTAAAAGAAACTATTTACTTTGTCTCTCTCTTTCCTTCTCTCTCTCTCCCATCGACCTATTCACCCATTTTCTGGAAAATTCTTCTAAACATCGAAACCTTTTTCTTGTTTACGCATCTGCTTATGTTGTTTGTTCAATAGTTCGGGTATTTTTTTACATGATCTTTTTAAAAATCCGTTTTCTAATTTTCTAAATCCGATTCACTGCGTGAATAGATGCATGCATTTGATAGATACAGAGAGCACACGAGGTAAAGACAGTTAGAGACAGGGTAGAAGGAGAGAAGAGAGACTATATATTTGTCGGCTTCGCATGGAAAGTGTAAAAGTCTCTCTCGCGGGAAGATAAGAACAATAAACGAGAAATGGATTTGAACAAAGCTCTGCAGACTTCAAGTGAAGTCCGTATTTCAGAAGCTGAAGTGTGCAAATAAGCCCGATTGCTTTCGTACAATCTTGAACGAGTTCGAGTCTCACTGGGTGTTTCTTACGACCAGGTCTTTGGATGACCAGGATAAACATTAAAACGTCAACAAGTGTGTGTATCGGAAGCGAAAAATTTGACTTCATTCGGCACAGTACCACAAAACGGCGGAGCAAGAAGACTGTGTTGAGTTTAATCTTTTAAGTGGAAAGAGGCTGATTGGTTGCCTGCATTTTCGGCTGACTGCCTTGAAAGCTAGGATATAAAAGCAGGCAATTTTTCTTTATTTTTTTAATGTTATCGAAACCGAAGCAATAGTAAAAGTGAAAGTGAAAAATATACAATTTTCTCAAACGCAAATCATTCTTCTATTTACAATATATATATATATATATATATATATATATATATATTGATTGTTTAATTACTTACTTTCTGGTCATAATAAGATTAGACCAGTGAACATTTGTATTAAAAAGTGTTCAATAGAATTATATTGTAGAATTTTTGAATATTTTCCATTTGTAAACGAGTTATTTCGCGGACTAGGTTTCTATATTTGTTTCAATAATTGCAAATCGCCAGAAGAAACCACTCATGGTAGAAACCTAGGTCGCGTAATAACACGTTTACAAATGGAATATATATATATATATATATATATATATATATATATATATATATATATATATAAGGACATTGAATAAATTCTCGCTGTTTTCCAACAAATGATGGAGTTCCCAGAATTGTGTGCTTGCAGTTTCAGATGTTAACGCATTTATAAGAAAGTACTATAAGCAAGCTTGAAATTCAGTATATATCATTTTGCCAAAGTGTAAACAACTTTCGTGCCAAAGAAAGTGTATTTGCGAGTAATTTTACTGCACTACTTTATTTAAAAGATATCTTCAGGTGAAGCACACAAAATTTTTGTTGAGACTTACGGCGCCCATGCTCTGTCGGAAACAACATGCAGAGATTTGTTTAGACGTTTAAAAAATAATGGTTTTGATATTGAAGATAAAGGACGCTTTGGTGCACCGAGAAAGTTTGAAGACGAAGAATTGGAGCCATTATTTCTCATGTCAGGTGCAAGCTGAACCTATAGAATCATTGGGAGGTGATCATACAACAACTTCGAAACGTATTAAAGCATTAAGAATGATTCAAATGCAAGGACATTGGGTGTCATACGAGTTGAAGCCAAGAGACGTCAAACGTGTCTTGTCACGTGTGAACAGCTGCTTCAGTTGTAGAAAAGGAAAGGTTTTTTTGCAATCTATGGTGACTGATGATGAAGTGGATACACCACAATAATCGTAAGTGTAGAAGATTGTAGGGTTAAGCCTGGTCATGCATCAACATTGGCGGCAAAGTCAAATATCCACGGTTCAAAACATCCGCTCTGTATTTGGTAGGATCAGCTGGGTTTAGTTTATTATGAGCCGAAATCATCACGGGAGATTGTAATTAACTACAATTGAACCGAGCACTGAAAAAAAAAATCGGCCTCTATACGAGCAGACATGATAAAGTGAATGTGCAACATGACAACGTTAGGCCATGATGCAAAACTGAAAATCTACTTGGAAACGCTTAAATGGGAATTTTACCCTACGTATCAGACATTGCCTCGTCCGATTTTCACTTGCTTCGATCGATGGCACATTATAAAAAGTGCTGAGTAGCACTTTTTATTTTTATGAACATGCAAAAAAAAAAAAAAGAAAGAATGGTTCAAATCATGATTAGCCTTAAAAGACGTGTCGTTTTTCCCACGTAAAATTCAAGTGCGTCCAGAAAGATGGGAAAAGTAGTGGTTAGCGATCGATAATAATTTCAGTGCCATGTTTTTAACTAATTTTTGTAAATTGAACATTACTTTTCATGAAAAATCAGCGAGAAATTATTCAAGGTATCTATCTATCTATCTATCTATCTATCTATCTATCTATCTAACTATCTATCTATCTATCGCATTATGTCTATATCTATCTATCTATCGCATTATGTCTATATCTATCTATCTATCTATCTATCTATCTATATATCTATTAATCTATCTATCTATCGCATTATGTCTCTATCTATCTATCTATCTATCTATCTATCTATCGCATTATGTCTCTATCTATCTATCTATCTATCTATCGCATTATGTCTCTCTCTCTCTATCTATCTATCTATCTATCTATCGCATTATGTCTCTATCTATCTATCTATCTATCGCATTATGTCTCTATCTATCTATCTATCTATCTATCTATCTATCTATCTATCTATCGCATTATGTCTCTATCTATCTATCTATCTATCTATCTATCGCATTATGTCTCTCTCTCTCTATCTATCTATCTATCGCAATATGTATCTATATATCTATCTATCTATCTATCTATCTATCTATCTATCGCATTATGTCTCTCTCTCTCTATCTATCTATCTATCGCATTATGTATCTATCTATCTATCTATCTATCTATCTATCTATCGCATTATCTATCTATCTATCTATCTATCTATCTATCGCATTATGTCTCTATCTATCTATCTATCGCATTATGTCTATCTATCTATCTATCGCATTATGTCTCTATCTATCTATCTATCTATCGCATTATGTCTCTATCTATCTATCTATCTATCTATCGCATTATGTCTCTATCTATCTATCTATCTATCTATCTATCTATCGCATTATGTCTCTATCTATCTATCTATCTATCTATCTATCTATCTATCTATCTATCTATCTATCTATATATCGCATTATCTATCTATCTATCTATCTATCTATCTATCTATCTATCTCATTATGTCTCTATCTATCTATCTATCTATCTATCTATCTATCTCATTATGTCTCTATCTATCTATCTATCGCATTATGTCTCTATCTATCTATCTATCTATCTATCTATCTATCTATCTATCTATCTATCTATCTATCTATCGCATTATGTCTCTATCTATCTATCTACCTATCGCATTATGTCTCTATCTATCTATCTATCTATCTATCTATCTATCTATCGCATTATGTCCTTATCTATCTATCTATCTATCTATCTATCGCATTATGTCCTTATCTATCTATCTATCTATCTATCGCATTATGTCCTTATCTATCTATCTATCGCATTATGTCCTTATCTATCTATCTATCTATCTATCGCATTATGTCCTTATCTATCTATCTATCTATCTATCTATCTATCTATCTATCTATCTATCTATCGCATTATGTCCTTATCCTTATCTATCTATCTATCTATCTATCGCATTATGTCCTTATCTATCTATCTATCTATCTATCTATCGCATTATGTCCTTATCTATCTATCTATCTATCTATCTATCGCATTATGTCCTTATCTATCTATCTATCTATCTATCGCATTATGTCCTTATCTATCTATCTATCTATCTATCTATCTATCTATCGCATTATATCCTTATCTATCTATCTATCTATCTATCTATCGCATTATGTCCTTATCATCTATCTATCTATCTATCTATCTATCTATCTATCTATCTATCTATCTATCGCATTATGTATCTATCTATCTATCTATCTATCTATCTATCTATCTATCTATCTATCTATCTATCTATCGCATTATGTCCTTATCTATCTATCTATCTATCTCTCTATCTATCGCATTATGTCCTTATCTATCTATCTATCTATCTATCTATCTATCTATCTATCGCAGTATGTCCTTATCTATCTATCTATCTATCTATCTATCTATCTATCTATCTATCTATCTATCTATCGCATTATGTCCTTATCTATCTATCTATCTATCTATCGCATTATGTCCTTATCTATCTATCTATCTATCTATCTATCTATCTATCTATCTATCATTATGTCCTTATCTATCTATCTATCTATCCATCGCATTATGTCCTTATCTATCTATCTATCTATCCATCGCATTATGTCCTTATCTATCTATCTATCTATCCATCTATCTATCTATCTATCTATCTATCTATCGCATTATCTATCTATCTATTATATCTATCTATCTATCTATCTATCTATCTATCTATCTATCTATCTATCTATCGCTTTATGTCCTTATCTATCTATCTATCTATCTATCGCATTATGTCCTTATCTATCTATCGCATTATGTCCTTATCTATCTATCTATCTATCTATCTATCTATCGCATTATGTCCTTATCTATCTATCGCATTATGTCCTTATCTATCTATCTATCTATCGCATTATGTCCTTATCTATCTATCTATCTATCTATCGCATTATGTCCTTATCTATCTATCTATCTATCGCATTATGTCCTTATCTATCTATCTATCTATCTATCGCATTATGTCCTTATCTATCTATCGCATTATGTCCTTATCTCTCTATCTATCTATCTATCTATCTATCTATCTATCTATCCTATTATGTCTATCTATCTATCTATCTATCTATCTATCTATCTATCTATCTATCTATCGCATTATGTCCTTATCTATCTATCTATCGCATTATGTCCTTATCTATCTATCTATCTATCTATCTATCTATCTATCGCATTATGTCCTTATCTATCTATCTATCTATCTATCTATCTATCTATCTATCTATCTATCTATCTATCGCATTATGTCCTTATCTATCTATTTATCTATCGCATTATGTCCTTATCTATCTATCTATCTCATTATGTCCTTATCTATCTATGTATCGCATTTTGTCCTTATCTATCTATGTATCGCATTTTGCCTTTCTATCTATCTATTATCATGTCCTTATCTATCTATCTATCTATCGCATTATGTCCTTATCTATCTATCTATCTATCGCATTATGTCCTTATCTATCTATCTATCTATCTATCTATCTATCTATCTATCTATCTATCTATCTATCGCATTATGTCCTTATCTATCTATCTATCTATCTATCTATCTATCTATCGCATTATGTCCTTATCTATCTATATATCGCATTATGTCCTTATCTATCTATCTATCGCATTATGTCCTTATCTATCTATCTATCGCATTATGTCCTTATCTATCTATCTATCGCATTATGTCCTTATCTATCTATCTATCGCATTATGTCCTTATCTATCTATCTATCTATCTATCTATCTATCTATCTATCTATCTATCGTATTATGTCCTCATCTATCTATCTATCTATCGCATTATGTCCTCATCTATCTATCTATCTATCTATCTATCTATCTATCTATCTATCTATCGATCTATCTATCGCATTATGTCCTAATCTATCTATCTATCTATCTATCTATCTATCTATCTATCTATCTATCGCATTATGTCCTTATCTATCTATCTATCTGTCTATCTATCTATCTATCTATCTATCGCATTATGTCCTTATCTATCTATCTATCTATCGCATTATGTCCTTATCTATCTATCTATCTATCTATCTATCTATCTATCTATCTATCTATCGCATTATCCTTATCTATCTATATATCTATCTATCTATCTATCTATCGCATTATGTCCTTATCTATCTATCTATCTATCTATCTATCGCATTATGTCCTTATCTATCTATAATATCTATCTATCTATCTATCTATCGCATTATGTCCTTATCTATCTATCTATCTATCTATCTATCTATCTATCTATCTATCTATCGCATTATGTCCTTTATCTATGTATCTATCTATCTATCTCTCTATCTATCTATCTATCTATCGCATTATGTCCTTATCTATCTATCTATCTATCTATCTATCTATCTATCGCATTATGTCCTTATCTATCTATCTATCTATCTATCGCATTATGTCCTTATCTATCTATCTATCTATCTATCTATCTATCGCATTATGTCCTTATCTATCTATCTATCTATCTATCTATCATGTCCTTATCTATCTATCTATCTATCTATCTATCTATCTATCATGTCCTTATCTATCTATCTATCTATCTATCATGTCCTTATCTATCTATCTATCTATCTATCTATCTATCATGTCCTTTATCTATCTATCTATCTATCTATCTATCTATCTATCTATCTATCTATCTATCTATCGCATTATGTCCTTATCTATCTATCTATCTATCTATCGCATTATGTCCTTATCTATCTATCTATCTATCTATCTATCTATCTATCTATCTATCGCATTATGTCCTATCTATCTATCTATCTATCTATCTATCTATCGCATTATGTCCTTATCTATCTATCTATCTATCTATCTATCTATCTATCGCATTATGTCCTTATCTATCTATCTATCTATCTATCTATCTATCGCATTATGTCCTTTATCTATCTATCTATCTATCTATCTATCTATCTATCTATCGCATTATGTCCTTATCTATATATCAATCTATCTATCTCTCTATCTATCTATCTATCTATCTATCTATCGCATTATGTCCTTATCTATCTATCTATCGCATTATGTCCTTATCTATCTATCTATCTATCTATCTATCTATCTATCTATCTATCGCATTATGTCCTTATCTATCTATGTATCTATCTATCTATCTATCTATCTATCTATCTATCGCATTATGTCCTTATCTATCTATCTATCTATCTATCTATCGCATTATGTCCTTATCTATCTATCTATCTATCTATCTATCTATCTATCTATCTATCTATCTATCTATCTATCTATCGCATTATGTCCTTATCTATCTATCTATCTATCTATCTATCTATCTATCTATCGCATTATGTCCTTATCTATCTATCTATCTATCTATCTATCTATCTATCTATCTATCGCATTATGTCCTTATCTATCTATCTATCTATCTATCTATCGCATTATGTCCTTATCTATCTATCTATCTATCTATCTATCTATCGCATTATGTCCTTATCTATCTAACTATCTATCTATCTATCGCATTATGTCCTTTATCTATCTATCTATCTATCTATCTATCGCATTATGTCCTTATCTATCTATCTATCTATCTATCTATCGCATTATGTCCTTATCTATCTATCTATCTATCTATCTATCTATCTATCTATCGCATTATGTCCTTATCTATCTATCTATCTATCTATCTATCTATCTATCTATCTATCGCATTATGTCCTTATCTATCTATCTATCTATCGCATTATGTCCTTATCTATCTATCGCATTATGTCCTTATCTATCTATCTATCTATCTATCTATCTATCTATCTATCGCATTATGTCCTTATCTATCTATCTATCGCATTATGTCCTTATCTATCTATCTATCGCATTATGTCCTTATCTATCTATCTATCTATCTATCTATCTATCACATTATGTCCTTATCTATCTATCTATCTATCTATCTATCTATCTATCTATCGCATTATGTCCTTATCTATCTATTTATCTATCGCATTATGTCCTTATCTATCTATCTATCGCATTTTGTCCTTATCTATCTATGTATCGCATTTTGTCCTTATCTATCTATGTATCGCATTTTGTCCTTATCTATCTATCTATCTGTCGCATTATGTCCTTATCTATCTATCTATCTATCGCATTATGTCCTTATCTATCTATCTATCTATCGCATTATGTCCTTATCTATCTATCTATCTATCGCATTATGTCCTTATCTATCTATCTATCTATCGCATTATGTCCTTATCTATCTATCTATCTATCGCATTATGTCCTTATCTATCTATCTATCTATCTATCTATCTATATATCTATCTATCTATCGCATTATGTCCTTTATCTATCTATCTATCTATCTATCTATCGCATTATGTCCTATCTATCTATCTATCTATCTATCGCATTATGTCCTTTATCTATCTATCTATCTATCTATCTATCTATCGCATTATGCTTTCGGGCGGCGTCCTTTATCTATCTATCTATCTATCTATCTATCTATCTATCTATCTATCTATCGCATTATGTCCTAATCTATGTATCTATCTATGTATCTATCTATCTATCTATCTATCTATCTATCTATCTATCGCATTATGTCCTTATCTATCTATCTATCTATCTATCTATCTATCTATCTATCTATCTATCTATCGCATTATGTCCTTATCTATCGATCTATCTATCTATCTATCTATCTATCTATCTATCGCATTATGTCCTTATCTATCTATCTATCTATCGCATTATGTCCTTATCTATCTATCTATCTATCGCATTATGTCCTTATCTATCTATCGCATTATGTCCTTATCTATCTATCTATCTATCTATCTATCTATCTATCGCATTATGTCCTTTATCTATCTATCTATCGCATTATGTCCTTATCTATCTATCTATCTATCTATCTATCTATCTATCTATCTATCACATTATGTCCTTATCTATCTATCTATCTATCTATCTATCTATCTATCTATCTATCAATATGTCCTTATCTATCTATTTATCTATCGTATTATGTCCTTATCTATCTATCTATCGCATTTTGTCCTTATCTATCTATGTATCGCATTTTGTCCTTATCTATCTATGTATCGCATTTTGTCCTTATCTATCTATGTATCGCATTTTGTCCTTATCTATCTATGTATCGCATTTTGTCCTTATCTATCTATCTATCTATCGCATTATGTCCTTATCTATCTATCTATCTATCTATCTATCTATCTATCTATCTATCGCATTATGTCCTTATCTATCTATCTATCTATCTATCGCATTATGTCCTTATCTATCTATCTATCTATCTATCGCATTATGTCCTTATCTATCTATCTATCTATCTATCTATCTATCTATCTATCGCATTATGTCTATCTATCTATCTATCTATCTATCTATCTATCTATCTATCTATCTATCGCATTATGTCCTAATCTATGTATCTATCTATCTATCTATCTATCTATCTATCTATCTATCTATCTATCGCATTATGTCCTTATCTATCTATCTATCTATCTATCTATCTATCTATCTATCTATCTATCGCATTATGTCCTTATCTATCGATCTATCTATCTATCTATCTATCTATCTATCGCATTATGTCCTTATCTATCTATCTATCTATCTATCGCATTATGTCCTTAACTATCTATCTATCTATCTATCGCATTATGTCCTTATCTATCTATCTATCTATCTATCTATCGCATTATGTCCTTATCTATCTATCTATCTATCTATCTATCTATCTATCTATCGCATTATGTCCTTATCTATCTATCTATCTATCGCATTATGTCCTTATCTATCTATCTATCTATCTATCTATGTATCTATCGCATTATGTCCTTATCTATCTATCTATCTATCGCATTATGTCCTTATCTATCTATCTATCTATCGCATTATGTCCTTATCTATCTATCTATCTATCTATCTATCTATCGCATTATATCCTTATCTATCTATCTATCTATCTATCTATCTATCTATCTATCTATCTATCTATCTATCGCATTATGTCCTAATCTATGTATCTATCTATCTATCTATCTATCTATCTATCTATCTATCGCATTATGTCCTTATCTATCTATCTATCTATCTATCTATCTATCTATCTATCATGTCCTTATCTATCGATCTATCTATCTATCTATCTATCTATCTATCTATCGCATTATGTCCTTATCTATCTATCTATCTATCTATCTATCGCATTATGTCCTAACTATCTATCTATCTATCTATCTATCTATCTTCCATTATGTCCTTATCTATCTATCTATCTATCTATCTATCGCATTATGTCCTTATCTATCTATCTATCTATCTATCTATCTATCTATCTATCGCATTATGTCCTTATCTATCTATCTATCTATCGCATTATGTCCTTATCTATCTATCTATCTATCTATCTATCTATCGCATTATGTCCTTATCTATCTATCTATCTATCGCATTATGTCCTTATCTATCTATCTATCTATCGCATGTCTCTATCTATCTATCTATCTATCTATCTATCTATCTATCGCATTATATCCTTATCTATCTATCTATCTATCTATCTATCTATCTATCTATCTATCTATCGCATTATGTCCTTATCTATCTATCTATCTATCTATCTATCTATCTATCCATCTATCTCTCTATCTATCTATCTATCTATCTATCGCATTATGTCCTTATCTATCTATCTATCTATCTATCGCATTATGTCCTATCTATCTATCTATCTATCGCATTATGTCCTTATCTATCTATCTATCTATCTATCTATCTATCTATCGCATTATGTCCTTATCTATCTATCTATCTATCTATCGCATTATGTCCTTTATCTATCTATCTATCTATCTATCGCATTATGTCCTTATCTATCTATCTATCTATCTATCTATCTATCTATCTATCGCATTATGTCCTGATCTATCTATCTATCTATCTATCTATCTATCATGTCCTTATCTATCTATCTATCTATCTATCTATCTATCATGTCCTTATCTATCTATCTATCTATCTATCTATCTATCTATCATGTCCTTATCTATCTATCTATCTATCTATATATCTATCTATCTATCTATCTATCATGTCCTTATCTATCTATCTATCTATCTATCTATCTATCTATCTATCATGTCCTTATCTATCTATCTATCTATCTATCTATCTATCTATCTATCTATCGCATTATGTCTATCTATCTATCTATCTATCTATCTATCTATCTATCGCATTATGTCCTTATCTATCTAACTATCTATCTATCTATCGCATTATGTCCTTATCTATCTATCTATCTATCTATCTATCGCATTATGTCCTTATCTATCTATCTATCTATCTATCTATCGCATTATGTCCTTATCTATCTATCTATCTATCTATCTATCTATCTATCTATCGCATTATGTCCTTATCTATCTATCTATCTATCTATCTATCTATCTATCTATCTATCGCATTATGTCCTTATCTATCTATCTATCTATCGCATTATGTCCTTTATCTATCTATCGCATTATGTCCTTATCTATCTATCTATCTATCTATCTATCTATCTATCTATCTATCGCATTATGTCCTTATCTATCTATCTATCGCATTATGTCCTTATCTATCTATCTATCGCATTATGTCCTTATCTATCTATCTATCTATCTATCTATCACATTATGTCCTTATCTATCTATCTATCTATCTATCTATCTATCTATCGCATTATGTCCTTTATCTATCTATTTATCTATCGCATTATGTCCTTATCTATCTATCTATCGCATTTTGTCCTTATCTATCTATGTATCGCATTTTGTCCTTATCTATCTATGTATCGTGTTTTGTCCTTATCTATCTATCTATCTGTCGCATTATGTCCTTATCTATCTATCTATCTATCGCATTATGTCCTTATCTATCTATCTATCTATCGCATTATGTCCTTATCTATCTATCTATCTATCGCATTATGTCCTTATCTATCTATCTATCTATCGCATTATGTCCTTATCTATCTATCTATCTATCGCATTATGTCCTTATCTATCTATCTATCTATCGCATTATGTCCTATCTATCTATCTATCTATCTATCTATCTATCTATCTATCTATCGCATTATGTCCTTATCTATCTATCTATCTATCTATCTATCGCATTATGTCCTTATCTATCTATCTATCTATCTATCGCATTATGTCCTAATCTATGTATCTATCTATGTATCTATCTATCTATCTATCTATCTATCTATCTATCTATCTATCGCATTATGTCCTTATCTATCTATCTATCTATCTATCTATCTATCTATCTATCTATCTATCTATCGCATTATGTCCTTATCTATCGATCTATCTATCTATCTATCTATCTATCTATCTATCGCATTATGTCCTTATCTATCTATCTATCTATCGCATTATGTCCTTATCTATCTATCTATCTATCGCATTATGTCCTATCTATCTATCGCATTTATGTCCATCTATCTATCTATCTATCTATCTATCTATCTATCTATCGCATTTATGTCCTTATCTATCTATCTATCGCATTATGTCCTTATCTATCTATCTATCTATCTATCTATCTATCTATCTATCTATCTATCACATTATGTCCTTATCTATCTATCTATCTATCTATCTATCTATCTATCTATCTATCTATCGCATTATGTCCTTATCTATCTATTTATCTATCGCATTATGTCCTTATCTATCTATCTATCGCATTTTGTCCTTATCTATTCATGTATCGCATTTGTCCTTATCTATCTATGTATCGCATTTTGTCCTTATCTATCTATGTATCGCATTTTGTCCTTATCTATCTATGTATCGCATTTTGTCCTTATCTATCTATCTATCTATCGCATTATGTCCTTATCTATCTATCTATCTATCTATCTATCTATCTATCTATCTATCTATCGCATTATGTCCTTATCTATCTATCTATCTATCTATCGCATTATGTCCTTATCTATCTATCTATCTATCTATCGCATTATGTCCTTATCTATCTATCTATCTATCTATCTATCTATCTATCTATCTAATATGTCCTTATCTATCTATCTATCTATCTATCTATCTATCTATCTATCGCATTATGTCCTAATCTATGTATCTATCTATCTATCTATCTATCTATCTATCTATCGCATTATGTCCTTATCTATCTATCTATCTATCTATCTATCTATCTATCTATCGCATTATGTCCTTATCTATCGATCTATCTATCTATCTATCTATCTATCTATCGCATTATGTCCTTATCTATCTATCTATCTATCTATCGCATTATGTCCTTAACTATCTATCTATCTATCTATCTATCTATCGTATTATGTCCTTATCTATCTATCTATCTATCCATTATCCATTATCTATCTATCTATCTATCTATCTATCGCATTATGTCCTTATCTATCTATCTATCTATCTATCTATCTATCTATCTATCTATCTGTCTATCTTATGTATCCTATCTATCTATCTATCTATCTATCTATCTATCTATCTTATGTCCTTATCTATCTATCTATCTATCTATCTATCTATCATGCCTTATCCTTATCTATCTATCTATCTATCTATCTATCTATCTATCATGTCTATCTATCTATCTATCTATCTATCTATCTATCTATCTATCTATCTATCTATCTGTCCTTATCTATCTATCTATCTATCTATCTATCTATCTATCTATCTATCTATCTATCTATCTATCTATCTATCTATCTATCTATCTATCTATCTATCTATCGCTATGTCCATATCTATCTATCTATCTATCTATCTATCTATCTATCGCATTATGTCCTTATCTATCTATCTATCTATCTATCTATCTATCTATCTATCGTCATTATATCTATCTATCTATCTATCTATCTATCTATCTATCTATCTAGCATTATCTATCCTTATCTATCTATCTATCTATCTATCTATCTCTCTATCTATCTATCTATCGCATTATGTCCTTATCTATATATCTATCTATCTCTCTATCTATCTATCTATCGCATTATGTCCTTATCTATATATCTATCTATCTATCTATCTATCTATCTATCTATCTATCTATCTATCTATCGCATTCATGTCCTTATCTATCTATCTATCGCATTATGTCCTTATCTATCTATCTATCTATCTATCTATCTATCTATCTATCGCATTATGTCTTATCATCCTTATCTATCTATCTATCTATCTATCTACCGCATTATGTCCTTATCTATCTATCTATCGCATTATGTCCTGATCTATCTATCTATCTATCGCATTATGTCCTTATCTATCTATCTATCGCATTATGTCCTTATCTATCTATCTATCTATCGCATTATGTCCTTATCTATCTATCTATCGCATTATGTCCTTATCTATCTATCTATCGCATTATGTCCTTATCTATCTATCTATCTATCTATCTATCTATCTATCTATCTATCGCATTATGTTCATATGTGTCTATATATCTAAACCATGTTGTTATAGAAATCAACTCTGCGCAGTGATTGGTAGTTTCACGTCTTAAGTGGTTATCAATCTGTTTGGTCATCCGACCATTCGCTCTATCTGCGATATTGAGCACATTTCCTCTCATTTATATATATATATATATATATATATATATATATATATATACGTGGCGAGAGAGAGAGAGAGAGAGATAACAATAAAGTTAAAAGAGTGAGAAGGAATCACTAATGCAAATAGGATGTTCTTTGTTTTAGAATCGAGTTTGTTATTTGATGAATATTTTGTTGTTGCTTCCAATTATTTTTATTCTCTTCCTCGCCATCTTTTGAACGTTTCAAATATTTGATGGAACTTCACTTGAGTTTGGTATTGATTTAAGCTAATATTTCCTACACGCTTTTACCTCGACCACAATCAGTTTCCGACATTTAGACAGTGTGTTTACATCTGTGCATTTCTGCGCACTCAGTTTGTGTGCCCGCCTGCATACGATTTATGTTGGCGTATAAAAGCATGTACATATAATGCCAAGTATGTACGCACACACCCATTTTTATTATGTGTATAGTCAGGTATCGACTCCTGTCACCTATTAATTTAAAATTGTTGCCATCCGTTAGATTTAACTAACATTAACACAAGCGCTGTTCACGGATTACTTTGTAAGAAACGAAATTAGATACAGCAGGTAATTCGGACTTTTACCGCCGCTGAACAGCAAAAGAGGATTTTAACTTTTAGTAGGTGCAAAACACCGATACCTGTATTGACATTTAGAAAGCCTAGATTATTCTGGCACAAGGCCACGATAGTAGGGCATCCATGAAGATCGCACTCAGTTTACTAACAGTTTACCAGAACCCTGACAACACTTTTACCGAGGAAGAGTGGTTAAAAAGTTAGCGTTACGACCATGAGACTAGGGTCCGAAATTCACTGTGGTCGATCTGTCAGGACGGTGATAATATCGGCCTTGCGATTAGAGAATGAGATAGGGAGTAAAAGAAAAAGAAATTCTGGAATTTTTACTTTTGTGTCTGATTTTCATTGATTAATCAGATTTCACGTACGTTCGACTTGTTAAGAAAACGTTAGTATAATTTACGGCGTTCCAAATTCAAGGAGAGATGATGCGTCCTTTCGAATTTCTAAGAAATGAGGGTTTCGAAGTCTAACCGAAAAACCGTAAATGTTGTTTTATGTATATGAGAGAGAGAGAGAGAGAGAGAGAGAGAGAGAGAGAGAGAGAGAGAGAGAGATGGTGTAATATAAAAACGGTTGTTTTGTTTTTATGGCAAATCAACCTCGACGGGTCATTTATTGCCAACTAAACTTTATTTATTTATTGCTGGTAATACCTTTTTTCTTTCAACAATTTATTGTTGTTTTCTTATATAAGATTTTCTGTCTATTAATACTTTTTTCTTTTCGAGTATCAAGATTCATTGGGATTTGTTTTTTTTTTAAGGACAGGGTCCCCAAGTCCTACCCTTGTTATTTAACCAATAACTGGAAGGAAGGGACGGATTAATACCTTTCCCAAGGGTACCAGTGCTTAAGTGAAATGCAGAGTATTCAACTGGAATTCGAACTCGGCTCACCGATTTCTCTTTCCGAGCCGATATCCACTGCACCACAATGCACATCCGTCACTAAATGCTTACAGCATCTGGTATTCCCAAGCGGTCACCCATCTAAGTACTGACCAGGCTCAACATTGCTTAACTTCCGTGATCGAGCGAGAACCGGTGTATTCAACGTGATAGGCCGTTAAGCCGGTGAAAATGGAGAAATACAAATAGTTAGAAAGAAAGCAAAGTGAATACAGAAATTGCGAGAAAGGTGCCTGAAAATATGAATAAAGAAGATACACATTAGGGAAAACAGAAATAAACAAAGTAAAGAAAGAACTAAAAAAAAGAAGAAAGAAATTCTGGAATTTTTACTTTTGTGTCTGATTTTCTGACCAATGAAAATTAGATTGATTTTCTGACCAATGAAAATCAGACACAAAAGTAAAACTTCTAGAATTTCTTTCTTCTTTTTCTCCCTATCTCATTCTCTAATCGCAAGGCCGATATTATCACCGTCCTGACAAATCGGCCACAGTGAGTTTCGGACCCTAGTCTCACGCAAGCAGGGGGAACACACGAAGTACAAAGAGTTTAATTTCGTTCTTTGTTTTTCTCTATCATTTTTTCTCTTTTTTTTTATTTTACGTATTATTCTTTTTCTTCTTTTTTTTTTTAGTTCTTTCTTTTCTTTGTTTATTTCTGTTTTTCCTAATTTGTATCTTCTTTATTCATATTTTCAGGCAGTTTTCTGACGAGAAAAGAATAATACGTAAAATAAAAAAAGAGAGAAAAAATGATAGAGAAAAACAAAGAACGAAATTAAACTCTTTGTGCTCCGTGTGTTCCCCTGCTTGCGTGTGAGAGACAGAGTTCACAAGGCATGAACGAGAGAGAAGAGTCGGAAGAAGATGGCAGGAAACTATTGTAAAGATTAACAAGAAAAAAGAGGAAACGGCGACAAGCTGCTTGTAAGAGTATTTACATATGTGCGTGTGGGTATATGTGTACCCAAAGTAAACACCATTGCGATGAATATAGGTATGTGTGTAGGTCATATTAGGATTACTTTTTGAGTGCAAATACACTAAAGGCTGTCGACGGAACACCCTGGAGCCATTGCATAGAAATAAAAAGAAGCGTATGAGAAGTGACAATAAAATTCTCTGGACAAGAGAAATGAACGATGGGAAAATTAGAGAAGGAGAGCAAGGAGCAAAAGGAGAGCAAGGAACTAAAGCAAAAACAAGATAAAGAGAGCGGATGTAGAATTAGATGCAGAAGAAAGAACAAGACATTTCCCTATTATGGAAACGACAACTTGATTACGAAGGTTTATACTTGAGACTAGTTATTCGCAGGGAGGAAGGGATTGAATAAGATGGAATTGTAAAACAAGGTTTTGTCTTTACTGCCTCCACCAAACCAGATATATATATATATAAGAGGGCCACATGTACTTAGCCGGTGCGAGAAAATGGTCATCGAGGTAATGCTTGTTGTTAGGAAGCAAAGCAGATGTAAGCTATCATGTTTAAGTATCTCTGCTATTCGTCATTTCATATCTGCATTGTATAAACATGCCGAGTACATTCAGTTGAATATTTCACTGCGGTTCTTTAGGATTCTGCGGTGATCTGTCTGATAAAGACATTTTCTTTGTAAAGTTTCGATATCAACGTAAATAAAATACCGCATTTGCCAGCCTATTAGACACACCCATACATTGGCCGCACCCAAATTTTGGCATGGAATATTTAAGAAAAAATGCGCACGTCATAACCAAAAACTCAAAATCATATCCTTACCTTTATGCGATATTCTCACTAATCTATTTAATCTAAATCTAAATCTAATCTAAACTTATTTATAAATGAAACTTTGTCTGTGTGTGTGTGTGTGTCTGTGTGTGTGTGTATCTATAGACTCCGAAACGGCTGAACCGAGTTTCTTGAAAATTTACACAGTTGTACTATAAGCGTCTGCGAGTGTTCTTAGCTAGGTTTTGTGTCGAGGTACCCCCAATAAATATCGAAAATCGATAATCGAAAAAATCGGGTTATAGAGGGAGTGATCCGATTTTAATCAAATTTGATACTCATAGACAAAGACATCAGAAACGATATTCAGAAGTTTCAAGGTTGCGGTTCTTACAATAGTGCAGAAAATCGATAATTTATATATATATAAAAGGCAAGATGTTTGTGTGTGTGTCTGTTTATCTGCCTGTATATCTGTATTTTTTTCAACCCTTTTATTTTAGTTTTTGCTTCGGGTTTGGCTCTATGTAAGTTTAATTGTAGTTCTTAATCTCAGCCATGATGCTATTTACTCAGAGGACTTATTTAGCCTTCAACATTCAGTTTTCGACGAAAAAAACTTATTTAATATCGATACCAGGAAATCAAAATTTGATTTACACCCATTCATTTTTCTTTCAGTCTACGGTTTCGCTTTAACTGGAAACAACTATTGCTTTTTAGTCTTTCGTGCCAACGTCCAAAGAGTCTGAGCTCCAGGACCATGAATTAGTTTTAAAGCTTTCATTACACCCGAGCAACGCCGGGCTATACTGCTAGTAATAAATAAGCACTTACAGTATTAGCACAAATTAAACTACTTGTACATTTTTTAAAAGAGAAGTGAGGTAAGGTTTAATTACCAGTACTGTTTTTGGAAAAGAAAAATTTTAGTAGATTTCATCCTGCATTTATTACAATTTTTAAAATTGTTTTTCAAGGAGCAACATCTGTACATACAATAAATTCATAACAGCTAAAAAGAAATCTACTGGTATCAATGAACACCGGTACATATGTTAATAGGCAAAAATAAAAACAAAATATGGTACTTGTTGGTAAATGAAGTCCCATCTCATACAGTCAGAAAAGCAAATTCCAGTACCTGTATATCAATAAAAACACATACAAAGCAAGCATGAATATACCATTCAAAGCAAATATTTCGGTAAAATCTGGTATTTCTACCAAACAAGCAGCAAAACATTGTACAATTTCATAAATAATAATTTCTTTTTCGTGTGTGAATTTCTCAGGAATATTTTTATTGATAAGTTTGTTCACTTCCAGGGTCCTAGTCTCAGAGCTAAGCTTTATGTGTGAACGGATTCCTGGTTAACCCCACTTTTTTCATGGTCTTTATACCCATCTCATACACTGTATGAGATGGGTATAAAGCTGTATTGGATGAAGGGTAATTTTCTGGTGCGTTTTTGGGAAAATAACCGCCTACAGCAAATACGGTAGGATTAAGTTATGGTTAGGAACATTGAAAAATAACAATGCTATTGATAAACTTATATGAATTTGGAAAGAAAGCGCTTATTGATCAGAAATAATTGACCTTATATAACCAAGCAACAACTTTAAAAGTTATCCTAGTCAGAAGAGTCTTTTAATAATTCTGTTCGTCCCTTCCTTAGTTAGCACATTCGTTATACCATGTTAATGCTTCATAAATAATAGACTATTTCTTTGTGATCCCGTGGAAAGACGGAAAAGACATATCAGAAACGCTACTTGGTTGGTTTCAGTAAAAAAATTAAAGAAAGACAGAAAAAAAAAAAAACAAGAGCAAGAAAGACGTGTTTAATATCTCCTGTCAAAACTTCATAAATAATGGAATATTCTGCTTTGATCGCGTGGAAAGACATATCAGAAATGGTATTTAACCAAAGTGAAAAAAGAAAGAAAAAAAAAAGGGAAGAGAAGATAGAAGTGTTTAACATCTGTTTCAGTGAAATAAAAAATGTTGTCAAGTTTACAGCTTTTCATTTGTATCCCCTTACTTCTTAAAATAACAACCAGTATTCATACTTTTGATTGTTATTGTAATATTTGGTAAACATCGTTAAGCTCAAACTTTTAATGATAGGATGGGGGAATTTTTTAAAAAATAATATCGCCCCGAGCAAGGCGGTAACGCTACTGATGTGCAGGGGGCTACGTAAGAGTGAAAAGATTAGAAGAGAGAAAGCCGGAAACCATGATCTTATTCAATCATTAACTTAAAAATTAAGATTCGGCAGAAAATTCACGGATCTTTCTAGATAAAAGAATTGCATAAAAGTGACATCAGAATGGCATAAAAACGTCATATCAAGAAGAAAAATAAAAGAAACGAGTACACATTCTAATATTCTGATGTCATTGTTAGACATTTTATTGCCCTTTGCCGAAAAAAGTCTTTTCTTTTGCAATGTTTTTGATATGAGGACTTTTTTATAAGCATAATTGGAGTAGATATACTTAATTGGAGTAGATAGACTAAACTATCGCCCGGTTCACACTCCACCCACATCTATTGAACTCGTGAAGAGGCTCATCCCTTGTTTCCTGTTTAGGATGCGGTTTCAGGTTTTCTCTTTTCCAATCTTTTCACTCTTTTCTCTCTTTATTTTTTTTCAATTGGAGTAGACAGACTAAATTATCGCCCGGTTCACACTCCACCCACGTTTATTGAACAGGTGAAGAGGCTCATCCCTTGTTTCCTGTTTAGGATGTGGTTTCCGGCTTTCTCTTTTCAATTCTTTTTACCCTTACGTAGCCCCCTGCGCATCGGTGGCGTTATCGCCTTGCTTGGGGTGATATGATTAAAAAAAAATATATCGCCCCAAGCAAGGCATCTTACTGCCACTGTTGTGGAGAAGGAAAGTTATGAGACAGAGTGACAAGTTATAGGTGTGTCAGGAAGTGGGTAAGAGAAGGATGAGAATACTGATGAGTGGAATGAACGGAGAAAGGAGCACGAGAGAGGATGCAGGTTAGTGAGATAGGAGATGGCTATTGACTTTACATTTACATTCTTGGAGATTGTAGCTGTCGGGGAAGCAAATAAACGGAAGGGAATTCCACAAGCGGGAAGTGCGAGAAAAGAAGCTGGTGGAGTAAAATTTGCGTTTTTATTTTATTTGATTGTTTCAAAACTTACAAAATGCTGACCCAAATTCAATAAAGAGGGCTTACCTAGACACAATTACAGTATTATCTTCAATAAAATAAAAATATTTTAATTTCAAGTCTTTAATACCTCGGTGTCTTCATTCTTGTGGGTGCATCGTGATGGTGCAATCGTCTCGCTGATCGTTACTAATTATTAATAAGTTCGAGCCCAATGTTTTTGGCCTTGTGCTAAAAATAAACTAGCAAATAGCTTGTCTTCCTGCTCGTGCTGGGTCGCTATAGTTCTCACAAAAATAAAAGCTATGATTTGCAATCTAGTCTTGCCAATCACTTTGTGAATTCGATCCTGGGTGGTTCATTTCTTATTTGACTAAAATAAACTTCACTTATTTTTCACGCTACATCATTCCCATGAACACAATACTGGAAGTCGCTCGCTATTTCCATGGAAACTGTTCAGCTGAGCACTCTTTTTTAGTCTCACCAGGCCTTTATAGCTAAGACTCTTCACGCTACGTCCTCGGATTCCTCTCGTATTCCAGTTAGAAGAAGGAAGTTCCGCTCAGAAAATGTGTTCACAAGAACTGTTTCTTGCGGAACAGACTTCCGCATGGATGCTTTCGAGAAGGCAAAAATCTTACTCTTTTCAAGTCTAGTGCCAATCGTTATCTACTCTATTTATCTTTTTGTTATTTTTATTTTTTTTAATCGTGTCACCCCAAGCAAGGCATTCCACTGCCACTATAGCGCAGGGGGTTACATAGAGGGATTGGGTATAGGAAATGTCAGAAGGAGGATGGCAGACGACTTAGGATGTACATAGGAAGAGAGTTGGAGAGAGTGGGAGTGAGTTAGTGTGTTAGGAGGTGTCTTATGACCTTACATTTAAACTCCTGGAGGTTGTAGCCGTCGGGGAAGCAAGCATGCGGTAGGGAATTCCACAGGCGGGAAGTGCGAGGAAAGAAGCTGTTGGAGTAGAAATTGCGGTTACATTTCATGGGTTTCACTGTAAAAGGGTGGGACCTAGTTGCCAATCTAGTATCTCGTGCAAATTCACATTTAGAGGGCACCAGTGATTTAAGTTCGTCAGAGCAGAAGCCATGAAAGTATTTATAGAAGAGGCACCGGGAAGCCACGTCACGCCGGTGAGAGAGATACTGCAGGCGGTCAGCCAAGTCGGTATCGATCACATTACAGATTCTTCACTGTATTTTGTCAAGAATCCCGAGGAGAATAGAAGGGCACCCGACCAGATGTGGCAGCAGTACTCAATACGCGGGCGGATGGTGGATTTATATAAGTGCAGGATAGATTCGGGTGGAAAGAATTTCCGGGCCCTGCACAGAGAGCCGACTTTCATAGCTGCGGATTTAGCAATGGATTTGACGTAGTCATTCCACTTGAGGTCCGCTGAGAGTGTCAGGCCAAGCAGGAGTAGTGATTTACTCTCTGGAAACAAGCCTGTTCCATGCTAATGGGAGGTAGGTGCGGTTGTCTGTGGTGGTTAATTGACAGCAGCTTCATTTTGGAAGAATTGAATTTTACGAGCCATTTCTTACCCCAGTCCACCACGGATTGGAGGTCCTTCTCAAGCTCGGCAGTGAGGTTCGCCTTGTCACCAACACCAGATTTTTGATCGAGGCGAGAGTAAACTGTGGTATCCTCGGCGGACATGCCTACTTGTGATCTTATGGCATCGGGGAGATCATTGATATAGATTAGAAAGAGCGTAGGACCTAGGATAGAGCCTTGGGGTACACCCGCGTTTGTAGGGTAGTTCTGGGAGGCATGTCCGTTTAATACCACCTTCAGTGTGTGGTTAGAGAGGAATGACCGGATTAAGTCCAACAAAAGTCCAGTTATGCAATAGCTTCGCACTTTCCGTAGAAGGCCGGCATGCCATACTCTGTCGAATGCTTTAGAGATATCTAAGGCGACAGTTCGGGCTTCACCATTCTTGTCGAGAGCCTGGTATATATACTCGATGATGGACGTTAGCATATCAGCAGTAGACCTGGTGAAGCGGAAGCCATACTGTTTGTCCGAGAGGAGCCCGTGGGCTGTGAGATGCTGAACGACCTCGGCATTGATAATGGCTTCGAACACTTTGCCGAAGATCGGAAGAAGGCTGATGGGGCGGTAATTTGCGGGGTCCGATGGTTCGCCAGTGTTCTTGAATATTGGAACCACAGAAGAAGACTTCCAACAGGCAGGAAAGCAGGAGGAAGATAGGCAGAGGTTGTAGAGCTTAGAAAGGATAGAGGAGAGTTCAGGGGCACAATTCTTCTTTGTGAGGGTCCAGTTTTGAGATTTTGCTAGAAATCAGCGAGGGCGTGATGTGGACGTCATTCAATTGGGCCTCAGTTCTAGATGGGAAATCGGCTGTATGGATTCCAGACGAATCCAGAGTCGAATTGGTCGAGAATCTATGGGCAAAGCATTTAACCTTGTCCGCTGAGGAGGTGAGGACCTCAAACTCGTTTATTAGTGGGGGTATTGAGGACTTATTGAGCACGCGTTTGCAGAGGCGCCAGTAATCTTTGGTACCGAACTTGGAGGATACTATGCGCTGCTTGATCCTGGCAGCAAACAGCATCTTAGCTTCGTTAAGTATCTTTTTACACTTATTACGAGCTGCTGAAAGAAAGTGTCGATACCGACACGTGTGGTCGAACACGGATCTCCAGGCAAAAAGCGTAATCGTTAAATGAATTTTGCTACTGTGATCACGTGACTATAAATATTTAGTATATAAAACACTCAGACAAAAGTCATGAGTGTATTCTGTGTTGTGCATCATTCTGGTGTTGTGCGTTATTGAAGAGATTATTTCTGAGTGAATTACTCCAGATAATTTTTCCGAGATAATCATTGTGTATTATTCAAAGGATTCGTTTAGTACGTTGACTTTACGCAAAATATCGAGATATTGTAACTCGCTAATAGCAAGTTACCAAAAGGTTCCTTCAGAAAAACATTACGAAAATCAACGTTACAAAACTTTTTAATCTTAATTTCCCATGTCCTCCCTTTACATTAATATCACACACATCACTCAGTAATCTTCTATCATGAGTGGCTCTTGAGACTAAAAATGATATTTTGTGAGTTTTTACTTAGCTTCTCACAATGAAGGATTTTTTTTTTACTGTTAATGGAAAACATAATTTAAGGGAAATACATGTTGACGGATTCCACCAACCTGGCACCACAGATGAGACATCCGATCCCTTGAAAAGCAATTCAGTTACATTCACAGATGAACATTTCGCAGAGAGTTAAACTTACATTCAAGGCTCGCAAGAGTGACGAGTTATGTGCTAGAGTAAAATTCTATAATTATGAACATTAATGGAAGAGCGAGTAAGAGGACGTCTATCCGTATATTTAGGCCGGCGAAGAGGAGGTGGTTGATGGCAGACAGGCCGGTGACCACGGTAATTATGCATAGTTAAGGGCTCGAAATTTCCCCTCCCTTCCCATACTAAACTGACCTTTACAAACATCAAAAGGATGAGAAAAAGAAATGAAGGTCAATTTTTGACCTTGCACATCAACTTAATAGGAATGCGAGTGGGCCTAGGAGACAGAGAATTTGTGAATGGAGTTTAAAAGGAAGCCTTCTCAAATGTTCGAAAGTCTAAAGGCATGAAACTGAAAACCGTTGAAAACATATGCTCGCATGAGTACTTTTGTGTGTGCATTCAGTTAGTTAACTGCCATTCATGATACCCGCTTCGGCAATCATGTTTCAAAAGAGACATGACTGACTATGCAGAAAATTTTACCGCAGTAGGTTGCCATTACATTCTGCGGTTGACTGGTTGCTAACCAGGGTTATAGAACTCAATCTGTCTCATTTTTTAACCCATAGCTGAAGGGAGAAGAGATGGATTATATTATTTTGTTTTAGTAATAAGTAGTAATTAGTGTGGGTTCAGTTTTATTATTTCATGATTCTTGCTTTTCTCAATAAATCAGTCAGTCAGTTAAGTACCATACGTGATATACGCTTAGGCGATCATGTCTCGAAAAAGGCATGTCTGACTGGGCAGAAGCTCTTCCCGCAGTAGGTTTCCATTACTTTCTGCAGTAGACTGATTGTCAAT
This sequence comes from Ascarosepion bandense, assembly GCA_037127315.1. Lineage (NCBI taxonomy): Eukaryota > Metazoa > Mollusca > Cephalopoda > Sepiida > Sepiidae > Ascarosepion > Ascarosepion bandense. The sequence continues at coordinate 5,702,522 of JBBBDQ010000662.1, forward strand.
CAAGGCTATAGAACCCAATCTGTCCTGCTATTTAACCCATAGCTTGATGGAAAAGCGGTGGATTAATATCTTTTCCAGGGTTATTTGCGCGTAAATGAATGTAACGAATTCACTTAGAATTTGAACTCCGCTCTCCGATTTCTCGTTCTGAGCCGATATCCACTGCACCACTATATTATCTAAAATGAATTAGACGAAAAGAAAACAATTTAACAATCGAAGAAATTGTCATAATTGAATAAATTTCTAATGAGGTGAAAATATTTGTCAATGTTTAACCATCGTGCATGAACCCCCCAAAAACTGTGTCAGAAGAACGGTTTTTTTTCTCTGACACCACCATTATTTTAACTGCTTTTACTCTCCTGCAATGTATATTGTTTTAAAAAGCAATGATTATAATTTTGATAAAACCTAAACATCTGAATAGAAAGCACGGAGAAGTGATGCCTAGCGGCTCGGATCATTGCATTCACTTAGCTAGCTATGGGTAAAATAACAAGACAAACTGGGTGTTATAGCCTTGGGTGGCAATCGGTCTAGGAGAAGGAAAAACTTTGAATTCAAAACCAGCCTAGAGACGGTTGAGCTCCGTCAGACTATCTTGCCCATGATACACCGTTTCTATTATGGTGCCCCTACGACTCTAGGGAGTCACGGGTTTAAAAAAAAAAAAAAAAAAACATATGAAAGTGAATTTATATATTCTCTTTGTTCTTGAGAATTTACAACAAAAAGTTTAAAGCAAAGAAAAATATCAAAGTAAAGTGATTTTATAAGATTATTTATTGGAATGGTTGGCAAAGTGGTTGGAATCGATTCGAACGGTAAACGGTAAAATGGTGTGGGGACAAAAAAATAAAAAGGACCGGAAAGGGGTAATCTGTCCTTGAGCAGCGGAGGATTGAGAGTGAGGCTTTGGACAAGGATGTGAACGGTAGCGTTGACAATTTCCAACATGAGTTGAGCTACAAGAACACTAATTCCACCACTTTTTGGTGAGTCTTATAAACTCTAAATATTTCCGATTGATGTAAATGTTTTTGTCTTATATTTGTTGACTATTTGGCCTGTAATAAATGTGTAAATGTACCTTGGGTTTAGTTTCCTTTCATGTTGTTTTAGTTTTAATAACTTACTTTAGAACTAACAATGGTAACTAATAAAGATTTCATTATAGTTCACATATTTTTATAATTTAGTCAGTTTTTCTAAATTTATGAATAAAATATTTTTTTTTTTATAAATTGGTAAATAATAAGCATTGAATTATAGTTGGTTCGCATCTTTTTCTTATGTTGTAAATATAAAATTATTCTTGTAAATAAACAATCTAATAAACAGTGTTTAATAATTTTGTTTTCAGTTCTCAAGAATAAAGAAAATGTATAAATTCACTTTCATATTTTTATTTTTTTACCATTCTAATAATCATTTTTTAAAACAACAAACATTGTCGGAGAGTAAAGGTAGTTGAAATAATAGATTTGTCAGGAAAAAAAAGGTCCTTTTGACAAATCGTCTTTTGCGGGTTCGAATGTTAAAATTTGCGTAAAAAGTTAAACATGGATGTAAAATAAAATTCTAAAAAAATATGAATTTCCAACAGGAGCCCAAATTCAAAAATAGAAGAATTATAAAATTAAAATCCCTTTTCTGTCAGTAGCACTTTAGTTCCTAAACAATGACAATAACTTTTTTTTAAATACATTCCTCTTTGTAATGCCATGTTAGGATGTATGCGAGTATGAGAAGCAGGTAAAATGATCAGCTGTCAATGCCACTCCAGTAACTACCTGACTTTACATGCTATCTTCTACCTTTATAAGAGACAGATGACACCGAAAATGGAGTACTGTTGCCATATTTGGGTAAGAGCTGCCCAGACCTCACTTTCCAGGCTTAATAGAGTTCAAAAGCGTCTCCGAAGCCTTGTTGGAGAAGAATTATTTTCCGCCCTCCAACGTCTCTCTCACAGGTAGAATGGGGCAAGTCTCTCGCTGCTCTATCACTACTACCATGGAAAGTGCTCGGACGAACTGCATCATCTGGTTCCATCTAGACTGACTTTGCCGTCTAGGACGTGCCACGCCACTTGCATTGTTACAAACCACCCACACTACCTCCGTATTCCGTCGGCGAGAAGTAAGCTTCTTCCCGCGAAACACGACCCTATAGATCAGACTCCCAAGAGGATATTTTCCAGAGTATTACAATCTTGACATATTCAAGTCTAGAGTCCACCATTGTCTTCCCATCCTATCCATATAAAGTATCCCTTAAAGTATTCCTCTACCTTGGGTGGCCCCAGGGCCATGTACAGGGTGAAATATACTGTAACAAATGATTTTCAGAAATTCCTTTTTATTATCTGTAACTCATCAGATAGTGTTGAAAAATTTAGTTCTGTGATTTTATGTTGCCTTACCAAAGATGTGAAATTCAGAATTTTCCTTCTCTTACAGTGGTTGTTCAATGTTAGAGTGTCTAGTTTACTCAGCTATTTAACACAGAATAGAGTTGGAGAGAAAAGGAAAGTTTATGCTTTTCCCGAGGGTATTAGCACGAAAGTGAACGTTCCAGATAGGCCCTGAATTTGAACACGACTCGCCAATTCTACTTTTTGCGCCAATATCCGTTACACTACCAGCACATTACTTAATGCATTTATACAGTAAAATCTTTAGCAATACATTTTTTTTAATCGTATCACCCCAAGTAAGGCGGTAACGCCACTGATGTGCAGTGGGCTACGTAATAGTGAAAAGATTGGAAAAGAGAAAGCCGGAAAACACAGCCTATACAGGGAACAAGGGATGAGCCTCTTAACCTGTTCAATAGACTTGGGTGGAGTGTGAACCGGGTGATAGATAGATCTATTTACTCCAATTGAAAAAAAATTGCGTTATACAGATAACATATATACATATATTATACATATAATAACGTGGTTATGTCAGCAGCGGTTATATTAGTTTCTGCCATTTCATTTTGCCGTTTTTTGTTGGATTGATTACTGAAATTTGCTTAAATAATTTCTTTTTTCATAAATTGAGAAATCTGATATTTACGGATTAGCGCTCTGCCTCAACGCCACAACTATTTCGTCTTTTAGTGCCGAAAATGAGATAAGACAATCGGTGTTGGTAGTAAAATAACAACAAAGTCGGTTGACAGTGGCAAAAAGTCAAAACCGGATTGAAATAAAGCCTTAAAAGGAAGCTGGGATTATTTTAATTTTTCCTTTAGTTCTCAAAATTTGTTGCGTGGCTATGCCACTATTAGTCAATCAGTTAAGCGCCATACATGATACACGCTTGTCTAATCATGTCTCGAAAGAGACATAACTGACTGAGCAGAAGATTTTCCCGCAGTAAATTGCCATTCGTTTTTGTGGTAGACTGGTTGCCAACCAAGACTATAAAACCCAATCATTCCTGTTATTTAACCCATAACTAGAGAAAGAAGTGAAGGATTAATACTTTACCCTAGGGTATTTGCGCGAAAGTGAATGCAATGAATTCAATTGGAATTCGAACTTGAATTTGATCCGGAAAGAAATAAGTATACACCAGAAATCAAAAGAAATAATAATAATAATAATAATAATAATAATAATAATAATAATAATAATAATAATAAATGTTCTACTGCACGGCTCTCATAAATTCTGACGTTAATTGATTGGAGGTTTTAACATTTTTAGCCTTAATGAATTAAGATGGGCTAGAGTAAACTTCTTGTTTAGCATTACAGATTTGTTTGGTAGTTGCTTGACATTAACCAGTTGGGCATGTCCCCTAGGGGCTGAAGCACTCTACTGGGATAGTCAGAGTGTATGATAACCGATTGTAGGAAGGGTTGATTTTGAGCGATGAGGCAACCAAGCCGAGATAATTGGGAACACCCTCAGTTGGAGTCCGTTGTAGTGTACTGGGTTACCTGACCTGAAGGTATTTCTCATTGCCCCACTCCTAACTGCTGCTTTTATCAAAGCTTGCCACCCTATCGCGAAAATTTTGCTGTGCTGCATATACATAGTATGCCCTTGGCGAACTTGGTGTCATGATGGGTACATTGGACTTATTATATTTGTACCCTAGCATCTATCTGTTTGTATGCTGTTATCTCATTAAATAATAATAATAATAATAATAATAATAATAATAATAATAATAATAAACCAGAAGGAGAAAACTTGTCTATGAATTGATATGGCTTGTCCAGCGGATTGTAACATAGCAATCAAGGAATTTGAAAAACTGTCAAAATATAAAGACCTGGAAATTGAAATAGAAAAAATGTGGAAATTGAAAACAAGAGTTGTGCCAGTGATAGTAGGTGCACTTGGAATGATAAAAAATGGAACAAAACAACACATTGAAAGAATCCCTGGAAAACCCAGCTTAAGAGATATACAAAAAATTGTCTTATTAAGTACAGCCCACACACTAAGGAAAACTTTATCTATGTAATGCTGGGGATGATAGGGAAGATAGAAAAACATGAAATGGAGCCATAACAACACGCTACTACCTGCCTTAGGTCTCCCGGCAGACTTGGTTGGTAGTGAGACCAAAGCAGAAATCGAAATATGAAAAATGACATAATAATAATAATAATAATAATAATAATAATAATAATAATAATAAAAAACCAGAAGGAGAAAACTTGTCTATTAATTGATATGGCTTGTCCAGCGGATTGTAACATAGCAATCAAGGAATTTGAAAAACTGTCAAAATATAAAGACCTGGAAATTGAAATAGAAAAAATGTGGAAATTGAAAACAAGAGTTGTGCCAGTGATAGTAGGTGCACTTGGAATGATAAAAAATGGAACAAAACAACACATTGAAAGAATCCCTGGAAAACCCAGCTTAAGAGATATACAAAAAATTGTCTTATTAAGTACAGCCCACACACTAAGGAAAACTTTATCTATGTAATGCTGGGGATGATAGGGAAGATAGAAAAACATGAAATGGAGCCATAACAACACGCCACTACCTGCCTTAGGTCTCCCTGCAGACTTGGTTGGTAGTGAGACCAAAGCAGAAATCGAAATATGAAAAATGACATAATAATAATAATAATAATAATAATAATAATAATATAGCCCACACACTAAGGAGGACTTTGTCTATGTAGCGCTAGGGATGTTATGGAAGATAGAAAAAACATGAAATGTAACCATAACAACACATCACGACTTGCCTTAGGTCTTTCCGCAGACTTGATAGGTAGTGCGACCATAGCAAAAATCGAATTATGATAAAAAATGACATTATAATAATATTAAAAACGTATGACTGAAGATAATGGTCACCAGAATTCTGGAATGGAAATGTCAATAAGTGTAATACAATGTCATACAATACAAAATGTCAATAATATTTGTCTATATTCCTGAGATGAGGTAGCATTTACAGTATTTACATTATTCGGACAATTGTCCTCATCTTTGTTGCCATTTGTACGACGTTTCGACTACCAGAAGAGACTCCGACCTTCTTCAGGTGCCAGGAATTTCGAACTGAGCCCTTTATTACAGTCACTTGGGTATATGATCTTCATTCCTTACCTAGACACATTCCTAGCACCCGAAGAAAGCCGGAGCGTACAACGGCCGAAACGTCGTACAAATGGCAACAAAGATGAGGACAATAGTCTGAATAATATAAATACTGACAATGTCAATAAGTGTAATACAAATATTGAAAATCCACAATGTTCTGAAATTTACGCTCGCGTTAACCTCAAAGAACAGATCCAGAATTAACTCGACTTTTAATTATTCTTAGGTTTTTGTTTTATTTACTTCTCATTTGTAATTGTGTACATATGCTTGCCGGCGCCATACTTTCTCAGGAAAATATATTATTACATTGTTGTAATTTCAGTGTGAGAAATAAATAAACCATTATGAGAGAAATAATTTATTTATTTAAATAAAACAAACTCTATTACTCCATAAAATGATGTTAAAATTAGTTATACATATATTTAAAAGCAAACAAACTACTGTTTATTGCCTTATTCTCTTCCTTTTCTCAGTGTTTGTGTTTGGGAATGGTGGGATGTTAGACAAATAAATTCCCAAGAATCACCGATATCATTTTCATTAGCTGAGGTCAGCTAACTTCATTACATGGCCAAATTGAGACAAGTCATGAGCGTCTCTTTCACAGTAGATGTGTGGCTTGTTTCATAGTTTCCATAGGAATACATAATAAGAATTAATTTCGTACACAAATATTGTTAAGGTATCTAAGGTAAAGCAATAATTAACTGAGAATGGTTATTCCGATGGTAAGTGCGTATCATATTACGGTGAACCTTTTTCGAAATAAGCTAAGCTTTGTAAATACCTACAGAGAGAGAGAGAGAGAGAGAGAGAGAGAGAGAGGGAGAGAGAGAGGGGGGAGAGAGAGAGAGAGAGAGAGAGCGATTCTAAATGAATTGTGTTTAACTAGCGAATCTCACAAATCGTGGCTTGTGGCTCGTGGCACATGTAACGAGTTCGATCCTTAGTTTGACGATATAATCGAAAACAAGCACTGTTAAAATTTAATTTTTCCACGCGGTATGTTTATATGAAGAATAATATTGTCGACTGTTTAAAGGATAAGAATCAAGGGTTACTGCATGTTCTGGCATATTTGGGATTACACCTTCTTCTCTGTATTTGTGTATATTTCTGAGTTGAAACAGTATTTACACTAGTTACATCATTCGGAACTTTTTTTTTTGCCAGGATATTTCTCTTAACGCCCGACAGGTGGCATTGTATGAAGCAGCATAAAAAGAAAAGGAATCAGATTCTCACTTTTTTCAAGTTTCATTTGCCGGATACTGTAGCGACAAGACGTGTCTTGTTTTCCCTCTAAGAAGGCCTAATGCCAGAGTGAACAGACATTTCAGTTACAACCGAACTATGTGGCACATTACAAAATACAAACACACACGCACAATATATATATATATATATATATATATATATATATATATATATATATATATATATATATATACTTTCCCATTTATATTACTTTGTACAGCGCTGCGGAGGTGCGTTGTGGTGCAGTGGATATCAGCTCGGAACGAGAAATCGGAGAGCCGAGTTCGAATTCCAGTTGTATTCATTGCATTCACTTACGCGCAAATACCCTTGGGAAAGGTATAAATCCGTCTCTTTCTTCCATTTATGGGTTAAATAACAGGACATTGGGTTCTATAGCTTTGACTGGCAACCAGTCTACCGCAGAAAGCAATGGCAACCTACTGCGAGATAATCTTCTGCCCAGTCAGTCTTTCGAGACATGATCGCCCAAGCGTGTTTCACGTATGGCACTTAACTGACAACGCTACCCAACGAAAGTTAAAAGAAACATCCTGGCAGACAAGTTGGGGTTAATTCCTCACATATAAAGAACCCCTGGAATATAAAATCTCTCTCGCATTTCAACGGTCAATATTCAAAAGCTAAATTGTTCGATAGTACAGCCATTGATATTAGCACTTCATCGTATTTCATATTTTTCAAGCTCAAAAGAAGTTTCTTTTCGTGTCTTTATGAAAATAAATTTATGAAAGTTGTTTATTTAAGAGAAATATGTTGGGCATATATTCCATCCAGTATTCCATATCGTATATGAAACGTTATAAAGATACCGGAATCTCGAACGAAAACGTCTAAAAACGTTTAACTCTGTAAAAATAATTGTCAGTCCGCTGTCTTTGTGCCCAGTCACTCGCCCAACGGTCACAAACATATTCAGCACAAAGAATAGTTTCTCGTCAGCGTGAATGGTGATGTATTTATATGGAACGCCCTCTAGCGACTTTGAGAATTCTAGTTTCAAGAACGATCACTCAATAAAGGTTATACATTGATTCATTTATACCTGTTTCTTAATGTGTGTTGCTTTGGGTACATTGTTTTAGCTGATGTACTGTCTAGTTTTCTTTAGGCAGCTGTCTGTTGGATTCGGTTAAATTTCCAGAATTTTCAAAGAAGTTCTTTATTTAATTTACCCCGGGGAAGAGTAAGCTCTTCTTCTTCTTCTTCTTCTTTAACCTGTTATGTTTTTCCAGTGGGCTTCTTAGTTAAGTTTCAAAATGTATCAATTTTTCCTAGCAATTCTGTCCTTTTTGCTTTTGCTGAATTTATTTGCTATCGGCTCGGAACGTGAAATCGGAGAGCCGAGTTCGAATTCTAGTTGAATTTCTTGCATTCATTTACGCGCAAATATCCTTGGGAAATATATTAATGCATCTCTTTCTTCCAGTTATGGGTTAAATAACAGGAAAGATTGGGTTTTATAGTCTTAGTTGGCAACCAGTCTACCACAAAAATGAATGACAACTTACTCCGGGAAAATGTTTTGTCCACTCAGTCACGTCTCTTTCGAAACATGATCGCCCAAGCGTGTATCACGTATGGCACTTAACTGACGTAAGGAAATACTTATTATAGACTTTGCAGAGTTAAATATAAAAGTAAATTGTTATGTAAATTATTATATTTAATTTGTCTGCGTAATTTCAGTAAATCTGTAAAGTGGATTTTACTAGTTGCTTGAAACACACACTAATTTTGATGTTCCATCGGGTGCCCTCTAAATGCAGGATTTCATCAAAATACGTTAAGTCTAAAAAGAAAGCGAGAAGCGCGTGTATTAGTACAATCGCACTTCACTAATCTATTATTATCTACACTTTAGTTTCAAATTAACGAGATGGTTGCTATAGAAATGGTGACTATTTTTTACATATATTTTTTATATAAGTTATAAAAAATATATGTAAAAATTGTAAAACTTAATCTTAGAATAATTTTATTGTAATTTATAAAAATATATGTAAAAAATTGTAAAAGTTAATTTTAGAATAATTTCATTGTAATTTTTAAATAATTTTTCCTCAATTTTAATAATGAAACAAATGATCTTACAATGCTCACAACCTGAAATAAAGAGCGAGAGAAAATTTCATAAATGTTTAATAAAAGGCGTAGTTGGAATACGAATGTCTCGAGTGGATATTCTCCCTTAAAATGAATAGATCTTGTACGTTTATTAGAAACTGAAAATGAATTAATATAGAGTCACGAATTATAAATATCAAGAGAAAGAGAAAATGCTCACTTACCGTTATTGTCAATGGTAAAACGTCCAAGTCCTGATCCATCCCGAATGGAATACATGACAGGCATTGTATCATTGTCCAGTGCTTCAATATCAGTCGCTGACACCTGCATAAAGCCAGTCCCTATTGGTTCATCCTCTCTAACATATCCAATCGCCACAAAATTCTCAAATGTTGGCGGGTGCAGATTCTCATTGACGTCAACTACCTCGATGTTGATGAAGCAAGACGATAACAATGGTGAGTCGCCTTGGTCCTCCGCTTGCGCCGTAATGTTGTACACTTGTTTCCGTTCAAAGTCTAATTTCTGGGCAATCCTAACAGTCCCCGTTTCTTCATCAATTTCAAATTTGCCGTCGGTGCCGTAAATAAGACTGTATTTTACCTTCCCGCCGTCTCCTACGTCAGGGTCGTAAGCCGTGAGCATGGTGACGACGGCGCCCATTGGAAGATCCTCCCTGATTTTGATGTCGTAAACCTCCGGTGAAAATTTTGGAAGATTGTCATTGATGTCTGTGACAATGATCGTGACGGTCGTCGTAGACGAGAGTGAAGGGTCTATGCCGCCGTCCTTTGCTTGGATTAGAATATTATATGTTTCTTGTCGTTCACGATCGAGCAACCCATTTACTCGAATTATTCCAGTTTGGTGATCCACCTTGAATTCTTCCGTGTCTGATATGATGGAATAGGTGATTTGTGCATTTTTATCCTCGTCATCATCTGTCGCATATACCTGTGTAATAGTCGCGTTAATATTTACATTCTCCGACACATTCATGGTATAGTGATTCCTTTCAAATTTTGGCGGGCAATCATTTTTGTCCAAGACAATCACAGAGAGATTCTTTGTCGCTGATTTATTTGGTGAGCCGAGGTCTGCAGTCAGAATTACCAAATCGTGTCGTTGTTGTTTTTCCCGGTCTAGTTTTGACAGAACGTAAAGGACACCTTCATTGCTTATTGAAAAGAATCCCTGACTATTTCCTTCTGATATGACATGTACTAATTTGCCATTATACCCAGGATCTTGGTCCTCGACCGGTAGTTTTAAAATGCTGAATCCGATAGGACTGTCTTCGTCCACGCTAACGTTTTCTGGCATGTTATTGAAAATTGGTGCATGCTCATTGTGCAGATACTGGTCTGGAATTTCCGACATAAGATCCCTGTTTTCTAGACTGTCTTTTTGCTTCTTGAGTAGCATTTCTTCAAGGACCTTTGTAGCATTCGTTTCCGTACAGCTCCGCGTGATAAGGTTATCGGTGAGTTTATTGTAACTGTGGCCTTTATCGACGACGATGACAGTTATAAACATAGGATCGGCATAGTGAACGCCATCGCTGGCAGTTACTGTAAGAATCACCTTTTCGTTTCGCAGTTCCTTGGCCGGTACGTTCAGCTGTAGGTCTCCTCCCTCGGGATTGATGACGAAGCGGTTATCGTCATTGCCCTCCGTTATGTTATAAGTAACAATATTCGTGAGGTCAAAGTCGATGGCCGACACGACCAACAACTCCGTGTTCTGAACGGCTTCAATGGAGACGTACAGGACACAGGACGAGTGCTCGAACTTGGGCTTATTATCGTTCATATCTCGAAGTCGTATAGTCACTTGAGTCTCAGCCTCCCTGCGAAACGGCGATCCCCAATCCGAAGCCCGTATCTTTAAAATATACTTTTCACGCATCGATTCGTAATCAAGTTCACCTGTTGTTTTTAAAACCCCGGTGAAAGGGTCAATCTCAAACGGCACGGGGTTTACATTGGCGATTGTCATACTCAAGTAACCGTTCTCATCGCTGTCCATGTCTGTGGCAGTTACCTGGCCCACTTCAGAGCCAATAGGAGAATTTTCTTCGACATAGAATACGTCATCGGTACTGTTAAAGACCGGGGTATTGTCGTTGCAGTCCTTGATTGAGATTCTGACGACCGCCGCTCCGCTTTTGCGGGTCCCTGTGTTAGCTTCGTCCTCTGCACTTACCTCCAGCTCAACCTCTGACACTTGTTCAGCGTCCAGGGCGGAGGCTGTGCTTATTAAACCTGAAGCTGCGTCCATTTTGAAATAATTATCGTCATTACCGCCAGAAATGAAATAACGGACTTTAGCATTTTTTCCTAAATCAGCGTCTCCTGCATTTACGAATAGAACCAGCGTGTTAATTAGGGCGTTCTCCTCGATTTTTGCTTCATAAACAGCCTGGGCAAAAACTGGTGAGTTATCATTCATGTCTTGTATATCGACTGGAACCACAACACTGGTATTTAAGCCAGGAGTGCCTGAATCCGAGACAAACAGTGTCAAGTTGAAACCATCGGGGCTGTCCTCCCTGTCTAAGTTTTCCCTGACGATAATCAAATATTCACCTGGGGCTTTACCTTGACGCAGCATAAAATATTCATCTGGGTCACCGTTTGTGATCTGGGGTTTTTTAATCTCACCATTGACGCCGCTGTCTTTGTCTTCAATGTGGACAATTGCATAGACAGTTCCAATATTGCCGTGCTCAATTAGAGATGGCAGATTTTCAATATAGATCTCCGGCGCGTAAAGGTTCGCCTGTTGGACGCTGACTGTGAGTTTAGCCCGGCCTCTCAATTTGCTAATTTGTGTGCTAGTTTTCGGTCCGCGATCATTGGCCAAAATTTCAAGTTCATATTCGCTCTGTTCCTGGTAGTTTAGAGGGCGAGTTAGTGTTACCACGCCGGTGGTTGGGTGGATAGCAAAAACGTTCGTATTGTCCACAAAGCTGTAATAAATCTCGGCATTGACCCCGATATCTGCGTCAGAGGCACTGACTTCAATGATACTAGTATGCAAGGGCGTGTCTTCACTGATAGTCACATTGTAGCGGGGGTTATAAAATATCGGACTCAGATCGTTTGTATCGAGAACTGTAATGTACACCGTGGTTTCGGCCTCAAATATAAGACCGGCGATATTTTGGCCAACGGCTTTCACATGTAATGTATAATGATCACGTAACTCACGATTTAATTTCCCAGGAAGGATTCCGGTGTTAGTTCGGATCCTGAGAAACCAAAAATCCTCAATACGAAGCTCTTCTAACTTGAATATTAAGTCGTCGTCCCGCTTTGCGATCGAATAGGACACATCGAGCGATTTGTCATGGACATAAATGCCCATTTTACGGGAAGACATTATGTAAGTCTTGCCCACCGAATTTTCAGGTATCGTAGCATTATACATGGGGTAAGTGAAAGAGAATGGTGGCTGTGACGGAGCAGCCGCTGTAGCCAACGTGATTACAACATGCAGAATAAACACCCATTTAATCCACCACGACACTGGCGGTTCCCACAGCACTGTGCCACCGGCATCACGGGCCAATGACGTCATCATGACGTACGCACCTGAAAGATGAAAAAAGAAAATATTAGCTAACTTGACAAATATACCACTTCACGAATTGTGTATGCGTGGATCGAAAAAAATAATATGAATATATATATATATATATATATATATATATATATGTGTGTGTGTGTGTAAATTTTGGATATTCTACAAATCTATGGGTAATAAATATTTCACAGCTAAGCAAAGCAGCCACTCGTCAGACCCAAACCATACAACAAAACCATACAGTCTGACGAGCGGCTACTTTGCTTAGCTGCGAAATATTTATTACCCATGGATTTGTAGAATATCTAAAACATTTTTTCAAGATTATATTACTCTGTTAAATTTAATAAAAAATTAACATTGACTTCTTTTGAGTTTGTCTCTATTTTAATTTAACTGACAAAAATACCAAATATTCTATGTTATATATATATATATATATATATATATATATATATATATATATATCCGAGTCAATAAGGAACGAAGAAAAATTTTACAACGTCGGAAACGTTAATTTAAAACAGTGTTCGATATGTAATATAGAACTGTGAATATTTATTATAAATTATATTTTAGAACATGTACAAATTTTTATATCCACTACAAATTGTATATTTTGTTTCGACATTGAAATTACAATGTCTCATCAGGTGGTGTGGAAAGGAATGGAAAGCCTCTTTTCTTATATTTGGCGAGTTGTGCGTGGGATGTTGGTGGGGGTTAGCGATAAGGGAATAAGTCTTGTAAATTGTCCGTTAGAATTTTGAAGAAAATGGGGTGGGTTGTGAATGTAGTTGATTAATGAAAGTGTCGGGAATTTTGTAGACAGATTGAACATTATAAGATGGGATGTAGGTTTTATGGTCTCATGACTAGACTTTATTCTTTGAATTTATTAGAGGAGGAGTGTAAGGAAGGGTACAGGGTGGGGAGGGATGGTCCATATCTTTAATGTTTATTTGTACAATTATAGAATATTTTAGTATTTAATCACAGTTTTTATAATTAATCTAATTTTGTATATTTAACCTTAATTTTGAATTTAGGAAATCGATTTTTTCTATAAAATTTTAAATTAGATCAGTTTGTGGTGTGTAACAAGTAAAATTTAATGTAAGAGTGTTGTTGGTACTATGAAAGTTTATCATCTCGATTAAAGTCTAGTCATGAGGCCATAAAGCCTACATCCCATCTTCCAATGTTAAATCTTTCTACAAAATTCCCGACACTTTCATTAATCAACTATATTCACTACCCACCCCATTTTCTTCAAAATTCTAACGGATAATTTACAAGACTTATTCCCTTATTGCTAACCTCCACCAACATCCCACACACAAATCGCCAAATATAAGAAAAGAGGGTTTCCATTCCTTTCCACATCACCTGATGAGACATTGTAATTTCAATGTCGAAACAAAATGTAAAATTTGCAGTGGATATGAAAATTTTGTACATGTTCTAATATATATATATATATATATATATATACACGTATTTTTGCGCATGTGTGTGGGGCTGTATGGGCACTTAGCCTGTGGTCAGTCATTTTGTCCAATGAAATCTTTCTCTCCTAACCTTTGTGATCCTTACAAAATAAAACTAAAAATTTCTATTCTGAGTCATATTACTTGAATTCCACCTTCTTTAAAAATGTTTTTGTATGTTCTGAGGAAATTTAAACCAAACAAAATCGTGGTCTGAAGAGATGAGCATATTAGCTCATCGAAATAAATCATAATTTATAACCACTTTAGATGATGTGCTGAGTTACCCTATATATATATATATATATATATATATATATATATATATTTTAATCGTGTCACCCCCAAGCAAGGCATTCCACTGCCACTATAGCGCAGGGGGTTACATAGAGGGATTGGGTATAGGAAAGGTCAGAAGGAGGGTGATAGAGGACTTAGGATGTACATAGGGAGAGAGTTAGAGAGAGTGGGAGTGAGTGTGTTAGGAGGTGTCTATTGACCTTACATTTAAACTCCTGGAGGTTGTAGCCGTCGGGGAAGCAAGCATGCGGTAGGGAATTCCACAGGCGGGAAGTGCGAGGAAAGAAGCTGTTGGAGTAGAAATTGCGGTTACATTTCATGGGTTTCACTGTAAAAGGGTGGGACCTAGTTGCCAATCTAGTATATCGTGCAAATTCACATCTAGGGGGCACCAGTGATTTAAGTTCGTCAGAGCAGAAGCCATAATATGTAAATTAGTAATAACTGTTATAGTTATCTAAAATCCAACTTAAGAATTGAAAATCAAGTGTAAACGACAATAAAAATCACATCTGAAATCTTCATCACAGAGTGTATTTCAAAAACTCCATAACCTGACAGTTCAATCTGAAATTTTCATTGTGCTCAGTTTATGCGATTATTTGTTAATTGAAATACACAGTCTTTTTATCATTAGGCCAGGTATTTATCTACTTAACTATACATTAATAAATCAAAGAGGGGAGATAACTGTGCGCGAATAATAAATACAGGGTGCGACAGAAATGCCTTCTAAATAATGGTAAAGACCTTCGTGGCAATAGTTTCTTCATTTAGCTAATATATTACCATTATATGGACAGTATTTCTGGAAGGAGATTTAGTTCTGCTGCACCCTGTAAAGTCACAATGAGTTTTGTATTATAGAATAGATGAGTGGTTGCACGGTTAGGCTTGATTTTGTTTTCTCTCTTGAATAACTACAGAGTCTATCTATATCTAAATGAGTCATTATTTTAAGACACAAGTATAAACAAGGCAGTCATCTTTTCTTCATTGTTTGTTAGACAGGTGGGTCGAAGATGTTCTTTATACGGTAACAAGAGCGTCTTTGCAAAGTTTGGTATTATTTTGCTCTCCATACAAGTCAATAATAATCCAAATCGATATAACCCGATAACAAAAACGATACGGATGTTAACAGCACGTGAAAAAAATAAAAAAATAAAATAAAATAAAATGATAGGTGGTGAGAGGTTTTATCTTTATTTGGGACTTGCTATTTTTGTTTTAAAACCCCAATTATAGGACTTTTTTTCCTTATTTACACATCACAAGAGAAATAAGATTCGTAAAAAAGAAGCATAAACTCTAAATGCATCCACAAATAAAAAGGTTTTATTATATTGTATCTAAACTTGTTTTTCTTTCCTTCGTTTTTTTTTTTTTTTGCACATTCCTATTTTTCTCACACGATATGTTTTATTTACTCTGTTATCTCTTCTCTTTCTAGCTATCTCTCTTTTTCACCTCAATTCCTCCTCAATGGTTGCATTGTATCGATATTGTAAGTTACTTCATTGTAACTTAGTTCTCAGATCCTTGATAAAAATGTATGACATCAGACTTCTCTCAGTTGACTTTTGCAGCCGAGATGGTTATCAGAAAACTATGGCACACAATGTTACGATACGATAACGAACGAGAGGGAATCTTTCTCTCTTTTTTCATCGTCTTCCTTGTTTTTCTTTCAATATCCTCTCTCCTTCATCTTCAACTTTTCTCACTTCCTTCTTTCTTTCAATCTTTTCTTTCTTTTATGTTTCTATTCGTGCCTTCGAAAATCATTTCCGTCTACCTTCCCCATTTTTTAAATTTATTTTCATTCTGCATTTTTTTCTTTGTAATAAATAAGAATAAAATAAAATTCTGACGGTCAACTCTTTTATCAAATAATTCTCCTTGAAACCTTATTTATGTTAAAAATTCAAAGTTACAAAGAATACATAAATGCAAAGAAAAATATCTAAAAAGAATATATACGTAATAAATTGGAAATAGAACATTAAGAATGATTTTGGTAAAAGACAAGACGAAGCCTTAAAGACAAGTTAGCGTCAGAAATAACCGAAGTCTTATAAATTGGATTAAATACACCTACACGATAAATCAGGATTTGTGTATATGTATGCATATATGTATGTACGCCTGCATGTGTTTTCAGAGATATTTCAACTTGTGTAAAAATGCGACAGTCAAGAATGACTAAGAGATGTATGTGCAAGAGTATGACTATTCATGCACCAACATATCAAACGTATACAGAACTATTATCTATCAGAATCCACATAAAAATAATGATATTGTACGTATATATATATATATATATATATATATATATATACTCCGGCATATACGCATCGCTCATTCAATAATGAAATAGAGCACTATGGCAATTAGGCGCGTATAATGATATACGCGCTAAAAAGTCTGCCTTCTCCCACCAAACGCTCGTAGCCCAGAGGCAGAATTGCCGACTGACGCCAATTCGGTCGGGTTTCAATCCTAGGTAAAAAAGTAATCGGAGCCTAACCGTACTGATGAGCTGTGATAGAGCGAAACAGATATATATATATATATATATATATATATATATATATATATATATATATATATTCACTGACGTGCGTTGTGGTGCAGTGGATACCGGCTTAGAAAGCGGAATCGTAGAGTAGAGTTCGAATTCCAGTTGAATTTGTTGCATTCACTTACGTGCAAATATCCTTGGAAAAGGTATTAATTCATATCTTTTCACTCCAGCTGTGGGTTAAATAGCAGAACGGATTGGGTTCTATAGCCTTGGTCGGCAACCAGTCTACCGTAGAAAGTAATTGCAACCTTCTGCAGGATAATTTTCTGCTCACTCAGTCATGTCCCTTTCGAGACATGATCGCCCAAGCGTGTTTCACGTATGGCACTTAACTGATTAAATATTTATATAGCAATTCAGTACCCTTTTCTTTGTTTCTGTTGTTTAATACTTTCTAATGCTTTTCTGCTGTTTTAATGCGACTTCGGTGTCATCTTTTCGTCGCTTCCTAGATATTTGCACTTCTGTATTCGTAGCGTGTATCATGAGCTGTTTTATTGCTGACAATCTTACATTCTATCTTTTTTCCATTTGATGGTTATTCATTTGCGAAGTGTATATTTATGGTCAAAAGACGATCGTAGACACTATAAATCAAACGTAAAATAACATGTGACATTTTTTATTAAAATTCTTTTTAATAAACAACATCAATGAGACGCACTCGCAAAATCATACAAATCATTAGTCGTCAAGTTAGGGTCGTAGAGGCACCACACGTACTGTAGCCATGGCATCAGTGCAATATATTCAGCGTCGTCCTTCTCTTAGAGTGGTTGCCAATTCAACGCAAGAGAGGTCACTCAGTTCTGCAATTTAATCCATAGCTAGAGGGGAAGAGTTGGATTAATACTTTTTCCAAGGGTATTTGTGTAAAAGGGAAAACAACGAACTCAGACGGTATTTGAAATCTGCTTATTGATTTCTCTTTCCGAGTTGTTAACTGCTGAACCCATTATGAACTGAGCATGTGAGCAACGATGAGTTGTTGGAAAGAAAGGAAACTAAAAGGAAATTAATATTGAGCATCAGGAAGAGACAACTGGAGTTCCTGGGACATGCAATGCGGAAGGCGGGCTTGGAGAACCTGATATTAACAGGCCAGATAGAGGCAAAAAGAGACATAGGAAAGCAGCGGATAACATATCTGAAGAGCCTGAGCAGGTGGATGACAGAACGGGAGTTGTGAGTTTGTTACAGGAGAAAGCGTGCTAAGAGCCACCAGGGATAGCGAGACGTGGAAGGCCATGATCGCCTACGTCCTGAAAGAACAAGGCACATAGAAGAAGAAGAAGAAGAAGAAGAAGAAGAAGAAGAAGAAGAAGAAGAAGAAGAAGAACTGCTGCATTACATGCACACTGACAAATCCCTGACAGACATAATCAAAATACCAGGTATACTGATATACAGGCATTCACACACACACACACACACACACACACACACACACAGACCTTCCTAATGTCATCAGTTCTCATCTTGGTATTAAAGCTGATGACACAACCATTTACTCCTGTCTTAAGAGTAAGTTCTGATAGGTTGGACAAGAATAATTCGCCAGCTTGTCTCAAAATGTCCAACAAGCTGTTGAGTAAAGCAAGACATGGCTTGTTAATTTTATCGCCTTCAAAACAAAACTACTTTATTTTTTATTTGTCTGAGAGAACCGTTTTTCTCTTCCATCAGCATGACTGATGCTATCCTCCAGGTGAATGATACATTGCGCCATCTCGGACTAAATTTTTCAGCTCATATGTAAATGGAAAGAATATAGTGAATCAATTGCCAAGTTTATAACTAAGAAAATTGGTGCCGTGCTAAACAATTTTGTCTCGCCAGAATTCATATTCCATATTTATAAATTTACCGTTTATCCTTGCTTTGAATATTGCAGCCACATCTAGGCTCGTGCACCTGTTATATATTTAGTGTGTATATATCTAGTGGTTCTTGATAAAATCGAAAGAAAAATCTGTTCTGTCCTGGCATCTTGACTTCAACCAATTTTTCCCCACGTTAACACAGCTCCCCTGTTACTGTTCTATAAGTTCTTTCATGGTAATTATTGTGATGAACTTTCCCTTGTGGTACCTAGATTTTACGAATTTAATCGCAGTACTAAGTTGGCAGCAAGGTCTCATCATTTTACAGCTGAAATGGTTAGATGGAACCGTAAATTTTATGCTAACAGTTTCTTTTCTCGTACTTCTCGCTGGTGGGACTCTCGCCCGTTTTTTTGCTTCCTAGTCAAGTTTTGCAATGTCAATCAATCGTTACTATATGTCTTCTTAATTCTTGTTCTTTTACTGTTCTTTCTGCTTAATAGTCTACTTTACTCGTGTTCTCTAACGCTCAGAAACCTCTTCATCTTATTGGCTTTATTGCCTTGTTTGGGTGAAATGATTAAAACTACAAGAGAAAGTAAAGCCGTGAAGTATTCGTTGTCCATTTTATTTAATAATAAATCCACATTTATTTAATAATACAAGCATAAATGAAAAATGACTACTATTCATGTACATGAACGCGCACACACACACACACACACACACATATATATATATACAGGTGTGTACACTAGAAGTCGTATGTGCACTTACACACATGCAAAATAAGCGTGTGAAGGCACAAAGGAAAACATTGTGAACTAATAAAATTACATATCTACGCAAGCACATACTTAATACTGCAGATCCACTCATACAGAAACGTCATGCTTGCACACAGACAGTGATATATGTGCGCATGCGCAAAGGCCTTATCACGGCAGTATGACATTTAAACTGCAAAAAAAAAAAAAAAAAATTGGCGAAGCATTTACAAGGATGCAATTGATGATTTTCGACCTGGCTAGGAGAGGGAGTGGAGTTAATGTAGAAGGAACTTCGGTAGGAGTTGAAAAATGTGGAATTTTTAATGAGGAGGAGGTGGAGGAGATAAGTAATGAGGACAAGTAAGTTGATGTTGTGGTAAGCGAGTAGTTAAAGAAAAAGAGAAGGTGAAGAATGAACAGAGAGTAAGATATAAGGTGGATGAATGAGAGGAAGGAAGCAGTTTAAAAGAGAGAAAAAGTAGAGGAGAAGAGGGAGGAAGAGACCACGTAGAGAAAGAATTAAACCTTAGGTATTGGATAGAAACTGTTAAAGTTTCAGCGCAGGTAGTTACCATCAGTGTTTCAGGTTAACAACCACAAATAAATAAATAGCAAAATAAATATGAAAATGAGAAAGAGAATTAGAAAAAAAGAGAGAGGGAGAGAGAGAGAGGAGGAGGAGAGTGTGTATATGAGAGAGAGAGAGAGAGAGAGAGAGAGAGAGAGAGAGAGAGAGAGAATAGGTTCTTTAGTCAAGAATCGTTTGCATTAAGAGCCGTAGGAAAAATTAGAACCGCTTTCTGATGTTTTTTGATGAAGAGGATAGCAAAAGAAGACGGAAGGAAATAGGCCATGACGGAAACGCTGAAACAGCAAAAGGGTGCTTACATTTTTTGGAATTAAATAAACTAAATGATGAAAAGGGCTTTTATTAGTGTGGTGTACTGTTTTTTTTTATTTCACTTAAGTGCTTCCATACAAAGAAGCACACTCATTCACACCTGTTTGTATCTCCATCTCTCTCTTTATCTCTCAATATATATATATTAAAATCAATTAATTTCTTAAAATACTACATATATATTTAAGAAATTAATTACTGAAATTACTACATACACACGTGCGCAAGCACACACATACGTATATATGTATGTAGTAATTTAAGTAATTAATGATTTTTCATTCAACATTAGTTTTATTACTATAAAGGTTATTTTAGTGGAAACGCGTGTTGGAATTTGAATTTTCTTTTAGAAGATTTCATCTTTTGTATCGGGCAATAATGATATTAATTGAGCAGTCTCAAAATAATTTAGCGATGTACACTCAAACGCATGTTTCCCTTAAAATAACGTTTGTGAACTATCATGAACAACTTTCAAAACACAACACAAATTAACAGGTAAAGACATGATATTTAAAACCCAACAGGACGCCTGAAGACACGAAATTATAAACAAACAATGAAATTAATATTGTACAATAAGAAGAAGCTCTTTGGGAATGGCTTCTGCAAAGTCGAAACAAAATTCATTAGAAAATTTATATTTAAACTTTCATCGGAAACGGAATGGAATGAATCGAAAGACCAAAAACTGAACGAAAAACTGTCTTTGGTCTCCTCCCACCTCTCTCTCTCTCTGTCACATACATACACACACACATAGATAATCTAACAGATTTTTAATCCGACATATTTATTATTACTGAGCAGAGTCATGCCGACTTCGAAGTTTCGTGAGGGCACTATTATGATGTTTTCACTCGTCAGGGTTACTATGCTGTTTTTCAGCGAATTCATAAAGGAACCTACTTTAAATATAGCAAACTTTTTCGACATTTTTCATAAAAGAATACAGCGGGCTTGATTATGGGTTGGAAAAAAGAGAACAGAAAAAAAGCAACTAGAGAGAACTTCTTTTTTTCTACTTCTTCACTATGTCAGTGAGGTGCCGTAAAAGATACACGCTTGGAAGATCATGTCTCGAGAGGCAGACTAGACACAAGAATTTCCCCTCAGTAGGTTGTCATTACTCTCTGCGGTAGAGTGGTTGCCAACCAAGGCTATAGAATCCAATCTGTCCTGTTATTTGATCCATAGCTGGAGGGAAAAGACGGATTAATACCTTTCCAAAAGATATTTGTCCGTAAGTGAATGCAACAACTTCAACTAGAATTCGAACTCGGCTCTCCGATATCTCGTTCCGAGCCGTTATCCAGTTCAGCACAACGCACATCCGATGCACCTTAAACGTGATTCTATTGGTTTTGAATGAACATTCAATAAACCTGCTGCATATCAGACGTGTTTAAATTGATCTGAAACACGGTCAGATGGGAAGAATTTATCTTGTTAGTGTTCAGATAGCTTGTTTGCTTTGAAAATCAGCATTCGAAATACTTTTTATTTATTTTTGTGGTGGTGATGACATCAATTCCAACAACGTCCTTTCTCGCCAGTTGGACATGGACACATTTGCGCATGCGTGGCTTCTTGAGTTCCAGTGAACAGTGATCTTCAAAAATGTAAATGCAACGTCAATCATCATCTGTCTTCTTAATTCCTGTTCGTTTGTTGTTCTCTCTTCAATATTGTTTTCTTTTTCGCATATTCTCAGTAACTCCTTGCGTCTTTGTGGCTTTATTGCTTTGCTTGTAATGTGAAATAATTAAAAAACAAACAAACAAAACAAAACCAGCAGTTTCTAAACAGAGAACAAGAGGTGACAAAGAATCAGAAGTCTCGTTTAACCGAACAATAAAAGATAATCATTCTAATGAAGCAAGCAAAAATCTTTGCTTCAGATTAACGATGTTTTTTGTTGAACAATTAACCAGTTTATCCCGATAAGTGGTTTCAAATTCTTTTCTGAAAAAAAAAAGGGGAAATATTTTGTCACATTTAGACAGGAAAACATAAATTATATATATATATATATATATATATATATATATATATATATATATATATATATATATATGTGTGTGTGTGTGTGTATATATATATATATATATATATATATATATATATAGGGGGGGGTTCATGAGCGTGCTTCTAATCAACAGTAAATTTGGCTATAAAGGTGCGGTAGCTTTTAGAATACAAACCGAAGCTAAATTTAGAAATCCGAGCCTCATTGTAAAAAAAGCCCATACTTTAGAGATTATTACTGTAAAATTTTATGAAAAAAATATGTAGGTGATCTAAGCTTGTCAGTATGTGTCTGTCTGTCTGCACCTCGACGTGGTGTAATGGTTAGCAAGCTGGTCTCACTAGGACCTATTACGATTGAGTAGTGAGTTCGATTCCCCCACTTGGTACCACATATATTCGGTCTTGTGCCACATCTAATCGTCGCTTCGTAAAATAAATGTCTATCTATCTATATCCATACATTATCGATTTATCTCTCTCTCTCTATATATATATAATCTATGGCTGTACGTCTATCTCTTTCTCTATTTATGTCTGTACATTATTTTATTTTATTTTATTTTTTTTAATCATATCACCACAAGCAAGGCGAAAACGCCACTGATGCGCAGGGGGCTACGTAAGAGTGAAAAGATTGGAAAAGAGAAAAACCGGAAACCACATCCTAAACAGGAAACAAGGGATGAGCCTCTTCACCTGTTCAGTAGACGTGGGTGGTGTGTGAACCGGGCGATAGTTTAGTCTATCTACTTCAATTGAAAAATAAAATGAAATAAAATAAAAAGAGTGAAAAAATTGGAAAAATCTATTATCGATCTATATGTATATCTACATTATCTATCTATCTGGTTGGTGAAAATAGGTATTTCCCCTCGAAATTTATAGATCTAAAATAAAAACAGGTATTTCGAATGATGATTCTTTTCAAGGCGACAACGTAATATTTACTAAAATATTGGCGCAACACTTTCACACAATCAAATAAAGTTTACATGGCGGAGGTATTATATGTACTGCAGCCAAGCCTCGTTTTGAA
Source organism: Ascarosepion bandense (assembly GCA_037127315.1). Classification (NCBI taxonomy): domain Eukaryota; kingdom Metazoa; phylum Mollusca; class Cephalopoda; order Sepiida; family Sepiidae; genus Ascarosepion; species Ascarosepion bandense. Next base: position 5,725,985 of record JBBBDQ010000662.1, read on the forward strand.
TCCACTGTCCCCCTCCTAAGCTGGTTTTCATAGCAAATCTAAAAAGCCAGGTCTACACTATTTCTGCGAAGTTAGTATTTAGAGATCTCTTTCTCCTAGACTGACTGCCAACCAAGACCATACTTACCAATCTGCTTTGCTATTTAACTATACATATAGGTATATATCATAAATATAAAATAAGGAAGTAATAACAACATTTATATACATAAAATGATATCATTTTACGAATGTCATGCCAAACAGAACCTTTTACAAAAAAAAAAAAAATACTTAATATCTATCAAGAGCAGTGATTCTCAACAATTTTTTTTACTTCAGGGTGCACTTGTAGAATAACTAAAACTCTTGAGTGCACTTTAAATTGTAATGGTCTCTATTATAATAAAGACCGTTATATATATCGTTAAATATAAGAGACAATGAATGTCTATTATGTTTAATCATGAGCCGTTCTAAAAATCGTATTTTGGCTTTAATTTCAGGTGAAAATAAAGAGAAAAATTCTCCAACATTTGGATAATTTTTTATTAAGTTGGTTCTAAGCTTTCGGCTCACATGAGCCATCTTCAGAGAGGTTACAAGAACGTTAACATAAAAAACATCCACTATCAGCGACGATTTTATCTTGTGTTGACATAAAACTTTGCTAAGCAACGATAACAGTTACCAAAAATAGCAAACGTAGTGAGCCGAAAGCTTAGAACCAACTTAAAAAAAATTGTCCAAATATTGGAAAATTATTGTCTTTATTTTCACCTGAAAATAAAGCCAAAATACGATGCTTAGAACGGCTCATGATTGAAGATAATAGACATTCATTGTCTCTTATATTTATCAGTATATGTTTAGAAAATTATCTGCTGCCTCGATACACTAAACATTTTGACGGCTGAGTTACAGTCGTAAGGAATAATTAACATTAATTCGAAAACAGCATGGATTTTCCAGACTACCCAACATTTTGACAAGACACAAATAACCTACCCCCCCGTTACCTGCATGTCTTTATCAGAAAGTGTATACATATGTTCATGCGTGGGTCACAACAATATAGCTATCTTTAGGTTGTCACATCCAATAATAATAAACTTCATCCTTGTGTCATACATAACCGAACTTCCTAAATCTTACAACTTTTATTCAGAATTATCAGAAGGTTTTCATCAGATTGGAATGAGTGGATTTGTGTGGAATAGTGTGGAAGAGTGGAATAATAAAATATACATTTTTCATGTTAAAATAGAAAATTATTAAAAGAATAGAATAACAAGAATAGGTAGCAGTTAATGTTCAATTAGAAAAAAGTAATGATTTAAGGGTATCAAGAATTGGTAGAAATGTTCGTAGTAGTAATTTGTTGGAAAGAGTTCATGCGTACGTATGTATACATAAGTGTTTGTTTAATAGGAATGTCTTTGGATGAAGAAGTAAAAGGAATCAGCACACGAGAAAGAAGGAGAATGAGGACAAATGTCCGGGTCACTTGAAGCTTCTCCCGTTACATTTTAACTTGTCGTCTATGCTGCTTCCATCTCTAACCGTCTGACTGACGCTGACCGGGACCTTTTATAGTAAATTAGATTTTTCACACTGGATCGTGAAGTCCATTTTGGTCTTGCAAATTGCTTTCATTGGTCAAAAAATCAATTTAACATCTACTTACAAAATCCAGTTTCGACTTTTTCTTTAAGCACATGGTCAGTTCTTTTTCTATTTGGGAAAAACCAGGATTTCACACGTCATTGTGAATTTTTGTAAAAATGAAGAAGAAAGTTGATATTAATTCTTAATTTCCTCTGCGCCACATACTCACTTAAATCAAAAAGCAGGTTTTGATATATGTTTTCTTCTATCTTTTCTTCTAATCAAAAAGGAATGGCCCATTATTCATATGAAATAAGGTCAGGTGGTAATGCAGTGCTAACCACCACCACCACCACCACCACCACTAACAGTTATAATAATTATGAATACAAATACTATTTTAAGTTAATATTTTCTGTATGTTTCTCCTCTGGACAAATTTGTTACATTCAAGTAGATATATAAAATTAACAAGCAAAGCCTGTTCTGAATCGAACGGCCGACATGAAGACAATGAAGAACGTTACATATTCACTACACTATATTTCTACTGCTTAAACAACAGTTATGTAGAATGTGTAACTATTGTTTAAGCAGTACTTGAAGTGAGGTATTACACTGACCCTTAATAGAGAATTAGGGAATGGCACTTTGATTCAGAGTGCAATGGGCCTAGGTAGAATTACCAAGCCAATCCAATCATTTTTAACGGGTAGTATGCTAGTAACAAATAACAGAATGTTTATTATAACCAATTCATGTCTAATTTTATTTTTTAACTGTAAGTATATAACATAAACACTGTCTATACATCTAGAAATCTCCCCAAAACTTTTGTTTTACATTTAATTTATTACTAATGTACATAATCAGCTGACTTCCGGTTAACGTATCTTTTATTTTTTATTAGACAGTCATAATTTTCTTTTTTGTTTATTAACTTTATTCCTCAAAAATAAAGTAAAATTACATTTTATTTTATTTAATTATATGTTCATAATTTGCCATGACTTATTGTCACTTTTTAGGCAGTTTTTCGATACCTTTTGAATAAAATACCACAAGTTTTTACGAACACTTTATCTCGTTTCATTAGTGAAAATTGTTCCCTGTCAAAGTCTTTTTACAGCGGATGAGAAGAGTAATAATCAAAGCCTCTGGTGAATATGGCGGGTAGGAGTAGAACCGGCCAACAGAGTTCCAAACTTTGCCTGGGGCCATTCTTGCTGGAGCTCTCATCATGGAGAACATTTGCCCTTTAATCCCCTGTGTACGCTGTCATGTAACATCCATGTATGCTAGCGTATAGCAGTTTCTTTCTTAATAGTCACATTAGTACTTAGGAGGATACATTGGTCATTACAGTTGGTTCCCCAAAACGATAACTCAACCTGATAGATAGATAGATAGATAGATAGATAGATAGATAGATAGATAGATAGATAGATAGAGGTGTTTTTTTTGCTTGAGGAAGTTCATTCAAGATTTTATTCTGCCACAATGTGAAGTGAGGTATGTAAGAATGAGCACACCTACTTTCTGGCTTGCCTATCTTTTTATTTATCCGCCATTCACACTTATCTACATATTATTCATTCATAATTCTAGCTAAAGTAACCTAACTAGTGTTTTGTTTATACTTTTACTTTCTGAAAACAGAACCCTCTTAAAACACAACATATACATACAAACACATTCTTCTATCTATCTATATATATATATATATATATATATATATATATATATATATATCCGGTAGATATTTGTAACATGTGATTCACGCCCACAGACTTGATAAGCAAGTAATAATAATCTTTTGACAACTTCTCAATGCACCATTTCATCATAAAATATTTTATTTGAAACATGATTTACAAACACCTAATTTACTTTCTTTATAATGACAACAGCAACAACTACAGCAACAAGAAACACACACACACACACACACACACACACACACACACACACACACACACACACACACACACACACACACACACAAAGAAAAAATGGGTAACTATTTTGTTTGTCAAGTATGACGTTATCTGAGTAATTACAGTAAGTGTTAAAAAAGTGGTCGGTTATAAATAGATAATCTTAAGCTGATAATAAAAATACATATTTGAATATTTGTCTGTATTAAAATATTTTGAATATTTTTTGCATTTATTTTGAAGGTTTTAAAAGGAAGTTTCTGATTTTTATTTTAAAAAATGGACGATTTAATTAGATACAGAAATTTACATTAAAAATTATTGAAATATGCATTTACTATGGAAAGGTCATAAGTAAAATTTTCAGGTTAAAATACTATATGATTATGTTTAGAAATTTCCCAAAATAGAAAATATACATAACATATGGTTCTTTAAAAAAATGAATTAAAACTGTTAAAATGCGTGCCACAGTCATCCGATTTAAACCCTATTGAAAGTTTATGGAAAAATCTGATCAGCCCATGGATTTCTATCTTTTTTTGGCAAAGGACTAGATGCTCTACTTGACTTTGAATTGACTAAACATCTCACATCGCTGTGTTTTCTTTCAGATAAGTAATATTGCTTTAGCTTCTCTAGATCAACTGTTGATGGGTTAACAATTTTTGCTGAAAGAGTATATCAAGCTTCAGATAAGAATGGTGAACTTTGGACTGTCGCTTTGTATATCTCAATGCATTTGACAGGGGTTTGTATTTCTGATCTTCTTTACTAGTTGAAATGGTATTTCTGGATGAATTTTGGAACTGATTCAGTCTTTCTTATCAAATCACAGAATGAAAATTGCTTTGAATGGCCACTCGTCTAGATCTTTTTGTATAAATGCAGGTGTACCCCAGAACTCTATTGCTGGGATTACGTTGTTTCTAATTTTCCTAAATGACCTTCCTGGTGACATCAGTTCTCAACTTGAGATATATTCTAATGATATTTGATTCTGTCTTAATAATAAGTTCAATCAGTTAGAAAAGGTCAAATTGGCAATTGACCTAAAAAATGAACTATAATTTCTTAATTGGGACAAAGATTTGCTTGTTAAATTTAACAACTCCTAAATGAAACTGCTCTCTTTTAATTATCTGAGCGAGCCCATTTTTCTTCTGTCAGTATGGCTGATGCTAACCTCTGAGAAAAGTTTCTCATTGCATCTTCTCAGATTAAAGTTTTTTGCTGACATGAAATGGAAAGATTGTATTGAAACAACTGCTAAGTCTGTGTCCAAGAAAGTTGGTTCACTGTATCGTGTTACATACTTTTTCTTGCCAGAATCTGTCTTACATATTTATAAGTTTATCATTTGCCCTTGCTTTAAGTATTACTGCCTTTTATGGTCTCTGTGATTCTTGATAAGATTCAAAGAAGAATCTGCAATGTTATTTTTTCTCAACTAGTACCTCAGTTTCAGTCACTTTCTCACTGCCGAAATGTAGCATCCATGTGCCTTTTCTATAAATATTTTCATGGTAACTGTTCTGATGAACTTCCCATGATGGTACCTAGACTTTATGAATTTAAGTGCAGTACTAGATTGGCAACTAGGTCTCATCGTTTTATCCTTGTAAATGGCTAGATGTAACCGCAAATTCTATGCTAACAATTTGTAATTTGCATGTTAAGCTGTTCATTTTGCTGATAATCATACATTTTGTTGTCTTACAATTGATGCTTAGTCCTTTCTTCTCACTTTCCTTTGCTACTTCCTCTAGGAATTCTTATAGTTTCCTTTTTGTGTCTGCTATCCACACTAGTTTTGTTTATGTACCAATAATAAGAATAGCAGTTTTAACGTTATTGTATCTCTTTTTTTCTATGGTATAGATGCAAGTTGGAATAATTAATAATGAATCTCCTTTGTACTAACTTTAATTGGTGATTATCTTCTAGTTCATTGCAGTTGCTAGAAAGTTAACTGTCATGCAACTTTCAAATATTTAAACATTTTAAATTAAATTATTAATTACATTCTAAACCTTCATGCAAGCAACCATTATTAGGTACTTTGTTCTTTTATTTATATTCAGGAATTTCTCACTAAATTATTTAATCCTCAGGTTTGTTTTCAGCACCTTGTTTACAAATCACCAAATTTCTAATGAATTACAATTCTTTGCAGCAGATTTTTATATAACAATTTTCCATCTCAAAAGTTTAGTATGTCATAGACTTAAATTTAATAAGCCATTTATTGTTCCAATTAAGAAATTATAGTTCATTTTTTTTAGGTCAGTTGCCAATTGGATCTTATCGAATCAATCAAACTTATTATTAATACAGGATCAAATAGTTGTATCAATAGAATATATACTAAGTTGAGAACTGATGTCATTATTTCAGAAGCTTCAAGTTGAACTTCAAGCGTCACTAACTAGGTCTACTCATGAATATATTTAGGAATTTTATTTGTGTAATAAGTTGAATTTATTTTGAAGAAAGCATATTGTTCTACCATCTGAAATTTGGTTTTCAAGAATTAATGCTTAACTCAACATTGATGATTTGAATATATTTTTAATGTCCAAACATGGACGAATATAAGTCAACTTGTTGATTTGATGTGATAAACATAACAGATGAAAGGGTAATAATGTGCAGTTCTACATGTGTAAGGGTCTTTCTCCTATAGAAGCTTTTAGAGAAACTATTTCGAAGGCACAATAAGAAAACAGAAATATTTTCTTTTCTCTTTTATTCTTTATTCTCTTAGCTGAATCATACTACATTAAGATTCATCCATCAAGGGAGTATCAACCAATCATTAGGGTTCATTCATCAGGGGAGTATCAACTGATCCCTTCTGTTTTGACAAAAAAATTTACTGAGTACTGTTTATTGTATATAATTAATTTCTCTTATTGCTATTATCATTATTGTGCTCACTGTTATTGCTTAAGGTGGTTGTACATACATATATATATATATATATATATATGTGTGTGTGTGTGTGTATGTGTGTGAATGTGTATATATATATATATATATATGGTTTGTTTAATGGAATGAACAAGGAAAACAAATCATTGCATTTGACTTTCATATATAAACAAACATGAATAAAAGGGGTATTGGTTAAATATAATCTACTATATATATATATATATATATATATATGTGTGTGTGTGTGTAAACTTTATATATATATATATATATATATATATATATATATTACATAAGAATCTGTAAAACTTTGTCTCCCTTTAAAAGAGAAACCACCATTTAATCTGTATTTAAAATAGATGCCTCATTTTATTTATTATACAGTGTGTATTATACAGTGTGTATTATGCAGTGTGTATTATATCTATCAGCCTGTGAATTCCATTCAAGAAATCCTAATAAAGAAAATGTTTTCTTTGGCAGGTGACCTGTTGATATCATATACAAGTGTCTAGTTGTAATATTTGAAGTAATAAAAATAAATTAATTCTTTAGAAATTTCTTTTTTTGTCATTTTGGTTATGCGTTCTTGAGAAAAAATAATCTTTAAAAAAATAGTCCCTTACTTAACTGTGATGTTCTTCATGGCCCAGTGGTAAAGCACACTGGATCAGACATTAGTTTTTTCTACAGAGGAAGATGCATGTTAGATCCTTGCTGGAGAACACGTTTTCTTCACTCAGATTTCTTGAATAAGCAAACAAATAAATGTAATACACACTGCTTAATTAATAATGGGGTATCTATTTCAAATAAGAAGTGTCTACTATAATGACATTTGAATTAATATATATATATATATATATATATATATATATATATATATAGGGAAAGAGAGAAAGAGGGAGAGGATGTGATTAATAAACTGTTGCCATTTTATATTTTTAATTTTGGGCATGGACCTGGTTTGCTTCTGATCTGTATAGCAGGGTCAGTTGGGTAATGTCTGTGAGAAAAAGAGCACCATTTACTTCATCGGAAATTTGGAAACTGCATGCATTACTGCTTGGCATTTATGCCAGAAGCTCCAATACAATAATTTCAGAGTGTTTGGGTTACACTTTGAGGACAGTGAAGAGGATCTGGAAAGAGTTGGATAAAAATTATGGTGATTACAAGTGTGTTTTGAGTGATGGGAACATCATGCTTTCAATCATCTTCCTGCAGGGCCTCAGACTCAGCATGGAGTGACTTGATGAGGTAGTGCTGTCCTGGTTAAAGAGAGTGGCTGTTGGAAGATCCTATGTCTGGCAACAGGACTCTATACCATGCCAAGAACCCAGTCATGGCTGTCTTATGTGTGAGTGGCAGTTGAGCAAGAGACCAACAAAACTCCTAACACCTAAGATGAACTGAAAGCAAAGATTATGACAGCATTCACAAACTTCAAAATGGAGACTATCCAGAAGAAATGCAGGGATTCTGTAGTCTTCTGTAGGCCATGGTTAAATAAATTTACTCTTTTGCTAAATATATCTGTTAAAATGAGATGTCTGTTATTTCCATTTTGACGAAATTTAGACGACAATTTATGCATCGCAGTCTTTATGTATGTCTGTCTCACTGTCTGTCTCTCTCTCTCTCATATATATATATATATATATATATATATATCCTATCACAAAATACTTTACATGAACTATTTCAATTTAGTGTACTAATGATTTAAGCAAAGTATTAAGAAGCAATGCCAACCTACTGCGGGATAATCTTCTGCCCAGTCAGTCATGTCTCTTTCGAGACATGATCGCCCAAGCGTGTATCACGTATGGCACTTAACTGACTGATTAAGAAATAGGAAAATTTACTCTTTCATATTACAAGATATTTTTGTGTAATTTTGGTAAAATGAGATGTCTATTCTTTCCATTTTTGTGGAATTTAGACGACAATTTATCCATCGCACCCTCTCTCTCTCTCTATATATATATATATATATATATATATATATTTAGTGTACTAATGATTTAAGCAAAGTATTAAGAAACAGGAAAATTTTATTAGAAACAATTGAAAGAGTTCTGAAATGTAATGTAATATTGGTTCTCCTATATGGCAATGAAGGCTGGACCATGTCGTCACAGATGGAGAAGAAATTTCTGTTTATTCTTTACAGTAAGCCAGCTCTCCAAGTTTCTCTGCTGTGACCAGGTAGTGCACTCACAATTAAGTCATTTTGGATTACTTTAACCAACACCTTTACCCACTTGTGTCCTTGGAGAAATTAGTGAGTGATTGTTTGAGACTATAAGATATCCAGAAAAGGCATGGCATGTGGAACTAGAAAAGTCTACCTCTGTAGACTAAATAAAGAGTGCAGTTTGAAATTCCAACATATATTACTTTAAGAGGGCCAGAGCATACAATGGTCGAAATGTGATATGATAATAAAGATGAGGAAAACAATCTGTAAATAGTGAATATTTGAGATTAGCAAAACATTTCAAGGCAAAAGCAAAGAAGTACTTTCCAAAGAAGAAGAATCTTCAGAAAATTAAGGAAAATCCTATCAGATAGAAAATTTTTTTTTAAAAATGGAAATTTTAATTTAGTATAATTTAGTATGTACTTGTTAAATAATTGGTGAGTTAAAGTTATAAAAAATAACAACTGGTTCACTAAAACATTTGTTTATTTCAGGAATTCCAAAAGCTTACGGAATTTGTTTAACGGTGTGTGAAAAAATTTGCATTTATTTTTCCAATTTTCTTTTTGCTTTGCAAAGAATGAAATTAAAATCACTTTTTGCAGCTCAAAAAATTGTTGATTTAATTTTGATGGAAATATTTGTCTTAAAATTTCTAAAGAAGAAAAATAAAAATATCAGCTAAAGATAAAAAAAAAACAATTTGGGAGTGGGGAGGTAAAACTGGGGGATGGTGAGTATAAGATTTGGGGAAAAAGTGGGGAGGAAGAGAATGGTATGGGGGGGGGGGTAGATCCTGCAGAATAAAGAACTGATTGACATGAGAAATACAGGAAGAATGAGAAGAATAAAAAGAGAAAGATACAAGGGAAAAAAAAACATGAATAATTGAAAACATCCCAAAAAATTGGTGATAAAATACTGAGATAATTAAGAGAAAAAGAAAGGAAAAAAGAAAGAAAGCATAGAGGAGAAAGTAAACAAAAAAAGAAAGCGTAGAGGAGAAAGGAAAAAAGAAAGAAAAATAGTATAAAGGAGAAAGGAAAAAGAAAGAAAAAAGCATAAAGGAGAAAGGAACAAAGAAAGAAAGAAAGCATAGAGGAAAAAGGAAAAAAGAAAGAAAGTATAGAGGAGAAAGGAACAGAGAAAGAAAGAAAGCATAGAGGAAAAAGGAAAAAAGAAAGAATGAAAGCATAGAGGGGAAAGGAAAAAAGAAAGAAAGAAAGCATAGAGGAGAAGAGATAAAAGAAAGAAAGCATATAGGAGAAAGGAAAAAGAAAGAAGGAATGCATAGAGAAAAAAGGAAAAAGAAAGAAAGAAAGAAAGCATAGAGGAAAAAGGAAAAAGAAAGAAAAAGAGAAAAGAAAAGGAAGAGAAAAAAGAAAAAGAAAGGAAAAAGATGCATGTAAATGTGATAAAAAAGAGAATGCAAATGAAAGAAAAGCAGAGAAATAAAATGAAATGAAAAAAGGCGGGAGAAAAAGAAATGAAAGTAAAGAAAAGCAAAAAGGGAGGAAAAAAGAAAATGGTAGAGAAGAAACAATTGGAAAATCAGAAAAAGATGATAAAGAAAAATAAAGAGAAGAAAGAAGAAGATTGAAGAAATGTAGAACAGAGAAAAGGAAATGGAGAAAGAGAAAAAAATATATTAGAAGAAAAATAGCTGGAAAATGAAAGAGGAAAAAAGAAAAGAAAGAGAAGATAGAAAGAAGGTAGAAGAGAGTTTGAAAATGAAAGAGGGGAGAGAGAAAAAAAGCAAGAAAGAAAAAGTAGAGAAGAAAAAGCAATAAAATGAAAGAAGAAAAAGAAAAAAGAAGGAAAAGTTTATATCCAAATATCTGGAAAATGAGGGAAGAAGATAAAGGGGATAAAAAGAAGAGAAATAGCTAGAAAATGAAAGAGAAGAAAGAGAAAATAAAGGAAAGGGGGAAGAAAAGGTAGAGATGGGAAAGAAAAAAATAAATATAAAAATGTAAGTAAAAAAAGAAGGTAGAAGAGAAATGGAAAATGTGGAATTAGAAGAAACAAAAAGAAAAAAAGAAAATGAAGGAAAAAAAGAAAAGATGGCTGGCAAACAAATAAGCAGAAGAAAGAAAAGAGAATGAATGATAGAAAGAGAGGAAATAGCAACAAAATAATGAAAAAAGTGAATGATAAAAGAAAAGAGAAAAATATCTAAGTGGAATAATTCTAATTGGCAGAGGTGGATTTGAATAATAAAATAAAGCAAATCAAGGAAAACAAATTAAAAAAGAGAAATTCAACGACAAGACGGAAAAGGCAGGTAAGATACATAACAGAACAGAAAAAAAAATAAGAGAGAAAATTTACAGGTAGGGAGTGGAAAAATCTTAATTCTTAAAAGATTGATTCCACTTCTTTTTGAATGCACAATGATTTCAACTGTCATTACCAAAAAATGGCAGGAATTATTGGTTATTATCTGAGCTGCATACTTAGATTAATTCTATCAGAGTCGATTAATATCTGTGGGTATTTAAGTATATAAATGTGTGTGTGTGTGTAACTACAGTTTATTTTTTTTAAATTAAGAAAAGAGAAAAAGTTTTCTTTTTATTTTCTTTTTATTAATCCAGCTTTAATTTAATTTAACAAATAAAACTTCCTTCCCTCTGTAGTTTTGAATTTTTTGAATTTGTTTCTTTTTCAGTTTCAGAATTTACTTGCAGATATCTTTGAAATAAGATGTTTTGAAAATACACGTCAAATAGAAGAAGAAGAAGAAAAAGAAAGAGGAGGAGGAGGAGGAGAAATAGGAAGAGGAGAAGAGGCAGAGAAAAAGAAAGTAGAAAATAATCTAAAGAAAACAAATTACCCTCCCCATCACAAATAAAGAAAATAGAGAGAAAAAAATACCAATCTAGTGAGAGAGAGAGAGAGAGAGAGAGAGAGAGAGAGAGAGAGAGAGAGAGAGATTGAGAGAGGGGGAGAGAGAGAGGATATGAAGTAAAGAAAGAAGGTTGGAAAGAGTAGGTAAGGGTGAGAGAAAGAAAGAGGAAAGAAAGTGAGAGAAATTAAGAGAGAAAAAGAGATGTGGAGAGAGAGTGTTATAGATAAAGAGGTGTAGAGGGAGTGAGAGAGAGAGAGAGAGAGAGATAATAAAGAGAGAGAAATAAAGAAGAGATGAGAAAGAGAAGCAACAGATAAAATAAAGAAAGACACTGAGTATTGACTTTTTTTTACCTCAGAATTCTAAGAGTGTGGGTGGATGGTTTAAAGCATAACCCAACGGAAAAGAAAATGAAACAATAAATAAACAATTCCCTGATTAATTTTACGCTGTTCTTTGCTTCTCAATATTTAAATATTTGTCAGTTAAACACTCTCATGAAAAGAAATTGGCAAAAAAAAAAAAAAAAAAGAAGAAAATAAAAATGAAAGATGTAAGAATCAAATTGAATCCCCAAGGTAAAGTTTGGAGCTGCCCTCCACCAACTACCCACAACATGTTTGAATTTTTTCCCCTTTCATTTTTTCCTGTATTTTATCACTCTGCTTCCTTTTTTTAATTAATTTTATTTTCTTCTTCCAGGGTTAAAAAAAAAATTTCAGAAGCTCTACTTTCAGTTTCCCATGTCTTCTAATTCCCCCGCTCTTAAATTTAAAAAAAAAATTATCTTTTATTTTGGGTTAAAGGAATTTAAAAGAAAGGAATGCGTTAAATGCTATAGAAGCTAATTTTCAAAATCTTTGCCTTCCACTCCCCAAAAGGGTGAATGTCACAAAATGGTGCCAAGGTTGCTTTGAAAATAAAAAAAGAAAAGAAATCTCTTATGAATAAATAAAGAAACAAAAGCTTAACTTTTGGTAATTCTACTGGTATGTTCGCTCTTTAGACACTTTCAACAAAAATCAAAAGAGTTTTTTCACACATTGTTTTGTCACTTTCCAGAGAACTCGATCAATATTAGGAATGTCATATTTTCATGAAGAGAAATCATTGATCACTTACAAATCTGTAAATAAAAACTTTGGTTCTCCAAGAAAAAAAGAATTCTTGTATATAAAGAACCATTGTTAAATCAATCACATAACTTGTCTCTCCTTCTCTCCTTATATATATATAAATATTTACATATACAAACAAGTTGGTGTTGCTGAAAAGTTCTTGGTCAGTCTAATCCAATTTACAAAATTTGATCAAGTGACCAAAAGTCAAAATGAAACAAATCCCTTCTTAGTTGGACTGAGAACTTTTCAGTAGTCTCTTATATATATATATATTATTGGCTCTGCATATTCAGTGCTTTTGATTGTGCATTGGGCACTTATTGAAATAAGTGTCTTCTGGTCAAACCAGTACCTATTTTACTGTTATATATATATATATATATATATATATATATGAATAGAATAAGTAAAAAACAGTTGGAAAAAGTATCATTAATCTAAGATGTCTCACTTTAATAAGCTTTTTCAGAGATTTGTTGAGATTTGTTATGCTTCTTTAGAGAGTTGTTAAGATTTTAATTTTTTTAAAGTTTTTAAAAATCCAAAGAGATAGTATGTTGATTGAAGTTTGATTTCATTGATCAAATATGTGTCACATGTAATAAAGCAATAAATGAACATTTTTAAATGTAGAAAAAGTTTATGTCTGCTTATAAGTGTGTGCCACATGTAATAATAAACATTTTCTCCAATTTTAAATCATTTATATTAACAAATCTTTGATGAAGAAAGGGAAACATGTTAGATTAAAGTTACTTTTTCCCACCTGTTCTTTATTCTATTCATCTTGCCAAATTTCAATCCATCTATATATATATATATATATATATATATGCAAATTATTTGAAACACCTGCTTTAGTTTCCTTTCTTTCACCATACAGTCAGTTTTAGACCCACTGGAGTGACAGGGTGTAATCAACTACTATGTTTTTCTCAGATTAGATCATTTGCAGTGGTGTGTAATAATATGAACCTATTTTCAGGTTGTATGTTGAAATCCATTTTGTATCAGATTTTTATCACACCAAGACACTATTGTCTTGATTGTCGATTAGTTGTCCTATGCCCATTGTCTGTGATGGACGTTACCTTAAGGAAGTATACAAAAATTGTAATGCTGCATGAACACACTGGCAAGCCTTACAGGAAGATCATGGATATTGTTGATTCAGCCTTTCAACTGTCAGTCATGCCATCTAAACAAAGCAACAAACAGCATCCATCAGTCCAAAATGTAAAAGAAAATGTAGTTAGAAGAGAAAAACAACACCAAGCGACAATGTATACGTGATCAGGGAAATTGCAAAAGGAAGACATTATTCGTTTTGTTTTAATTAATTTGCACAAGGGTGTATATAATGATTTTATTATTTTGTTAGTAATGCATGCCTTCACTGACTACTAAAAATATCTTTCTTCTTGATTTTCTATATGTAAACCATATATAAAAATTGCTCAAATGAAGTTTAGGCTTCAAATGATTAAAAAAAAAACAGATTTCACTTTCACTCACTAATGTTACTATGGTGATTTTTGATCATTTATAGGTTTTTAAGATATTTATCTTGTTATAGCAACATTCATCAAGAATCAGATGCTATAAATTCTTATTTGTAGCAGACTAATGGGCAATCCACCACATTCATTTAAATTTAAGATTAGAAAACATCATACAAAGAATAAGCAATGACAAATTGTAACAACATATACATGTATTAACAAAATTACAATCATTTAATGTTGATAGAAAAGGCATGCATTTAAGTGAACCATAGAAAAATGTCAAGAGTTGCCTCTCTTTGCTTGATTTAAATCCAATCAAAAATGAATAATACTCATGAATTGTTCTGGAAATGTCTAAGATATTCTTAAATGTTCTTAGAAAACTGTTCTTAGAAAATGTTCTTGGAAAAGATTCTTATAGAAGGTTCTTGTAAACACATGTTAAATGAGTATGTCATTGTGGAAAGTTCTAGAAGAAAGTGTGAAAGTATATATATGTATGTGTGTGAATGAGAGTGCTTCTTCAACTGACAAGGGTTCGTTTGGCAGCCGAATTCTCACTAAGGAGCTGAGAAGGGTTTGCTCTTTATATAGGTGGCTCAAAATGCCTGCGTGGAAAAATTCGGTTTTCACGTGCAAACAATATGATAGGTTAAAAATTAACCAATCAATGAGTGTGTTTTTGGGAGATTGGAAAAGGCCAGTTTTATCCCAAAAGTGAACAAAAATGATTACTTAAAAATAAGATGATTTGTAAATTGTTGCATAGCTGCGATTTGTAAATTGTCTCATAATGAATGTACTGGTGATATATTATCAAATCATTGCTTGACAAAGCTGGTGTGGTATGTATGAATGTATATAAGTATGTGGATGTGTATGTAAAGAGGTTTCCACAAATCCATTTCATTGGTTAGGCAATTTGTTTAGTATAAGATTTAGTTGTATAATATTTCTAACAGAAAATAGATGTTAAATGATTTTATAAATTATAAACATTGCATTAATTCTATTCATTCACATGTTAAATATCTGAGTGAAATTTTTGGCACTGTCTTACTTCCTATAAATGCTTTTAATATTTGCTGTGTCAGCATAAGTTTTGACATTTTTGTTTGACAAATTCTACTCATGATATCATGTTATAAACTAGACTATGCTAAAGTAAGCAATGGGCAAGAAAACTCCTTACAATTATTTATTGCCTCATTGGTATTTATGGGAGAGTTATTTTCTCAAGTGATCTTTTTTCTTCTATTAGAGAATGACCAAAATCGGGCAAAAGGACAGAATGCCTACCTTTTACAAAGACATTAGTGCTAAGTGAGCACAAACAGCCTTAACTGGAATTTGAACTTTGTCAGTTCTATTTTCCATATTAAATACCATCATGCCATCTTGTTATATAAACATTTTGTAACAATGACTGATTAAAATATAAATTATAAAATATTTAATTTTTGTTTCATTATTAAGAACTTTAATCAGAAGAAACCAAAAATATTAAAAATTAAAACTAAAGTTGCAAGCTCTGAAATAATGAAAACGAGCCATTATTGTTGTTTTAGTAAAAACTGTAACAGTATATTTGAAACAAAAAAATAAACTAATAAAATCAATATTGAACATTAATTAAAATAATTATTGTTTTAATTTTTCTTTGTGCTAAAATTCTTCATTACAATTTCTGCCTGTGGAATATTGCAAACTCATATGACTTATTTTGTCTCTTAAGAATTTTCATCATTTTTAGGCCATTACATCTCTGCAAGGTGCCAAGTTGCTGAAGAATGGGTGTTATCACCAACATACCAATTCTAGATATATTGCCATCCAAGGCTAAAGAGCCTCTGTCTTTCCATGAAGTCTCTCAATGTTGGGATCATCTTCCCAGGATGATTTTATCAAGAGTTCACCTCCCTAACTAATCAACTCTAGTGAGATTGAAACCTTGCTCCCATGGTCAAAATAATTATACTTTGACTATTCAATCATACACCTCATATTCTTAATACAAATTATTTTTAATTATTATTCATTTTTGATTTGTGTTTCTGTATTTTAATTCTGTTATTAATATTGCAACTTGTAAATCCTCATTCCAGAACAATTATTGAGTAGCACAGATCAGAAATGAAGAATTGGCCTTGAGAAAAACTCATGTCACTTTCCATTAGGAAACTTGACTTTTCAGAGTGGTAGTCTTACCAATCAGGCCATAAATTCTTGGAACTCCAATTGTTTAACTCAAATAAAAGCACCCACTTCAACATCCACAGCTTAAATGATGAAAACAGATTTTAATTGTAACTAGCTCTGCACACCCACATCCAAAACTACTATCCAGAAATACCATGGCTATAAAATATATAGATCAATTAGAAAAAGCCCACATGCTTTTCTGAGTCACTAATTGACTGTAAAACCATCACCAATATCACACACAAAGGCAGATTCAACCAGACTGGCATTAGCAATGGATGTCCACAGCATGCCATTAGCATTAACACGAAGGTGCTTTCATCAACAGAAATGCTTTCGGTCAGTGATGAAATCATCAGCAGCAAGATTAATTCTCATCTACTAAAATGCAATAATTCATGGAATATTTCTCCCATGAATTCTATCTCACTTGACTATATATCACGTTGATTTTCTTCGATGAGTTATCTCACTTGACAATATAAGTCTGTCTATTTTCTCCCATGAATTCTATCTCACTTGACTATATATCACGTTGATTTTCTTCGATGAGTTATCTCACTTGACAATATAAGTCTGTCTATTTTCTCCCATGAATTCTATCTCACTTGACTATATATCACGTTGATTTTCTTCGATGAGTTATCTCACTTGACAATATAAGTCTGTCTATTTTCTCCCATGAATTCTATCTCACTTGACTATATATCACGTTGATTTTCTTCGATGAGTTATCTCACTTGACAATATAAGTCTGTCTATTTTCTCCCATGAATTCTATCTCACTTGACTATATATCACGTTGATTTTCTTCGATGAGTTATCTCACTTGACAATATAAGTCTGTCTATTTTCTCCCATGAATTCTATCTCACTTGACTATATATCACGTTGATTTTCTTCGATGAGTTATCTCACTTGACAATATAAGTCTGTCTATTTTCTCCCATGAATTCTATCTCACTTGACTATATATCACGTTGATTTTCTTCGATGAGTTATCTCACTTGACAATATAAGTCTGTCTATTTTCTCCCATGAATTCTATCTCACTTGACTATATATCACGTTGATTTTCTTCGATGAGTTATCTCACTTGACAATATAAGTCTGTCTATTTTCTCCCATGAATTCTATCTCACTTGACTATATATCACGTTGATTTTCTTCGATGAGTTATCTCACTTGACAATATAAGTCTGTCTATTTTCTCCCATGAATTTTATCTCACTTGACTATATATCACGTTGATTTTCTTCGATGAGTTATCTCACTTGACAATATAAGTCTGTCTATTTTCTCCCATGAATTCTATCTCACTTGACTATATATCACGTTGATTTTCTTCGATGAGTTATCTCACTTGACAATATAAGTCTGTCTATTTTCTCCCATGAATTTTATCTCACTTGACTATATATCACGTTGATTTTCTTCGATGAGTTATCTCACTTGACAATATAAGTCTGTCTATTTTCTCCCATGAATTTTATCTCACTTGACGATATATGTGCATTGATTTTGTCCATTGTAGGTGGATTGATATTATGTAACAGTTCAGTACACTTTTCTTTGTTTCTAATGAATTTTTCCTGTTGCATAATCCTTTGCTTTACTTTGGAAGACATCTTTCACTATTCCACTGTACCTTTGAATATTGTTGTTAGACTTTCCATTTTTTGTTAAATTACTTCCCAGCATTACTAGTCAAAAATACTAGTAAGAAATTAATAATATTAATGATGCTTCCTCTTCATAAATTGAAATTTGTTATTTTGAATTCAGTACTTCATCTCTGCCATTCATTATTTTTTTTTTAAATCAAAGCTAAAACTTGCTTCCAGTAACTTACTTCTTTAAGAAAATGAAAATTTGGCTTAAAAGAAGATAAAGATATTTGTCTCAAAATGGCCACTAGATCACATGAATATTGATCTCAAGATTCCTGACAACATCATTAATTTAGCTGTAGACCAAATTCAAGGATTTCTGCAAAAGGAATATGAGGGCAATGGACATGGATATCAAGAGGTCAGAAGATGTTGCCAATGAGCCCTGACACCGGAGATGTGATTTACACTATGGGCTGGAGTGAAGAGAGGAGAAACAAAGGCTTGCTACTGAGGAGAAACATCCCTGAAAGAAGGAAAACAACAAAGCAATATCATGGGAGATTGTTTTTATATGCATTCATTGCAATCGATACTGTCCATCTTGTGTTGGCCTCCTGTACTAACATAACAGATACTGAGGGATAACTCTTTGGGTGCAAATCCAAAGTTTCTTGAGACCAACAGATGCCACACAAACCAAATTTCATGAATTGCCTGAATTTTAATATCCTTGGTATATTTTGACATGTTTTCTAACCTATCTTCTATAAATACAATGACTGTTGTAATATTATTGACATACCTATAAATGATTCTTTTAGAATGGAAAATTAAACCAGTACATACCAATAAATAAAAATGAATGTCAAACTTTGAATAACTTATATATTTATAGTAACCAGGATTTGTCTAAAGACAACTTTATCATATTTTTTCTACAGCCAGTGTTTTGTAAAATGGTTGCATAAAATATTCAGCCAAAGAATAAACATAAAATGGATAGAAGGTATTTTTCACAAGAAATTTTTGATTTTGATTTTTTTTTTGGACAATCCAGTTTTTATCATCAGATGGATATGATGTCATAAATAGATAAGCTGTTGATTAATACTGTTAATTATAAATCATTTTATAAATTTCATTAAAGCATATAAATTTCTTTGTATTTCTGTTTTTGTTTAAATCTTTGAAATGAAGGCTTATCAATATTATTCATTGATTTATTCTGGCTTCTACTGAAGGGTGCAATAACCCAAGCATTCTGATGATAGTGAAGAAATATATGTGTTGGGTAAATCATGTCAAGTTATTGAGTCACCAGTGCATTGGTGAGGCAGAAACAAGAACAAAAGAAATGAACATAGACAGACTTTTATATAGTATGATATACACAGAATTATACATATATACACGTGTTCAAACATGGACAATTACATATCCCATATATCAAATGTAAAACAAAGTACAAGGAAGAACAAAAGGAAAGGTCTTAAATATAGTTTGGCGTTACTTCTGGTCTGGAAAAGCCATTGTTCTAATTTCAGAACTAGAGGGGCCAGATTTGTCAATATCACCATCAATAAGGCAGGATTCATCTTTATCCCAGTTGTGGTATGTCTGTAAGCTGCAGGGAAGGTTAGATTTAGCCTAGCTTCCTGGGTTTATCTATAACCTAGCTGTGGTATACCTGCATGCTGTAGAGAAAGGCAGATTTAGCCTGGTCTGCCTAAGCAGAAGGAAACAACCTACTTGTTTGATTGCTGTTTGCAACTGTGTAATGTGACTAGCACTTTGGTCTATCTGGAATGACATCATGAGTGGGAGATAAGACCCTTTTGTAACCTTACAATAGCAATAAACCATCAGTGTTTAGTATTTTGTGTTCTCTTCCAAAATTGTAATCTAAATTGTAACCAGGAGGTGAGGTTGATTAGTATTAATTTAGTATATAAAATGCCATGTTCTGTTTGAAGAAAAAAGGCTCTTCTCTTTTGGTAAAAAAATACATCAATGAAATTTAAGGAGAAAAGAAAGAAAGCAGAAAAAAAGACTTCTGCCTGAAATTCTGGAATGAGTGTCCTTATCTTTGTTGTTAATTCTCACGTTTTAGCTGTTGCTCCCTCCAGCCTTCATCAAACAAGACAATGGCCTAATGAATTTATGAATTTAGTAACATAGTAATTGGGCAGTGTGTGCTTGGACTCAGTGGAAACAGGTGAGCAGTACTAAAAGTAAGATCTAGGCGATATATCCCAAGTCATAGGTAGTGAAAAGAGAACAGTCTAACCCCATAGATAAAATAAAGGTTTCAGTTGGGAATTTCTTGTAGGTTACTCAGATTGATATACACATGAGGAAGGCCAGAGGAAACAAAGGCTGAAACATTGTGGCACCGAAAACAAAGATGAGGACAATAGTCTGAATATAAATCGTGTAAAAGAATTTTTTTAAAAAGGAAAGAAGAAAGTAAAGTGAAAAGGAAACAATCAGAGGAATATTTGAATGAATATAAAGAATGAAATGAGAGAATGTTGTCAAAGAAAAGTATGAAAAAAGAAAAGAACGAGAAAGAGTAACAAAAAGGTAAAGGTTGATAATTGGATGGGAAAAGCGAAATATCAAAAAGAAATGACAACGAAGTAAATGGAAGAAAAGAATAAAAGATGGAACAGTTTAATGAAGAACAAATGGAAAGAAAAAAAAATAAAAGGAATAAAAAGTTAAAGAAAATGAAGGAAATGTTATGAAAAAGCTGGAAGCAAAATATCTTGGAATATCAAGAATAAGAAAGTCAAGATTCAGGTGCAAGAGAATTTGAAGATAAAATCTAAAATTCTGAGTGAAGTATGGTTTGAATAAATGACAAATACAGAATTACTTAAAAATTAAGAATGTATCCATTTTAAAACTAATGATTTCTATAAAAAGCTTAAAATGTTAAACATAAATAATAACGGGTGTATAAAATAACAAGCCAGTAATGCTATAAAATATGAAGATATATTGCAAATATAAGTCAGAAATAAATAGCTTGAAAGTTAAGAATAATAATCCAATAAGAAATATTTAACAAGAAGTGAAAATGTCTTATCAAGATGAATGTCATTGAGTGTTGAATATGAAAGAAATAAAGTTTAAACAATAAACAGCAAAAATGAATCTAATGAGATTGAGCAAGGAAGATTATAAAGAAGATCAGTTCCAATATTTTATCGAGATGAAAGTGAATTCATTTGTTAAGGAAGGAAGGAAGGATAAAATGGGAAGTGACAGAAAGAAAGCAGGAAAGATGTGGAGGGAAATAAGATGCTTGGATAAGAGAAAGAACGCACCATGTAAAGAAGGAGAAAGAAAAAGAGTATCTGTGCATGTGTGTGTGTGTGGGTGAGTGTGTAAGAAAGAGAGAGGGGGAGGGAAAGAAAGAGAAAGAAAGGGAAGTAAAATGTAATAGAAAATAAAGATAAAAACCAAAAGGAAAATTAAGTGCAAAAAAAAAAAGAAGAGAAATGAAAGGAAGGAAGAAAAATTAGTGAAAAAAAAAAAAAATGAAAAGAAAGGCAGGAGGTAAGAAAGGGCAAAAGATGGAACAAAGGACAGGAAAGAGGAAGGATGAGAAGTAAGAAGAATAAAACAAAAAGGTATAAAGAGATAAAAAGAAAAAAAAGGAAATGTAGAAAACACAGGGTGCGATGGATAAAATGTCGTCTAAATTATGCAAAACTGAAAATAACAATGACATAACATTATAACAGATATATTTACAAAAATTACATAAAAATATCTTGAAATACTAAGAGTAAATTTATTCAATAAAATTACCATTGGCTTCAACCACTGCCTCCAGATGTTTTTGGAATCTACTACAACTCTTTTTGACAGTCTCCTTGAATTAGTGAATGCTGTGATAATACTTGCTTTCAGTCTATCTTTGGTGTTACAAGGAATTTTGTTGGTCTCTTGCTCAACTGCGCCTTACACATAATAATCAAAGGAGTTAAAGTCTGGAGAGTTAGGTGGCCAGATGTCAGGAGTGTTGTGGTTGCAGAAATTGTCTGACAGCCATGACTGAGTACTTTTTCTTGTGTGGCATGGTGCAGAGCCTTGTTGCAAGGCATAGGGTCTTCTGGCAGCCACCCTTTTGACTCAGGGCAGTACTATCTCCTCAAGGCACTTGATATGGATCCCTGTGTTGAGTTTGAGATCTTCACCAACAAATTCAGGAGTTCTTTTCTTATTCGAATCATCAGAGTGAGTTTTCTGAGCTGCTGTATCTTCATTATTTTAATTAGGCTTTTCTAACTCTTTCTGAATCCTCTGCACTCACCCAAAACTTTTGAAATGCTTGTATTGGAGCTTCCAGAGCAAATACCAATCAGTATAGCATACTGTTGGGATGCCCGCGCCTATTTGGCTATAATGGACAATTCCATTACTATGTAAAGTAATGGTGGCATCTACGTAGGAGAGTGTGCCGAGCAGCCGTATCGACAAGTCAGTCGTAGACTTCCAATGATGACCCGGAAGTACCCATTGCTCATACTACGTCTTACGATGGTTGAGACAATTAACCTTTATTCTTGTATTGGATACTAATAACCTTTGTAAATACTATTTTCATGGAATACAACAATTAACCTATTCCTGTTGTTGAGTTATTTATTCTTACTCACGGCATAACACATACCTTTTCTAAATTTCCGGGTGGAGTGCATTGAATCATGGTGCCAATTATTCTCACAGACTGTGCCCAACTGACCCTACAATACTGTGCAGTTGAAAAAAATAAAAAAACAAAAATGCTCATGTGTGAAATAAAAAATATAAAATTGGCGACAATTTACCAATCGCACCCTGTACAAATAAGAAAAGGAGAAAATGATAGTGAAATAAAAGAAAGAAGGTGAGAAAACCAAAAGTAAATATTATGAGAGAACAGAAAAAAAGAAAAGACTTTGAAAATAAGACAAAGAAAAGAAGTAGTCAAAAGAATGAAAAAAGAAGAATGAAAAAAGAAGAGAGAAAAAAAGAATGTTAAATAATGAACAATGTGGAATATGTAAACAATATGAATGCTTAGAAACCATTTATTTATTCATTTATTTTGCTTTCTGAAATCGCTAATATACAAATGCTAAAATCAAACACTATTGCACTGGAGGAAAATGATAATAAACAAAATCTTGAAAAATGTAAAAAGATAAATATATAAGATCCTGAGGCCACAAAGCAAAGTAGTAGGTGTATATTAAACTGATTTAATTTTGATTCTGAATACGAGCAATTTTTTGGCATTGAATCGATATAAATGATATGTTGGATTTAAAAATCCAGATAATATTCCCCATTTTCCTTCTCAAATGAAAAACATCTTCAATCAGTTTCAGAACAAGATGGTGGGGATTGAAAAGATAAAGATGTTCTTTCTTTTCTCTTATTTCTTGCTTAATTCTGTTTAGTTTCATAAAAGGTTTTTGTGATTGTTTCCTCGGTTTGCCATGAAACAAAACAACTTTGATACATTTTCTAAAAAAAAAAAAAAGAAAACTCATAAAAACATAGCCTTGTTTGTCAGTGCTTATTGCTTATTTCATTTTTCTTTGGTTATTTATCCATTTGTGGTTCATTTCGCTTTCAACTTTCTTTCCCATCCCCAACTGTATTTCAGTTTAATCTTCTGCAATATTTCCTCTTCAATTTATTTCTTTAAAACGTTTTTCTTTTAATACACTTCTCAGATATTTTCAATATTAATTTTGTTTGAAGGTGAATTTCCTGGGTTTAAATACCATAAATACTCAAGTATATACTCAAAAGATTTAGTTGCCTAAAATGACTTTCTACCAGTAAATTACTCAAAAAACACCAATTTTGGCACTAAGCATGATTACAATTTAACACTATATATATATATATATAGTAATTGTGTGAAAGTGAATGTAATGAATGTGACTGAAATTCAAACTTGACACTCAAATTTCTCATTCTGAGCCATTATCTATACACAAAGTCATCTCTTTTCAACCCCAGCTACGGGTAAATACCAGGATAGACTGGATCCTATAGTTTTGGTTGGCAACCAGTGTGTGTGTGTGAGTGTGGAGAGAGAGAGAGAGAGAGAGAGAGAGAGAGAGAGAGAGAGAGAGAGAGAGAGAGAGAGATAAGGAAATAACTTATTTACCGCAGGAAAACAAGCTGGAAAAATTCCATTAGTGAAATCATACAAAGTTACCTTCACTTTATGCACTGTTAAACAATACTGTCAATTCCATATGGTATGCTAAAACAAATCTTTTAAAATGTGAATGATAAGAGTAACACTGAAGAGCATAGATTGAAGTGCTCAGGATTTCAAAATAGAATCCGCTTTACAATGGACTTGTTAGCGTTTAAGTTACGCAAGCCATTAATAGTGATTTCATCCTTTACTGCTTTATCTATAAATATTGTTTCATACCAAAACCAAGCATCTAATATCTTTATGGAATTGAGAGCATCCATGCATGTATTTATACATATAAATGTAAGTAAACAGATGACACGTTAAGAGAGGAAACGGTCCAAGCACACAACGAAAGAGGCTAAAATTTTTCCATTTCATAAATAAACAAAAGACAAATATTGTTATTTTGTAACAAGCTATATAAAATTTAAAGGAAAGTCTCAATTGAATGTGTTGATGAAAATGGTACAGTCAGCTCAGTAGAATGGAGTATCCATTATTGATTTATGGATTATTGATTTTGTGAGTACAATTTGAGAAGCCATTCATAAGTGCAGTGATGGGTGGGGGTCGAATGTCAATATATATAAGCAGGAAACATCTTCCAACCTTGACACTAGATACCTGGCCAATGACTTTCTTCTCATTCGTCTGACAATATTTTGTATCAGCAAAGAAAGAAAGAAAGAATGGAAAGGAAATTTATCAACTGTAATGTTGTCATTGTCAGCAAATATTAAAAGAAGCCACCAACAATATACAGGCTTCAATTACAGTAACACGTTGGCTGTCAAGAGAAAGAGAAGGATAAATAGTTTTATTTAGACAATTTTCTCTTAAGTGATTCTATTTACAATGATTCATTATTCTTATATCAAAACTTAATTCCATAAAACTTTCGCCATGAACAGTTTAAATATCAACATACAACATGAAAATTTTTTATCTCTATGTCATTGTGAGCCAGACAGACCTACCTAGGCTCTACATAAGTATTGATTGCTTGTATTTGTTAATTGATTACTCATGTCGGGTTTTTTTTTCTTTGGGCTACGTGCTGACTCAGTCCGAACTCTTTTTTTGACTGATATTCATGTGCTTAGCCCTTTCTTTAAACCATTTTTTCCCTTCTTCATAGATCCGTGGAAGGTTTTTCAACCTGAGTATGCTAATTATCTCTTTTATATATATATATGTACAAGCACAAATAGTTTGTCAATTTAACTGAGTAGGTTCACATCGATTTCAAAGTTTCAAAATTTCATGAGGCACCATTATGATGTTCTCATTTGTCAAGGCTATATATATATATATATATATATATATATATACACACATGCAGTGTATTTATGTAAGCATGTATACTCGCAAACTATTTGATCCATAGATGGGACCCTAACAGGTACTACCACTCTAGGAAGTTATGGTGTTTAAGTGCTAACTCCACATTCCCCAAGACTCTAAAGAGTAAATTTAGAATCACACCACTGGTTGCAGTTTGTATGTCATACTCAGGGTCAATAAATTTATAGCCATAAATTTGTGTGTGTGTGTGTGTGTGTGTGTGTGTGTGTGTGTGTGTGTGCACACGTGTGGGACAGCTATATAAATATCTACAATGAGTGTGGAATATTTGCATCATGTATATGTGTGTGTACATGTGTGGAGGCTTTTCAAAGCCTGAGAGAAGTCATCATGGGTGCTCCCAAGCCACCAGCTCTTATACCAGAGATGACACACACTTACATCAAAAACCCTCATGCATATTGTGTGGTCTACTATGCACTACTCATTGTATTTAAGGCCCTTGGGACATCAAACCTGGTGATAATATAACATGTGATCATCACAAACACCTAATGTGTGGTACACACTGTATTGGTTATGTTGTTTTGATGGAGAGAGTGTGCTTTGTGTCACACAAGCAACTGACCACTTTAAATAAACCTTAGTGCAGGCTGATCAGTAGCTGGATGGCCAACAGTTCAACACAAGTGCATACAAGACAGAAATCCCATGCATAAGTGTAAAACAAAGAGTACCATCCACTGCTGACCCTTATTTATCATTTACAGTAAGAGAGTCCATTATATATATGTATATATGTATATATTTAAGTCCAAAATAAAAATAGCATGTAGATAAAATCCCCAAAAGAGATCCTATTAATATTAATCTTATTAATATTAAAAATGATCCAGATAGAGGGCTTGATGTAAATAGTATTATCTATTTACAGAGCCAAATATGTATATTTTCAAATAAAACTCCGAAAATTGCATATGTTGTATGGCCATTTCAGCGAGAAAAACTCGCTTCTTCAGCAACAAATACTTTATTAAATAAATAATATATATATATATATATATATATATATATATATATATATATATATATATTATTGTAATATTTTTATTATAAGTGATTATAATAAAAACATTTTACATCACTGCACAAAAGCTTTCATATTACAGTATTATGAATTGTACTTTGTCAGTCAATAGTTGGTAACTGGTGATAAGAATGATTCTCATGGAAATTTAAAAACAATTTTCAGACAGTTAAAGGAGGGGCATAAGGACAGAATTAAGAATGTTCTTGTGGGTAAGTCTGGATTAACTAATAGAAAGTTAAGTCCATTTTGGATGGGGAAATAACATTAAAGGGTGAAGATATTTATTAGATGGTTGAGATATTTTAAGAGGTCATGATAAGCTGGTTCTTGCTGTTGTCAACTTTAGGGACAGTTGATGATGTCGATATGTCTCATGTGTTGCAGACTGTGGTGATCTCTTTGTAGAAGTGTTTTAATTGGGTTTGTTGATATAATTATTACTGTAGAATATCTATATAAGAGTGTCATAATATCAAATAGACAGTAAAACATAGTATTATTTAAGTTAAGTAAAACAAATAAAATAATTATCAGTGGTTGGTGGCTCATTATGTATTAATGAAATAATGGCTATCTAATTGTGGTATATAATTGTTTTTATAGCATAATTTAAAAAAAAATAAAAATAATATATACATATATATATATAACGGTCTTTGTTAGAATAGAGAGCACTACATTATTCTAATAGAAGCCATTATTGACCAACTCACTGCATAAAATAGTAGTAGTTATTAACCTAACTCACTGTATAAAATGTAATCAAATGAATTTTTGGGGGATGGGTTTCTATGTTGGGATAAAATCTTTTTAGCATCATTTGAGTTAAATATATATCTATATTTAATGTGGCGAACATTGTCACTTAGTTGAGCAGTATTATTCAGTAATGCCAACTTTGAAGTTTTATGTAAATATTATTATGATGACTTCACTCTTCAGGGTTTTTGTTTTTCTGCTCTTTTTGTATTTTGTTCTGCAGAAAAACAAAACTCTGAAAACATTAAAATAATGCCTTTAATCTTAAGGGTTTTTGTTTTTGTTTTTTATATTTATATATATGAGTGCATGTGTGTATATATGTGTCTGTCTGTGTGTGCATTTGCTGATATATTTTATACAAATGTTTTTATTTATCAATCTCTGTTTATATCAATCATTCAGTTAAGTGCTATATATGATAGATGGTTGGGGAATCATGTCTCAAAAGAGACATGACTGACTGGGCACAATTTTCCTGCAGTAGGTTGCCATTACTTTTTGAAGTAGACTGGTTGCCAACCAAGGCTATAAAACCCAATCTATCCTTCTATTTAACCCATAGCTTGAGAGAGAAGAAATGGATTATTACCTTTCTCAAGGATATTTGTGCATAAGTGAATGCAACAAACTCAACTGGAATTCAAACTCAGCTATCTGAGCTGACATCTACTGCACCACAATGCACATCTATATATATATCCTTATTGATGCATACCTATATATGCTTATGTAACCATTTGTCTATACATAAACACATACAAATCAGAAGCTTGTTGTTAAATCAATCATCTTTTACTTGGCTCAATTAACTGAATATAAACCCATCAAAATACCAACCATAACCAACTTTACAATGGTTCAACACAATTGTATTCTTTATCACCTCTCCCCTAAGTTCTATACCTCTTTTTAAAAATCAATTTGTTTTGTCAGTTTGACAAAAATCTCCCCATCACCAAAATAAAAAGGAAAAAAATGTCTTCCCTTTTCGCAAATAAAAGAAACAATAACAAATGTTCTAAATTCAAGAGGATTACTTATTCTTATGATCCTTGAAGATAAAAAAAGAAGAAATAATCCTGCCTGTTTGCTTTCAAGCCCACTTGATGCCATTTTAAATCAATTAAAGAGAAAGACAGAAACGTAAGCAAAGTGTCTGCAAGCTTTTCACTTGTTACTCTTTTGGTGGGGAAAAGTACTTAACGAAATGGCAATGTTATTGGTATTAAATTGAATCTGTTTCTTGCAAAATGAAAAACTTTTCTTTATAAAAAGAAGAAAAGGAAAAATATCATGAGCTGGAGAGGAACTAAAGGACCTTAAATATTCGCAAAATCATATTTACTTTCTTTGATAAATAAATATTTATTATCTACAATTGTAATTTTTTTCAGATTTATTTCATTCTTTAAATTCACTTAAGTTACAACTTTTTAAAAGTTGATTATCATTTAAATTTTTACTATTTTTCTGATCTTTTCAATTCCCTTTTATTTTTGTTTTGTTTTATAGAGGCTTCCATACTTAATAGATTTAATTCCATCATCTTCATATATTTCTGTTTCTAGAGATATAAGAAAACAAGATTGGTTCCTTAATTTTAATAGGTGTCATTCTCAAGGAAGGCAACAAAGCCCCTAAAATGTACAAAATTACTGAGTGTAATGAGAATATGAGAAAAAGAAAAACTTTATTAATGATAAAAAAAACAAGAAAAGAACAAGAATTAAGAAGACAAAAGATAACAATTGACATTGCATTTAAAACTTTTGAAGAACAAAGTTGACTAGAAGGCAAGTGGCCAGAAGAAAGTTTCACAAGTGAGAAGTGCGAGAGCAAAAACTGTCAGCATAGAACTTACCATTACAGCTAACAATTTAAACTGTAAAATGATGGGACCTACTTGCCAATTTAGTACTGTGCTTAAATTTGTAAACTCCAGGTACCAAAGATGAAAGCTCATCAGAACAATTACTATGAAATTATTTATAGAAATTATTTATAGGGAAGTGGTGGGAAAGTGACTGAAAGTGAGATACCAGATTAGGACTGATAATATTGTAGATTATTCTTTGGATCTTATCAAGAATCATTAAATATGTAGCAGGAACACCAGTCCAGATATGGCAGCAATATTCAAAGCAAGACTCAACAGTAGACTTATAAATATGTAAAATATATTCTAATGAGAAAGCTTGTCTAGCATGAAATAGTGAACCAACTTTTCTAGTTGCAGACTGAGCAATTGATTCAATATATTCTTTCCACTTTGCATCAGCAAGAAATGTTAATTCAAGAAAATGCAATGAGTCACTCTTATTATTACTGTATTATTTTCATCATAATTCGATTTCTGCTTTGGTCACACTATCTACTAAGTCTGCGGAAAGACCTAAGGCAGGTAGTGAGGTGTTGTTATGGCTACATTTCATTTTTTTTTCTATCTCTCATGACGTCACTAGCATTACATGGATAAAATTCTTCTTATTGTGTGGGTTGTACTTATCAAGACTATTTTTTGTATATCTCTTAAGCTGGGATTTCCAGGGATTCTTTCAATGCATTGTTTTCTTCCATTTTTTATGATTCCAAGTGCACCTACTATCATTGGTACTATTTTTGTTTTTAGTTTCCTCAATTTTTCTATTTCAATTTCCAGGTTTTTATATTTTGATAGTATTTCAAATTTATTATTATTATTTATTTATTTATTATTAACATTATCATTTCAATAATTAATTATATTTTTAATTGATTGTGTCACTTTTTATAGTTACCATATTTAAACAATTTTTAAATTAATGAATTTTTTTTTGCATATATAATTATAGAACCACTTGGTTTTCTGTGAATAGTATTGTAGGTGTGGCTCACATTGCTGGGAGTGATCTAAGCCAAGGATTATATTAATCAGTATTTCTCGTTTGCTTTCTATATCTTTCTATACAAAAGAAACCTTTTGTCTATGGATTGTAATCCTTAAGCAGACCATAGATTGGATTGGCTGATAATGAAAAGGCAACACAGAGTATATGTTTAATATTAAGTATTTTCCATTTTAATCATGTTCATGACATTCCTCTCAAGAGCTGTTGAATGTTTTTGACGCTTGTGTAATGCTCTGTCTATGATATCTTTGGATGATGAAGAATGTCAAATATATTATTATTATTTATTCATTTATTTATTTACTATTATTCCAAATTTTTAGTTGATTGTGTCACTTTTTGTAGCTACCATATTTAAACAATTTTTAAATCAAGATAATTGTCAGGTTATTTCCTGCCTTACAGGAGTCATAATTGGCAACTGATGACCATCCAATTTTGGCTTTTACTTCAAGAGACAAGTCACTATAATTAAAATGCTAAAACCAGTCAGTTTCATTTTCTTCTTTACAAATTCTGTGAGAAACTTCAACGGTTATAATTCTTAGTTTGAAGTAATGATTCACACTGTCAGAATCTCAGTACTTGTATCTGACATCAAAAATAAAATATAGATTTGAGTAGTATAGAAAATAATGTTATATGGTAATAATAATGGCTATATTAACTGTACCCTTATAAGAAAACATCTGGTCTCAAATTTTTCTTCAGTCTGTGACTGTCAGGCTGGGATCAAAGTGTAGTATCTGTTCTCCTCACCTCTGATAGTAATATTAGCCATTTCCATGTAAGGAAATATTCAGCATTCTCTGACCAAAACTGCCAGTGCTTCTGTTACTTGAAAGTTATAAAATCTTTCTCTTAGAAAAAAAAAAAAATTTCAGGAAAATAGTTTTCTCAAATCCACTGTTATCATTCTTTCCATGATGTGGGATTCCTTCATAACCTTTTGTTTGAAGTAGTGCGGAAAGTCGACATCTTGATGTTATTATTTTTTTTTTTGAGTTACATACATCTCTATTTTATATTTTACTGCTGTTGAAAGTCCTTAAGTGATGTGGTTTCTCTTATTTGGTAAAGATCTTTGTTTGTGATTATATAATGCTAGGCCATAAGTTTGAAGAAAGATGCTAAGACCGACAGGTTTCATCTGCTTGAAACCACCTTTAACCATAATAATATTTGCAATAAAATCATAAATAATCTTGTGATATGTACATGAAATATGATTTAAAGTGTCAAAGATGAAAATACTTTTGATACACACTAATATGTAATGATATTAAAATGACGCTGGAAAAATGGTCAGTTCCCAGTACCATTCTAGAAAGTACCTGGTTCTTTCTTACTATCCTCTAGCTTTACAAGAGTCAGTCAGTCAGTTAAGTGCCATATGTGATACATGCTTGGGCGATCATGTTTCGAAAGATACATGACTGATTGGACAGAATGTTATCCCGCAATAGTTTGCCATTACTTTCTGTGGTAGACTGGTTGCCAGCCAAGACTATAGAACCCAATTTGTCCTGTCATTTAACCCATAACTGGAGGAAGAGATGGATTAATAGCTTTTCCAAGGGTATTTGCGCATAAGTGAATGCAAGTAATTCAACTGAAATTCGAACTCGGCTCCCTGATTTCTCATTTTGAGCTGATAGCCACTGTACCACAAGAGACCTGCTGCTGTATATGGGCAGAAGCTACATGGTCTTCACTTTCTAGTCTTGCTAGAGTCCAAAATATCTCCACATTTTCATTAGTCACAAATTGTTTCCCACCATGCAACCCTTTTATCACAGAAGAAACATCACAAGTCTCTTGCTGTTCCATAACTATTTCGATGGAAAGTGCTCAGACGAGCTACATTCCTTAATTTCCCTTATTCTAACCATCATGGCTAAGTCCTGTCTGGCCACACACATTGTAGTGAATCACCCTCATTCTCTTCATATTCCATTGGTGAGATGTAAGTTCCACTTGAGTGATTTCTCCCCATGAATTGCTGCTTTATGGAACTGACTCCCAAGAGGATATTTTCCTGATCATTATAATCTTAACCTGTTCAAATCTAAGGTCAACCATTATTTTTCTCACATATCCCATAAACTGTAACTCTCTACCTTGAGTGGCTTTTGGGCCTTGTATAGAGTGAAAATCATTGTAAATAAATAATACAGTAGAAACATAGATATATGATATAGAATATTCCTTGGAATAAATAAAACAATCTATAAAATAATGCTTTTCATAGGAACAACTTTGGAAAGAACAATTACTACTTGTGGATTCTCTGCATATGAAGACATGAGATCTCCTCCTTTAAATCTTATTATATTTTTGATTTAGACTAGAAAAATAACTCTCTTAAATTGATAATGAGTTCAATCCCCACTGAAACACTATAAACTTTGACTTTCCTTAAAGGCAAAAACATCTGACAAATAACAGAAGACAATGATAGATGTTTACAAGAAGAAAGGAGGATTTGTCTTAGCTGAATGACAATTATATAAAGAAGATGTGGATCCTAATCCTTTTTCAAGTTCTTAAAATAAAATAGTCAGATTAATATTTATAGAAGTGATAATGCTTTACACTTTCTAACCATTATTGCCAATGCCAGAGTTCTTTTGAGACAAATCTTTGTTTCTACTTCTTTCTTGGAGTTTTCTTTTCTTTTTTCTTTCTTCCATTTCTCGTCTGAATTAAAATCATCAATATTTGTTAAGATTCATTTTCTCTTTATTCTTCTAAAATCCCACCCACTGAACCACATGACCTATAAAGCAAGTGCTTAAAGTAGCTCTTGAAAAGTCAGAATCCCTTCAAGAAACATCATGAAATTTTTCATCTTTATGGAAATGACAGTTTGATCCAAAGCTGACACAAGCAAAGCTGTTAGAGGATCAAAAACACTCAAACTAACCAAAATAAATAAAATTCCTCCTAGAAATCAATAAATGAATAAAAAGTGTGGAGAATAAAACCCTTAAAAGATTTTTAAAAAGAGAGAAAAGTATGAAAAAAAAGTCTCTGACTTTCTGCCTGGTTTGACATTCGGTGTGATGAGTCCTGGTGAGCATTTGTGAATGCAACAATAGAATGTGAACATTAAAGATGCCACAAAGCTACAATCAATTGTTGATAAAACTTCTTTTTTATTAACTAGCGAATATTTGTTTAATATTTTTAATTATTTTATTTCCACTCTTTTTTCCTAAGGTTACTGGAGCATTGAAAATTTCATCTTCTTTCCCAAGTAAAACTAATTTATAGATTGTTGTAAATACATGTGATGCACAAATCCATGAATGTATGGATGTATTTACAAAAAAGATGGAAATTTGAGTTGATTTGAAATGACAAAATTCAGCTATGATCAACTGATTTAATTCAATCAAAACTTTGCAGTTGAAATTGCAGCTGAGTATGCATTACTGGTTATACATGTGTTTATATCAGTGCATGTATGCACCCTTAGATGCATGTGTGAGTTTCTGCATATAACTTCATACAACTATTACAATGAAAAGAGCAGCAATATCTCTATCAAAACCTTAATTTAATGAAGCAACAATGCTTCTAATCCAAAGCACACTAGTAATAACTACCACAAGAGTTTGTTGATTTTTTTATAACAGTGATAAATGCTTAATTATATGGCTTAATTAGCAGAGGAGAACTGAACATTATAGCCGTGGTTGACAACCAGTGTAGAAGGAAAAATCTGGATTCCAAACAGTATGTGAACTGTAATTTAAGCCTACTCAGCATAGTTGCAATATAAACAGGTTGGTTCTATGGGTGTTGAAGAATTACAAATGGTCCTGGGCAGATGGGAATTGTTGGAAACGACTAGACATGCTAAAAAACACATTGATTTGAAGTGCGGATTTGAAATATCTCTAATGAGGTAAGAATACCAAATGTATGCAGATGTATCCCCAGAAATAGGAAAGACGAGTTCAAATTCCAGTTGAATTCATTGTGTCCACTAAACACAAATACCCTTGGGAAATCTATTAATCCATCTATTCTCCCTCCAGCTATGAGTTAAATAGCAGGTCAGATTGTGTTCTATAGACTATTTTTGCAACCAGTTTACCCCAGAAAGTAATGGCAACTACTGCACAAACATTATGCCCAGTCAGTCATGTCTCTTTCGAGACATGATCATGCAAGCATGTATCCCATATGGCACTTAACTGATTGATCCTCAGTTTGATCTTGGAACTTCTCAAACCATTTCCTCTTTTCTGTTGATGACAATCTGAGTTTAGACAAAAAAACTGAGATGAAGCTGGCAATAAAAAAGTATATATATATATATATATATATATATATATATATAAATGTGTGTGTGTATATATATATATATATATACACTATTAAATATAACAGACAATGAATATCTATTGTGTTTAATCATGAGCTGTTCTAAACATCGTATTTTGGCTTTAATTTCAGGTGAAAATAAAGACAAAAATTGTCCAACATTTGGATATTTTTTTATTATGCTGGTTCTAAGCTTTCGGCTCACATGAGCCATCTTCAGAGAGGTTAAAGAACGGTTTACATAAAGACATCCACTATCAAAGATGAATGAACAATTTTTGTTATTATTTTCACTTGAAATGAAAGCCAAAATACGATGTTTATAATGACTCATGATTAAACATAATAGACGTTCATTTTCGGTTATATTTAACAGTATATGTTTAGAAAATTATCTGCTGCCTCGATACACAATATATCTCACGCACACAAATATATATAATGCCTTCCAGAATTTTAAATCTTTCTTTGCATTGAGTATGGTATTATATTTTGGCTTTATCTATTAAAATTTGTATTATGTTCATATCATTTTGGTTATTTTTTATATGTTGATTTATATTATTGTACAAATTGCACTAAATTTTGACAAATGACAAGTCAGCCTACAAGAGAGTGTGGTAAATGTGTATCCAATGTTAGAGTTTCATGTTGTTTGTTGATTGCTATTTGAGATTTAATTGTCCAAAGGATATAATAATTAATGTATAGAACAACATATCACAATCAAATGCCCTTACTCAGACATAATTATTTCTTTTAGTATATAAATTACAGAAAGATTAACAAATACATAAGTAAAGTTTACAAAGACAGATTAATAAAAAAAAACAATCAACTTATCCACTATAGGCAAAATATTTTGATATGAAATAGTTAATCTGAGAACACAGTAACTGTAAAACTAATTTTCATTGGCTGAATTCCAAAAAGAATCAGGGAAATCCCAAATTTCATGAATTCAAAAGATAATGGCTGGGGAACTGACTAGAAGGTGATTGCTCCTGGTTTGTAGCACATGCAGAGAAAAAGGTTCACTACCAGTAGCTTGTAAGCTTAGAACCCTAACTAAGTTGTATGACAGATGTTTTACATTGATTAAATGGTTATGCATAAACACAAGTATCTATTCTATAAAGCACAAAATGATATTTATTGGTCATGCAGTCTGATCTAACCTTCTTAATAATGAGTTCTTCCATTCTTAATATGAAACATTACATGTTTTCAGTAAGCAAACATGTCTCAGGTTACCATTATGGTATATCTGATTAGCCAGTAGGGTAGATCAGTTTCCTGTTATATATCTTTTTATTTCTTATTTTTATTTGAATATTTTATTTACTGTTAATGATTTAAAATGCAGATTTCTTCCTGACATGCAGCAATAGAGATAAGTGTATAGATAAAAATCATAGATTATTTATACAGAAAATATAACCAATGCACTTGTAAAACTAAATATTTTCATCAGTTTTTTGATGGCATTGGTAAGATAAGATTTTATATAATAAATACAATAGAAAAAAAAGATTTTTTATTTAATATCCTCAGGGTTCTTGAATGTATTAGATTTTGACTTGGCAGATTTTGCATCTCACGGTTCAGTTTTTATCATTCATTACTGACATTATATTTCTTTTGCTGCAAAAAATGCTCTTTACCGTTCTGTAGCAAACACTTTTCTACCTGAAAAAAAGAAATGCGACACTGCTTAACAGCATTCACATTAAAAGCAGAGAATATCATTATAAACCAATGTCAAAGCTTGAAATATTCATTTTATTTGCAATAAATGCTAACTTTTTTAGTCGCTAACCTCGATTATAGCTTACATTACTTATGCGTGCTAGCACTTAGTTTAATTTGATCAAATACGAAAATATGAAAGCTTAAAGTTTTCATTGAAAAGAAAATTATTTTTCTTTCTTTATTCCTTATTCTATTGGGAGAAAGCAAATACAATTTTATTATCAGTTTTGATACCAAGCCTGACTAAAAATTCACTTTCACTTTCAAGAATTTCATCTGATTTCTGGCCATTTTCTTTTTATTGCCCATTAGTGATTGCAAATTTTCTGTGATGTTAGCAATTGTAGCTTTCTCTTTAATTAGATTATTTAAAACTGCTCTCCATAAAAATAAAACTAGAAATTTCTGTTTCAGTGTGTCCAAGCCAAATTCTTATGTCTTTAAAGAATCTTTCACATAATTTCTGAAGTTAAATTGCCTTCATTTAACTTCATTTTTTTACTCTTTGCTGTATGTACCATGTGAGAATAGTTTCAGGCTGCAGTAGTAGTTGGATTATAATTAATAAGTATCATTTTCTTCGTTTTACTATATGATAAATACTAAGTAACTTTTAGAGCTTAAATCCAATCGAGAATACAGGATGCAATGAGTAAATTTTTTCCATTTTATATTTTGAATTTTGCACCTGCATATTGTGTGTTTTTAATTTTGTTGATTGCATAGTATAGTAGTGTCAGTTGGGCAATATCTGTGAGAAAAATAGCATCATGACACAATTCCCTCCACCAGAAATTTGGAAACAGCATGCTGTAGTGCTTGATATTTATACCAGAAACTCCATTATGGACATTTCAGGGTCAGGTGTCTATCTAGGGACAGCAGAGAGAATTCAAAAAGAGTTGGTTGGGTCTCATGGGGATTATGTAAGTGTTTGAAGTAGTCACTAGTGATGGCAACAATGATCTTCCCACAGGGCCTCAAATTTAATATGAAGATTACATCAAGTGCCTTGAGAAGGTAGTGCTGTCTGAGTCAAGTGGGTGACTACTGGTAGACAATTTGTCTTGCAAAAAGACTCAGCACCAAGCAGAAAAACCAAATCATGACTGTCAGATAAAATTCTGCAACCTCAACACCCCTTACATCTGGTCATCTCAGGCTGTAACCACCTAGATTATTATATGTGGGGTGCAACAAAACTCCTTGTAGCATCAAAGATGAACTGAAGGCAAGGATCATTCACCAATTTAAACAAGGTGACCATCCATAAAAGATGCAGGAGATTCTGAAGTTGTCTAGAGGCTGGGATTGAAACTAATGGCAATTTTATTAAATAAATTTACTCTTAGTATTTCAAGATATTTTTGTGTAATTTAAGGAAATGTCGAAATGAGATGTTAATGTTGCTTTCATTTTTATGTAATTAAAATGATAATTTGTCCATTGCAACCTGTAGTAAAGCATATTTAAAACCTTTTATCAGGAAAATTTTCTATATTGATCTCAGAACTACTTAGTTAATTTATGCAAGTAGCTTGGATTATTTGTTTATAGCAATGTATTATTTTGTATCTATAGATAATACATCAAATTTGTTTTTGTCAGTAACTTTTTTCTCTAATAAGAAAAACTGATATGAACAATATAAGTTATATGAAATGATAAGTGCTTTTTTAATTCAAATATTCAATCTAGAGCTAAGCAGGGATGTGACATATCTATTATGCCAATGTTCCTCTGTTTGAATATCATAACAAAATATACTAATTTAGGTAGAATACAAACATACTACATTGAACTTAATCAGAGAGCCAGGAAGGAACACTTTTACCTTAGGCAGAGTACACAAATACCAAATTGAAGCAACATATCATCTACACAGATGACACCACAATTTACTCCCACATTAGTAAGAAAACTGGCATGGCGGACAAACATAATTTTACTGCTGATCTTGAGAGGGATCTACATTCTGTGGTAATTTTGGGTAAGAAGTGGCTTGTAAATTTTAATGTGTCTAAGACCAAGCTGCTGTCTGTCAGTCATCACAGGCAACTTCTTCTGCATGGACCAAGCGAGTCTCCCCAAGAGCAATACAGTGCACCTCCTCGGCCTTACCCTCTCTTCTGATCTCAAGTATAACCCCTACATTGAGTCAATAGCTAAATCCACTGTTAGGAAGGTTGGGTCACTGTGTCGGGCCAGGCTGTTTTTCCCACCTGAAATCATCCCGCATATATACAAATCAACCATTCATCTGTGCATGGAATGCTGCTGTCATATATGGTTAGGTGCCCCTGCTGTTCATCTCAGTGTTGTTGACAGGCTTCAAAGGAGAATCAGTAATGTGATAGGTACCAACTTGGCAGCTCAACTCCAGCCACTTTCCTACCGATGGGATGTGGCTTCCCTTTGTCTGTTCTATAAATACTTCCATGGCTTCTGCTCCAATGAACTTAAGTCACTGGTGCCTCTGCAACAGGTGTTTACTCATGCAACCAAACTGGCAACTGGGTCCCACCCATTCACAGTCAGATCAACCAAATGCAGACGACAATTCTATTCCTGCAGTTTCTTTTCTCACACTTTCTGCCTGTGGAACTCGCTTCCTTATTCTTACTTTCCTGATCGCTACAACCTCCAGGAATTTAAATGCAAGGTCAATACTCATCTCTTAACCACTTGACCTGTTCTTTCTTCACCACCCTGTATATCCTTTCCTTTCTCTCCACCTCTGCAACTGTCATTACACCTGTATTCCCTTCCTTTTCTTGCTCTTTTCTAACTGGTTCGTCCTTTTCTTCACACTCCTCTAATCTTTTTACTTTTATGTAGCCCCCTGTACATCAGTGGTGTTAACACCTTGCTCGGGGTGATATGATTAAAAAAAAATAAAAAATAAAAAATATAAGACCAAGGATTGGAAATTTTATCTTATACATTGAACCTTGGCAAAGGGCCAGGAAGTAAAATATTTATCTTATGTAGAATACATAATTAACACATTGAATACATAATTAACACATTGAACCCGAGTAGAAGTTCTGTTTTATACATAAATAATTTTATAGTTTTTATATGTAAGAACTCAGGTATGAAATTCTAACAAAAATAATAATGATGAGTTAACAAAATGATTTAGTTGTTGGTAGAACATTAAATTAGTATGAAAATAATTCTTTGAGGAAGACCACCACTTTAAAATTTTGACACCTTTTGCAGTTTGATTTTTATTTCTGTGTTCTTGTGCTATATGAAGATTTTGAAAGGAATTTTATTTTAAGAATGTTTACAATTTACAGATATATATATCATCAATTTGCTTAATTACATCAAATAGTTACTAACAAATAATATAGTAATATTTGTGATATATCATATACAGATATAAAACACTCATATGACCAAATTTTTAACAAGTTGCTGATCTAATTCTGATGGAGACAGTTGAATCTAGACTTTAACGTCTGGACATTAAACATTTTTTTCTTAAATAATCAAGAAATTTATACAAAAAGCAAATGATGATTGTGTAATATTTTCTTCATGACTGTCTCTTCCTTATTCGAATTGGTAAGATTTTTGAGGAACATAATGAGGATAAATCATTCACAAGTTGTTAAAGAGTGAACAAGAAGACACTCCCATTTAACAGCCATCACCTTCACCTGACACATCATCCATCACCCTACATTTTCTTTCCTGTTTGAATTCCTTTGGTTTACTGTCTGCGTAACTAGCCAACCTATTCTTATTCTGCAGCATAAATGTGCACATTGGTAGATATAGACAACTTGGTCTTTTCTGGAATGGAACTATTGATTGTTCTGCATTAAATCAATAAAAAGCAAAATGGTGATGGTTTCTTGCCAGTAAGAACTGAAGGGACAAAAATGGTCAAAGAATCTCTAAAAAGACTTTGAAGCTTAAAAATAAAATGTAGATGGGTTACTTTGCAAAAGCCCTACAAAGAATTTTGCATAGATCTGACAAGTGAATTGAGACCATTGCATTTTTCAGTTATTTAATTTTATCCTTTGTCTAGACGGACACAACAAAACTAGGCTTACTTCCAGGCCTTTCGATGCATGATATGGATTCTTTCCAACAATTGAATTTTTTTTTCAAAAAAGAAAAGTGCTTCTGTTACACATTTAAAATATAAACTCTTTTTTTTTTCTTGCTAAGAAGAATCTCTAACTTTTAAATGGTTTCAAAAGACCCTTTTCTTACTTTCCAGTGATTTTCTTCCAGTCAACACATTTTTTTTACTAATTTGCTGCTTAAAATTCAACTGTGTGGGACGAGCCATAATAATAGAGCATTGACTTCCAAAAAATTACTTTTCAGTGATGGGGTCTTTTGTCAATGTAGCTGCAGTGAATCATGAAAGAGATACAGGAATTCCTATAAAGAGGAACCACATCTTCTGCATTATTGCAAATTGTGGAGGGCTGGAGGTTAATAATAGACCATCTTAGCAATGAAAGATCTTCCAGGTGAACACCGTTACTGAATACAAGCAGTATCATAAACACATTCACCAGTCATTAGCTCAGCTCTTGCATCCATGTTTGCAACAGCCCTGTCTATTTCTACATACTATATAAATATTACCCACATTATCTCCGTATTCTATCAGCAAAAGTAAGTTCCACTCAAACAACTTCTTTCTACGAACCACTGTTCTGTGGAACAGACTCCCAAGAGGATGTTTTCCTGATCACTACAATTTTAACCTGTTCAAGTCTAGAGTTAACTGTTATCTCCTCCTATTCATATAAACTACCCCTTAAGGCAATTCACTACTATGAGTAGACCCCAGGCCTTTTACAGGGTGAACCATACAAAAAATATATTTATATATTTCAAGTGTTAATTACAATTCCACAAATGATGTTGAGATATAATTTTAGAGCAATATTTTGTCTCAGAATATGATTTAATTTATGTTAAAATTTAAAAATTTTTCATTGGATAAAAGTATGATTTTGCTGTGGTATAAAAATTGGTTTTTGGTTTTTAAAATAAATTTCCTTCTGTTTTGAAAATAGAAAATCATTTTTCAAAAATAATCAACTAAACAAAACTGCTCAATACAGTAAAAGGCCTGAGAAAGTAAGATTTATTTTCATTATGACTCAGTCTTGCCCCTGTTGCATTATGGGATTAACATAGCTAGTAACAAAACCAGAGCTGATTTATTTATTTTTTTTTTTTTAGGTATGAGATACAAAGGTTAGGTGTTGTGAAGAATGATATGATTATCTTGTACATGAAATTATTTTATATTTGTTCTCACATAGAGAAATATCAACACAATGAATATTGGCATATGCATCATTTTTTTAATATCCTGAAAATAGAATATTATTTAGAAATGAACACAAACTTAACAAATAATTCACTTAAGAGAGCAGTATTTTAAAAAGAGAAAGCATTTTGTATATTCAGGACTTTTTAGATCTTTGTCCTGTGTCTTTTCAGATTTATTTTCAATTAATACTCCAGTGTGACTCTCTTTACCAGTAGAAATTCTATGGATCAGTGTCAGTTGTAATTAGAGAAAGAGTTATGATAATTACCAGGGATGTATTTATACTGTTAGAGTTAACAGTAAAAGAAAATTCAGTATTTTGAAGGTATATTTTTGTGAATGCCTTGTATGGCAGGATGAGATGTAGGCATGTTGGAGGTGGGGGTTCATTGAGTAAAACAGGAAAGAAAACTGGTGGAACTGCTTTAATTGATAAAGAAAGAAAGAAATTGTTAGAGATTCAGGAGAAATGTAAGTTCAATGCACAATGCAAGTAAACAATGCAGAAATAAGAAATGTTGTGGTTGGTGGTGCAATTATGTGTAAAGCACAAGAAAGTAGGAAAAATGTTGTATTGTGTAACAGAAATGTAGATACGATAAAAAAAAATTTTAAAAATTTGAAATGAGAAGAAAATAAAAGTTGAAAAAAAACACAAAAGTTTTTGAATTCTTGAATGTCAAGTGAAATGAAGAGAAAAGTAAATAAAAGTAAAAGAGATTTTTTTTCTGTTTTGTTGCAGAGTAAATAAAGTAACATTAGAACAAAAAACTAAATTGATTAAAGTTGATTGCAATTAATTATAGAATTTTGACTTTTTATTTAATCCAATCATAATAATTATAATACAACATTAAGTCATTTTTTCTAACAACTTGAAATTAGTTTTGTGCAGCCATTTCAAAATACATGAAAAACCTAAGTATCTGTATACAAGTATATGTATATATACATACATACATATATATAAGACACTCTATATTCATAGATATATATCTTATAGCTGTGTGATTAGGTAAGAGTTCTTCTCTAATACATGTTTCATTAAAATGACTGACAAGTTATTTCTGTTAAGTATTTATAGTATTTTTCTTGTATATGAACAGGGCATTTCTTTTTTGGTCATAATGTGTGTAGAAATTGGCTAAATGATTGTTTGTTCTAAGCACATTTAGTTAATATATCAGCCATTTTCCAGGATTTTGGTTGTGCTATTTTGAATGTTGTGTAAACAGTGGACTGCATAATGTGCTGATAAAGTAGACATAACTTTAATTCTTAAATACAGTCAGTACACTGTGGTCATGTTCCTAGCTGATTTTGATAAGAATTGGCTTTTTGATTTTTATAATAAGAGCTTCCATTATTTTTAGATGCCTATAAAGAGCTCTGGTTTGATTAATATAGCATCAGCCATATTGATAGGTGAGTGGTGGTATCCCTAACAATATTAGGGTAGGTTGATTTTAATCATGATAGTACCTTTCACACAATTTACCTAGAGGGTCTGCGAAAGCAGTTTGGATTCTTGTACCATCAGCATATTTAAAAACTGCTCTAAATGGTAGCTCATTTTAATGTACTGAACAGCCAATTGTATGTAATTTTCAATGGAGATTCTTCTCCAGACCAGTTACAAGGCCTGCCTTATATCTAGTATTTGTACTTGTGTTGTTCAGAAGAACAGCCTTAAGGCTGTCTATACTATCAAAATCTCCCAAAACACTAAAAGCTTCTTTTGTTAGAACAACACCAGTAGCACCAGTAGTTGGAACTCTTTTATGGATCAGGTATTTTATAGTTTCAGTTCCTGCCTCTTGAGTAAATGTTAAATGGCATTCTGGACCCCTTTCTTTTTTTAATTTAATATCACTATTTTCCCCTTTGTTTTTTTCATGTGTCATTAGTTTTATTTTAGCTTGTTCACTATCTATGTTTGACTTTTAATATTTTTAAAATCAAACCCTGGGTTAAAAAGGTCTATATCCTGAAAATTTAAGAGAAAGACATTAACAAGAGATGATCCAATATTAGAGAAAACATCTTCCCTATATTGCGTTTTTCTTCAGACATTTTAATAAAACATTTAAAGAATATGACTCTAGAAAATAATGATAGATTAAGCTACACTGTCAATTTATATTTCACTGAAAAAATTTGAAATTAATATCATTTTTACCTGATATTTCTTAAAAGTAGGTAGCTCCACATTTTTGTTGAAAAATAAACAAAATCAAAAACAGCATAGCATGATGAAAAAAGGCCCCAAAATGAATACAAACAAAGCTTTATTGTCAAAATGTTTATGTTATTATTAAGAGAAAAGAACAAAGTATTTTTTTATTACTTTAAGTCTTCAATCCTTTCTAGCACACTTGAAATTTTGGTTAAAAATCTTGTTTTCTTTTTGTTAGCTGACAATATAATATTTACAAATGTGTTTTTGCGTTTTTTTCCAGTGAAAAACACATTGATTTGGAAATTCTTGCAAAAATTAAATAATTGTTAAATTCTAATGAAACTTCAGGACTTATTTATAAATGAATGAAATTATTTTTGAAATTTTGTTTTTTTAGAAAATCTTGGTACATTATTTTTTTCTATATATGCTACCCGCAACACATACACATTTACTTAATTTCATGAAATTTTGGGAAAATTAAATTATCATCACAATTTTTTTATTAGTTAAAAGCAAGAATACCTTGGAGAATTTAAATCATGATTTTTTTTTTTAACTACTACTCATTTCTTGAAAATCTGCTCCAATTTGTAAATTTAAAAAATGCAATAAAACTATAAAGCCTTTAATTTCTTTTTATAAATAAGATTTATTAAGGACATTATTGTCTTCAGAAAAAAATTTTAGATGAATGATGAATTTTAAAAAAATTGTTTTCATATTTTTAATTTTAATTATGGTAATTCATAATGTATAAATCTTTTAAAATTTTGCATTACTTTCATCTGGTTAGGTGATATTGTTAAGTAAAAATTATATTTACTAATCAAATATTGAAAAGCTTAATAAAAGTCATTTTACACCAATAACTTAAAATAATTTGAATTTTTTGTATAAACATTCTGATTTTTGCAAGTATGATAGTACATACATAACATTATCATTAAGAGGGAATGTTTTTAAGAGTTGACCTTCCCATAAAAACAATAAAACAAAGTGTTCACTT
Organism: Ascarosepion bandense; assembly: GCA_037127315.1. Taxonomy (NCBI): domain Eukaryota; kingdom Metazoa; phylum Mollusca; class Cephalopoda; order Sepiida; family Sepiidae; genus Ascarosepion; species Ascarosepion bandense. Next base: position 5,770,804 of record JBBBDQ010000662.1, read on the forward strand.
AGAATTTTTAAATTTATGTCAATTCTGCTTCACTATACTTAGCTTTTCAACACATCAGGCACTCAATAAATCAATCAACACATAAAAAACATGACCTCATGGTTAAGAAATGCTTGTATTCTACGTTTTATTCTATAAGCGATATTTCTTTCAAATTGATTAATTTAACTTGAAATTTTAATTTTCCTTAAATAACATGCCAGAAATATATATTTAATTTTTGCGCAGATTTTAAAACTGAAAATTAACTTTTGTTTACAAATGTGTAAAAATGGCCAATTTTAATGATTTTATTGAAAGCAAAAAAAAAAAAAAGAAAAAAGAAATAATTGATTCAAATCAATATAATTTCTATTTGAAATACCCCATCATATTTTGCCTACTGAAAATAGAAAATTTAATCATTTAGCTTTCAATTAAAGCTAAAGGAAGCTTCAAAAATGCTTTTTTGTTTTTAAATATTAATCTTAAAAGGTATCAAAAACTAGTGAAGGTATCTACTTAAAGGCTTCCTGCATAAATAAAAACAAAATTCATGCTGATACACTGGTGTAAAGGCTATGAAATTTTACATAGGACAAAACAGTGCAGGTTTGTTAAAGACACCAGAATAAGGAATGTGATATTTATGCTGAGAATGTTATCAGAAAGAACAATACCAATGCAGAAGGACATGTACTGGTGTTTTATAGACTATGTAAAGGTATTCAATGAAGCATGTCACAAAGATTTGTTAGAGCTGCTCAGCAAACTTGAAGAAAGACTTTAAGATGACTTCCAAAAGCTAAGCAGAGTATTAAGAAAGAGGAAAAATTTGTTGGAAAGAAAGAAAAGAGTACTGATCTGTTATGTGATATCTGTCCTCCTGTATAGTAATAAATGTCGGACAATGAAAGATGAGACAAAGCAAAAAAAAAAGTAGTTCTACTGAAGGATGCTGAGAATATCATGGGTCAAACATGTGAGCAACAACAAGGTTTTGGTGAGAATGGAAGCAAAAGAAGACTTATACTTTACATCAGGAAGAGGTAGCTGAAATTTCTGGGACACATAATGAGGGAAGAGGGAATGGAAAACTTAATACTCACAGGGTGGATAGAGAGAAAGAGTGACAGGGAAAAGCAGTGCATGACATAATGGGCTTCAGCAAATGAATGGCAGCACAGGGGTTAGGAGAAATATCTGAGAGATCATACCTATTAAGTGCTGCAAGGAATAGGAAGATGTGGAGAGCTATGATCACCTATGGCCTGAAGAGACATGGCCCATAAAAGAAGAAATAATTCATTTTAAACTAAAGTAAAATTTATAAAGTATGTTATTTCTTATACCAGTTCATTTTTCCAGTATTTTAAACAAACATTAAACCTCAGATTTAAATTGATTTATATTCTCTTTATTTCTTAGCATCGAATAATCCGGCCTCATTATTTATTTCAGTTAACACCACAACAATCTTTGAGATATTAATTAATTTGATTTTAGTTGCATTTCCTCAAATAATATTAAAAAAAATATTTTGTGTGTGGTTTTATGATATCATGCCCTAATGATCTAGACCTGACCAAGATTCGACCTATATATATATATATATATATATATATATATCTGAGTGAGTATAGAATGAGGGGAGAAAAGAAAATTTTTTTTCTGTCCAAAACATTAATTTAAAACAGTGCTCGATATATGATGTATAGAGCTGTGAATATTAATTATAAATTATGTTTTAGAACATGTACATAATTTTTTTTATATATGACCTCTTCTCTACAATCATATGGCTGTTTCAGTGTTTGGACTCCAATACATCATTGGGAAAAGGAGAAGAGGACATATATAAAAAAATTATGTACATGTTCTAAAACATAATTTATAATATATATATATATATATATATATATATATATATATATATTGGTCATCCACATACATGCCTGTTTTGTGGTATCACAGCTCATCCGTGTGGCTAGACATCTGCTTGCTTCTGGCTGGGATCAAAACTCAACCAATTTGGTGTTAGTCGGAGTTGCTAACCCCTAAGCCATAGGTGCATAGAATCAGAGAAGAGAAATTTTAGCATGTTATATATAAGCGATGTATACACACGCCAGTCACTGAAAGAACTCAATTCCTTGCTGAAGAGTAATGTGTAAATCACAGAAGTGGGGACTGTTTTCAAAATTTTTCTCTCTAGAAAGCTCAATCATAGTGTGAGCATTATTTCTAAGTATGCATGTATATACATATATATATATATATATATACACACATACTTAGAACTATATATATATATTGTAATTTTGTTTATACAATGGTTTATAAAAGCATTATATCACTACACAAAAATTTCTGTTTCAGAGCAATACTGTTCTTCTTCAGCTGATATGTTAAAATAAATAGGGAAAATGATTTATTTGGAAAATATATGATGAATTCATAGTTATTTAGAAAATTAGGGAGTGATAGTTTTAAAAAATGCTTTAGATGTGTCAATATTGTTCAATCAAAAATAAGAATTAGTTTATCATGGAGTTTTAACATTTGAATTGCTAGAGTTAATTTTTTTAATATTATTTTTCATGTGATCTTATAATCTTTTTCATTTCAAAATATAAATCATATAAAAACTGTCTGAATGTTTTATTTATCCAAGCACTTTTGGCTATAATTTTAGACCTTATCAAAGATGAATTTTAATTTATTTTTAACTGAATATATAGATTGTTTTAGGTATTTAAGTAGCATGTTGATGGTAATAAACATTTTATCTAAAAAAAATTTTTTTAAGAACAACCCTTCCCTTTATTTTTGGAATATTTTTTCCAGTATGAGGCAAAAAAATATTAAAATAGGAGAAAGAAAGATGGAAGAAAAGATGAGAAAATAAAGTGAGAAATCAAAAAAGAAAACAAAAGAGGAAAAGGAAAGACACAGAAGAAATAGAAAGTGAAGAGAAAAATAAGTGAGAGGATAAGAGAGAGAAATATTAAATTTTGGCTGGAAGTTTATTACCATCATTGTTAACTATCTGATGAGGCATTGTTCTTTAAATGTCAAAAAAATAGTACAATTTTGTAATAGTTTGTAGTTTGCACATGTTCTTATATAATAATCAATAATATATATAAATATATACATATATACATATATTTCAAAAACATCTTTATAATCATTTCATCCCAAGCAAGTTAAGATTGCCACTGGTGCACCTGGGGTTACAATAAGAAAAAGAACAAGGTACAGTAGATGCTGAAGAAAGGGTGGATGGGATTTTGGGAGATAGAAGATGGCAACTGATGTTGCATTTAAACTTTTGGAGATTGTACCTATCAGAGAAGCAAGTAAGCAGAAGGAAGTACCAAAAGCAGGAAGTGTGAGAAAAGAAACTTTTTGAGTAAAAGTGGTGGATACATTTGACTATTTGGACAGTAAAATGGTGGGACCTAGATGCCAATCTAGTAGCATAAGTGAGTTCATATGGTCGAGGCACCAGAGAAAGAAGCTCATCAGAATCTAGAAAGCATATATTTTTGGACGTATGCATAATAACATGTGCAGAAAAAATGCTATCAGTCAGCAATTAGAGAAAGCAAATTAAAAATTACATAATCACACTTCAATAGAAAATTAGTTTAAGAAAGAAGAAAAATATTCTAAATTATAAATTAAAAATTCTTTTGTGCAAAGCATGAAATGTAAATCCATAATTTTTACATCAAAGCAAATGAAAAACAAAGCAGACATGACGGAAGAAAAGAGAAGAAACAATAGAAATGTTTCACTTTATATATTGGACAATAAGTGTGTTTTTTGTGTGTGCCTTTGTGTGTCTGCACATCTGTGTGTTTATATACAAACTTAATTTTGTGAGGCATGTGGCTAAAAAGAGAAAAGGGAAATTGTTTTCTTAGAGGGGAGGATGTCTTTCTTGAAAATTGGCATTTAAAATGCCAGCAGTAACAGTGACAATGTGTATCAATGATAATTTACAAGTATCAAGTAGGCTCATTTTGGAATTTACCTTCCTGCTTTTTTCCCTTGGATTGAAGTATCTGAATTAAAATATATATATATATATATTGTAACTAAGTTGTTGAACTCATAGGTTTATTTACCTTTTTGTTCATGCATTTACTTTTATAAAGAGTGCTCGATACAAATGTAGAGCGTTATACTGTAATGGTTGTTACAATGTTTTTTTTTTTTTGTTTTTTCTAAAAAATCATCTGAGGGCGAAGCCAAAACATAATGGGCTGGCTCCAAAACATGAGAAATTTTTTGTGTAGTGATACTATGAATTTAAAAACATTGTAACAACCATTACACTATATATCATGGACTCTCCCATTGATTTCGATGTATGAGGGTCTAACCTTAGTAAGACATCCACATAGAGATTTGTTTATAGTGGTAAAGGCATTGTGTAGTACCATCCACACTTTTTGGAGCTGCTGATAACGCTGTTAGCGTTCACGGATGTGTGTTGTGGTGAGGTGGATGTCGGCTTGGAGGGGGAAATCGGTGAGCCGAGTTCCAATTTCAGTCGAGCACACTGCATTCACTTGCGCACTAGTACCCTTGGAAAAGGTATTAATCCGTCCGTTCCCTCCAATTATGGGTTAAATAATTGAGGTCTGCGGTTCATGCAATCTGTGGCAGATTTCTGCACCGGTTGTTATATATATATATATATATTTTACGGAAATTAATGAATTTTAACGAAACTTGGTTATAAACAACTGACAATTTAAAATGAATTGTTTGAACATTATTTTTTATCGATACTCGTATTTAAGTAGATATTCTGTATTTAACTAGACAGCATTATATATTTATATCTACTGGCCTGATTATTTACGATAAATTTTATTACGAAAATGTGTGTTGTTGCGATGAATCAAAAATTGTGTTATATAGGCTTGATTGAAACCTCGTTTAGACTGGATGTCATTCGTGGTCAAGCGGTCTAAGATGCTGCCAGATCAAACGGTAGCTTCCCCTATGTAGATAGGGGTCACAGGTTTGAATCCTGCTGAATGACACACATTTTCGGAATAAAAATTTATCATAAACAATCAGGCAAGTAGATATAAATATATAATACTGTTTAATTAAAAAACAGAATATCTACTTAAATACAAGTATCAATAAAAAATAATGTTCAAACAATTCATTTCATATATATATATATATATATATATATATATATATATATAAATTCAGATTATATTTAGTGGGGATAGCTATTTCAACATGTCAGTTTGAGATATACATTGTCAACTCTGTTCAATCAAAGAATGGAGAAAAATTCTTATGCCCAAAGCAGGGGCCAGTAAAGGAAGGAGTGGGGAATGTTGGTTACTATAGGGTTAAGCCAAGGGGAATTGTAGTGGTAAATTCCCTTTTGGTAGTGGGATGCATGTGGTTAGTAGTGGTAGACAGGAAGGAAAAGGTTACTGATTCACCAAATTTTAAAATCTAATTTATGTAAAAAGTAAATTCTATTATGAATAAATGGAAGAAGGGGATAATTATTGAAGTTTAAATTTATTATGGTGATAACACATACTAATGATTTCTTTACGTTTATTCAGAAGTACATTCTGATATTGAAATTTGAAAATCTTAATTTTTTCTGTTAAACATAGATTACATTGATTACCTAAGCTATTAGGAGCATGTGCTTCCACTTTATCTGTGTATTTATGCTATTCTTTTTCAATTTTCAGTATTTCTGGGAAAGAGTTGTCTGATACCTTAAATTAGGGTTATATATATATTGCATTTGGGCAGCAATCTCTCTTTTATGCAGGTTTCATCATTCAAAGATATGGAACTCCTGTTGACTAAAACAACAAATTAAATTAATTATCTATTACACAAAATGTAAAACTGCTAACCTCATCATCAAAAATAACAATTTCCCTGCAAGTTCTAAACTACAGAGAACCAATATTATTTACAAATTTACATGTCCATCAAAGAACTGTGTTCTTGATCAATCTAAATTCATGAATAATTAAACTGGACACACTACCATGCAGTTGACTGAAAGATTCACATTGCATCTCTCAAACCATAGTTCAATTTGATCTCATTTAAACACACACAGAGAACTATCAAACTCTATCTGCAACGTCCTTGTTGATAATGCAAATATAACAGCATCATCTAATTCTAAAAAAGGCTAAAAATAATGGAAACAATATAAATAAAAAAAAATCCAACACTTCATAATATAAACTAAGAACACAGCAACAACATGTTTACCATGTTCAGAATATAATGTCCATACATAGCACTACACACTACATGTAAAATAAAATTCATCCTTGATAATGGTTAAAAGTACAGATGAAAATGGTCAGAGAAAACAAAACATCTGGACAATTTTTATATGAATTATGTTCTGAACAGAAAAAAATCATAAGATCACATGAAACATTACATAAAAACTTAACTATTATATCTTGTCTGTCATTACTGATGAAAACTGCATATATACTTCATATATAAATATATATATCTGCAAACAGATCTGTTTCACTGTATCGCAACTCATTAGTAAGATTAGACATTTGATTGTTTTTAGCCAGGATTGAAACTTGACCAAATATGTCATCAGTCAGAAATTCTACATCTGAGCTATGATATATGATAGAATAAAGAAAAGAACAAATAGGAAATGTATCTCAATCTAACATGTTTCACTTTTATTAAAGCTTCTTCAGAGACTGAGAGAAAAATGAAAAAAACAAAGAGACAGTATACTAGTATGTTGTGATTTGGGGTTGATAACTTATTGGTCAGCTATGTGTCATGTGTATTAAAGCAATGGCAACAGATAATTATATTTAATTTTTTCTTTTTCCTCTAATTTTCTTTGTTGACATCATGGACTCTTCCTCTTGTTGTCAACTGTACATTCTTTCTCTTTTTACATTTGATAGTATTTTCTTTATTGAATCCACTACATAGTAGTCATAGTCTGCCTATGTTACTTATTCAGCTTAGCCTGGCACAAAGTCATACTAGTGGAGAACTCATTAAGAATTGAACAGAACACAAATGAATTGGTTTACAAGATAATCTAACATTTTAAAGCATTTCAATTATTTTTTGTGAATTTTTAGTTGCTGTTGAGAATTAAAATTGATGGGATATAAACATTGAAATATTTAAAAAATTCTATAATTAATAGGAAGAGAATTTAAAACTTGATTTGAAGTAATTCTGTAATCTATTCTAAATATTTACAAGTCTATCATTTGTCTAAGCTTAGAATATTGCTGCCACATATGGCTTTGTGCTTCTGCTATATATTTAGAGTCTTAGATCAAATCTGAAGATGAATCTGCAATGTTATTGGTCTCTCAACCTCAGTCACTTTCCACCACTATAAAGTAGCTTCTATATTCTTTTTCTATAAATACTTTCATGGTAAATGTTCTGATGAACTTTCCCTTTTGGTGCCTAGACTCTATGAATTTAAGCACATTATTAGATTCTCAGCAAGATCTCATCATTTTGTAATCAAAATGGCTAGGGGTAACTGTAAGTTCTATGCTGTTTCTTCCCTCAGGCTTCTCATTTATGTAACCCTTTTCATTCTTCTTGATTTCCCATCAATATTGATTTTCAAAAATTTAAATGCAAAGTTTAATTATTTTCACTCTTCTTAATTTCTGTTCTTCTATTGTTCTCAGCTTACAGCCTATCATGTTGAATACACCGGTTCTCGCTTGATCACCAAAGTTAAGCAATGTTGAGCCTGGTCAGTACTTAGATGGGTGACCACTTGGGAATACTAGGTGCTGTAAGTGTTTAGTGACAGATGTGCGTTGTGGTGCAGTGGATATCGGCTCGGAAAGAGAAATCGGTGAGCTGAGTTTGAATTCCAGTTGAATACCCTGCATTCACTTAAGCATTGGTACCCTTGGGAAAAGGTATTAATCTGTCCCTTCCCTCCAGTTATGGGTTAAATAACAAGGGTAGGACTTGGGTACCCTGCCCTCAAAAACAAAATCTCAATGAATCTTGATACTCAAAAAGAGAAAAAGTATTATTAGAGAACAAAACTTATATTAAAACAATAAATTGTTGAAAGAAAAAGGTATTACCAGCAATAAATAAATAAAATTTAGTTGGCAATAAATGACCTGGCGAGGTTGATTTGCCATAAAAACAAAACAACCAACCAACTATTGTTCGCATTCCTTAATAATTTTTTCTTATATTCTTTCACATTCAGTAACCCTCTGCATCATAGTTGGAATGAAATGATTAAAAAAATATTTAAGAAAGAGATTAATTATTTTATCACATCAAGTTCTTAAGAGAATAAACCTCTTCCTAAATTATTAGTACTGTCGTCTTCATCATCCCTGTTTTTTTTAATACTGTTCTGGATGATATATTCTTCAGCCTTACTCAGGTTTATGTTGTATTCAAGTTGTGAGATTAATTTTCTGCCCTTTTCTTTTTTCTTTTTCAATTAATAACCTGGTACTGGATATATCTGAGAAAGATAAGAAACATCTGTTAATTCTTTTCCTCTTTCTCTTTTTAAATGCCATACAGAGTCATGACTCTTTACAGCTTCCTTTTTCTTAATATCTGCAAATAGTGTTTTTGGGAAAGATAAAAGAGTGGTCTCCCATTGTTATGTCAAATGATTTGAATTCAGAATTGTTTACCTTGCTATTTAACCATAGTTAGGGGAAAAAGATATGAACATTCTTAAATGGAATTTGGTTTCCTTTTTGATTCCATTTTTCATTATGATAACCATTTTTCCACCCACGTCTTGTAAATCTCAGAAAGTTAGAAACCTCTTTTGTTTTCTGATGCTAACTACAAAAGACAAACCAACACGACCCATTAACATTAGCCTCCTCATCTCAATGCTTTAGAATGGCATTGTTGAAAAGTGACAATGATATTTAATTTTCAGCTTAAGAATAGAACTGGCATTGTAAGAGGTAATGCTTCAATAAGTCTCATTTGTAAAAGGCACAAGAGATTATCAAAATTCACAAGTCAAATGTTAAAGTAGTCGAATACTTACTCTGAAATTCACTCATAAATTTGATGCTCACACGACATTCTTTTTAGATTTGAAGGCGGAATGAGAGTTATGACAAATTGATTTATCTTTAAGAGCCTCTGAGTCTCACTTGATACATACCTGAAAAAAAAAGAAACAAAATATTTTAGAACATTTGAGTAAATATTTTAATGCTTTGAATATTAGCACATATTTAGTTAATAATAATTTAGTATATTAACTAATATATTTCCTCTGTGTCATAAGGAAAACAATAATTAAAAAAAATAATATAAAAAATAATTGATTCCCTGTAAGACTCCAGTAAGTACCTGTCATCTATATATTCTATCTTCATAAGAGTCAAATCAGGGAAAAAAATAGAGTCCTGTTACCATATAGTAGGGGTGGCCAAAACTTGCTTAATGTAAGAACTATATATGATAATGTTCAGATGTTTAAGAGCTGCAATACATGAGCAAAATTTATGCATGTTTTTTGTGACATACACATTTTGTTGCATAGACATAAAAATGTTAGAAAACTTTTATATAAATATTAAGTAGAACATGTATCTAAACTTATTTATAAATGGAACTTTGTCTGTGTGAGTGTGTCCATTACCTATAGACTCCGAAATGGCTGAACTGATTTTCTTGAAAATTTACACAGTTGTACTATAAGCGTCTGCAAGTGTTCTTAGCTTGGTTTTGTGTCAAGGTACTACCGATAAATATCAAAAACCGATAATTGAATAAAATCATAAAATGTTACAGCTTTAAATAGCCTTAAAAAGGTTGATAAACTATAAAAACAATTCAATTAATCAATCAACAGTCAGTGGGCACAAGAAACCTTCTTTCCTGAAAAAAATTTTGAGAATAAGATTTTATAAATTTCAACTAACAGTGCTGTTTAGTCAATTAATCTTGAATGTTTCTTCATAAGGAAATCACTATTTTCACCATATATAAATATACAGATTAAAATTTGCTTTATTTATCAACAGAAGGATGTGCCTTGTGGTGCCGTTGATATTCTGAATGAGAAATCCGAGAGCTGAGTTCAAATTCCAATTGAATTTGTTGCATTCACATATACACAAATACACTCGGGAAAAGTATGAACGCGTCACTTCTCCCTTCAGTTATGGGTTAAATAACAGGACAGATTGGGTTCTATAGAATAAGTTAGCAACCAGTCTACTGCAGAAAATAATGGAAACCTACTGTGGGAATGTCTTCTGCCCAGTCAGTCATGTCTCTTTAGAGACATGATCACCCAAGTGTGTATCACATATGACACTTAACTGATATTTATCAACATGGCTGACAGCAGGAAATACATTGTAGTGTGTCTTGAGAAAATAAAACTTCATTGAAGAAAAGTTATTCAGCAGATGGCAATGCAAGTAATATATAAACCAAGAGGACATTATAAGATAAGGTCTTACACACACACACACACACACACACACACACACACCAACTCTATTTATGTAAAACTTGCAGAAATGCACATTTCCTTCAAAAGCAAAAAAAAAAAGGCTGGATGACCTTGTCAAATTGAGCTGATCGTTTAAAGTATTTATTGCTTTTGTTAGCTGAACTGATTGAGCGCATCTCAGTTTAAAACAATAAATGTCAAAAACAAAGCCAGTCATTTTTATCTTCATGTTTTCAATGGACTCAAGTGAAGTAAAAAACGGGAAACAGATGCAAGTGTCATTTGCAGTTGAATGCAAATCACTAGAATGAAAGAGAGAATAGAATAAAGACATCTAAATTGAATAAATCAACTGTTTATTTATATATTTATTTTTTTAATTAAAACAAAACTTGTTTGATTGAATCTCTTTTGTATTAGTTCTGCTTAAGAGTCATTAAGAACAAACAAATGTTTTCTTACCTACATAATAAATTGTAAAAATAATGAGAATAAATAGCAGGAGGAAAAATGTATTCTACTCTGTATTGCTTTATCAGAACTGTAATACTCATTATCAAATGTTATACACTATTGTGACTTAATAAAACAACTATTAGATACTTGCAAACAGGGACAATATGGGTAAGATTTATTAAAATTTTCCCTGCTATGGGTCTTTTGTGAAACTTACATTGTTCGCTGAGGAATATATATATTTATATATATATATATAAAGTGTGTGTGTGTGTGTGTGTGTGTATATATATATATATATATATATATATATATATATATATGCAGGTTTTCATTTACACATATCTAGTTAGAAGTAAAACAAAATTCATCTTTGATAATGGCTAAATGTGTACCCGAAAGCATTAAAAAAAACAAAACCCGTGAACAATTCTTATATAATTTGAGTTTGGAAAAGAAAAAAGAAAAATCAAGAGAACATAAATTATATTAAAAAATGTAATGATAATACCTTGTCTGTCATTTTCAAAAGAGAGGTTGCTGCTCAAATAAACAATTTCTATATATATATATATATATATATATATATATATATATATATATATATATATACTACCAGCCATAATTATTATATATATGTCATAGATATTTGCAAAGCTTTCTTAGTTTGGCATAAACCTGCACAAGTTGGGTGAGAATCTAATCAGAATTGAACTTACAATATTAACAATTATCTTGTTGACTATTTCCCTGCAACAGGAATTCAAAGATATTTGAATTGGTTTGGCACAAGGCTCACTAAGAATATTTTGATATTAATCTTTCAATTAGGGAGGGCATGTCTTGGAAAAAATTTCATATTTTAAATTCTGGTTTTTAGCATAATAAATCACCCTGTGGTGCTCATTCAAAAAAAGAAGAAAAAGAATGAATATGCAACACTCTCAGCCACCAAATGGGTTATGTTGCAAAATGAAAAAAATCAGATGAGATAAAGAAAAATTTTTCAGTATAAGTTAATTATTATATCATAAATGATTTGATGCCAGGAAAACCAAGTGATCTTGCTGGTATATATCTTTTGGTTCTCACAGTTCTGAATTGCTGCTTAGGTAGACAATGAATGTCTGACAATGTAGAAAAGAAGACAACAAAATGCAAAAGGAAGCTTTCTTTTGTTCATGTCTAAAATGAGGAAAAGAAAAAATAATTGACATTTGAAGAAGGACAAAAGTCAAAGATGAAAGTCCTGCTGTTATTCAAAATATGCTTTATTACTGATCAAAAAGCACAAAAAATGGTAGGAAATTGACTTTGTGTATAACTATATATCATCAGGAAATAGTTCTCTAGTTTGAATATTGAGCTACAGTACACAAGCCACAAACTTTATGCATTAGGGTACACAAAGTACAAACTTTAAGTGCAAGAGTACATAAGGTACACATTTAATATTTACTGAATGATGAAAAATATCAATAAATATTTTTATATATCTAGTTTCACATGAAAATGAACATGTAACAGGGAATTAAACATTTTGAGATGTAGTATTCATTTCTGTAATATAAAATTTCTGACTAGTTTATATATATCCTGCAATACCGGAAGTCAGATTTTTCAAAACTTTATTCAGTCTAATGATTACATAACCAGTATCACAGTAAATAGTTTGTTGATATATAAAAAGGAAGTGTGTAGCAAAATTTCTATAGTAAATTTACCCTGTGACCAACGGAATGATTCTAAAAATTGATCACTCTGTTGAAAAACGGATGCAAAACATTAACTTTAAAAAATGCTTTGGAATTAGGAAGTGTTTGTTTTGAACCCCTGCACAGAAGAATTTGTTATATCCCATTTTTGGTGAGTGCTGGTTTTGACAAATTAAGATGCAAATTGACAAAATTAAAGCATTGGTTCATGAATTTGATGATGTAGTGATTGAGAGTTCAGCCCCTGGGTTGGGTAGTTCAAACTTGATAATCAAATAATAACTGGGCAGTAGAATTAGACAAGATATTCCCCAGTTGTGGTGTAGTGGATATTGGCTCAGAACAAGAAATTAAAAAGCCGAGTTTGAATTCCAGTTGAATTTATTGCATTTACTTATGTACAAATACCCTTGGAAAAGGTATTAATCCATCTCTTCCCTCTATGGGTTAAATAACAAGACAGAGTGGGTTATGTAGCCTTGGTTGACAACCAGTCTACTGCAGAAAGTAATGGCAACCTACTGTGGGAAATTTTTTGCCCAGTCAGTCATGTCTCTTAAGACATGATTGCCCAAGCTTGTATCATGTATGTCACTTAACTGACTGGTACGCCAGACATGAATGGTGGAATGGGGATGTATATAAAAGAATATAAGAATATAAAAATAAGTAAAGTCATTATTAAGGAGAGAGAACAATATAAGAACAGGAATTAAGAAGACCAAAAAAAGAAAATGGTTGATATTGCATTTCAATTTTTGAATATTAATATTGATTAGAAAGCAAGAAGCCAGAAGAGAGTTCTATAAGAGAGAGAAGAAACATAGGACTTATAATAATATGAGAAGAAAACATAATTAAGGAGAGAGAACAATAAAAGAACAGGAATTAAGAAGACAAAAGATAATGATTGATATTGCATATTAATTTTTGAAGAGCAATGTTGACTGAAAAGCAAAATGCTGGAAGAGAGTTCTACATAGGAAAGATCTGAGAGAAAAACTGTTAACATAGAATACTTTGTACAGAACATTGTAACACTTGAACAAGTTTTAGAGAGAATGCAAACTATAAAGAAACTGTTGTTAACAATCAGAAAATGAGAGTTGAAATACACAATATATATATATATATATATATATATATATATATATATATCTGTGTGTGTGTGTGTCATAGATATTTGCAAAGCTTTCTTAGTTTGGCATAAACCTACACAAGTTGGGTGAGAATTTATTGAGAATTGAACTTACAATATTAACAATTATCCTGCAACAGGAATTCAAAGATATTTGAATTGGTCTGGCACAAGGCTCACTAAGAATATTTTGGTATTAATCTTTCAATTTGGGAGGGCATGTCTTGGAAAAAATTTCAAATTTTAAATTCTGGTTTTTAGCATAATAAATCACCCTGTGGTGCTCATTTAAAAAAAAGAAGAAAAAGAATGAATATGCAACACTCTCAGCCACCAAATGGGTTATGTTGCAAAATGAAAAAAATCAGATGAGATAAAGAAAGATTTTTCAGTATAAGTTAATTATTATATCATAAATGATTTGATGCCAGGAAAACCAAGTGATCTTGCTGGTATATATCTTTTGGTTCTCACAGTTCTGAATTGCTGCTTAGGTAGACAATGAATGTCTGACAATGTAGAAAAGAAGACAACAAAATGCAAAAGGATGCTTTCTTTTGTTCATGTCTAAAATGAGGAAAAGAAAAAATAATTGACCTTTGAAGAAGGACAAAAGTCAAAGATGAAAGTCCTGCTGTTATTCAAAATATGCTTTATTACTGACCAATAAGCACAAAAAATGGTAGGAAATTGAATTTGTGTATAACTATATATCATCAGGAAATCGTTCTCTGGTTTGAGACATATAATGAAGAAAGAAGGCTTTGAGAATTTAACACACTGAAGACAAGAAAAGCACAACAAAGCAATGCTTATCTCCTTGTCAAATTTGAGAAAAATGTCTGGAGGAACAAGTTGGGAAAAGCGAAAAAAAAAATGCTACAAAGAAGAAATTATTTACACTGTTTGCATCTGGATTAGTGTCCTCAGGTTGATAGTTGTTGATATCACTTTTCAGCTGTTGTGCTCTCTGGCCTTTATTAGGTGTATGTTGAGTCAGGTAACCTAAAGGGAATTTCCAACTGAACCCTTTATTTAATCAACAGCATACACTGTTCTCATTCCACTGCCCATGTCTAGGGATAACCATTTTAAAATCATTTCCTAAAAGGAGTACTAGTAGATATGATGCTATATAATTAACTTGAAGGGCCTTAGGTCAAAAACTAAATCTATTAAATGGTGAGTAAAAAAAACGGAAATGGTCAAAGATTGAGCAAAAAAGACATGAGCTACTGTCAAAAGTCTGTTAGTGCATGCAAATTTTAAAGAATTTTATCAACACTCCTCAATATTCAAACTCTTGAAAATTAATTCAATAAAGGTTTGCCTATGTTATGCTGTTAAAAGTTTTTTTGACAAAGAAGACATGAAATTTATTCTAATTTTTGTAATCCTTTCTCTCATTATTTTTATTCTTTTGTGTTGTTAATAAGCAGTTTATACAATTACACAAAGGATTTTAGAAAATAACTTCTTTGAACTGAAATTAGGGAAAAAATTCGAAGATAATGGAAGAGGAATTTGGGATAGGTAGGGAGTAAAAAAAGGCAGCTATGAAAAGGAAGCTTCAGGAAATTTTCTTATAATGACCAGCAATTATATCTGAACAAATTAAAATCTTTAGGTGAAAATTATTCTGAAATGTTTCAAGGTTTCTTAATTAGTAGGTATCAAAATATTATACCATGAATCATTTTTTTGATTATTATTATTATTATTATTATTATTATTATTGATAGCACCTGGCATCAAACAATTTTTCTCTGAAAGCAATGAAAGATGAAGTTGAAAAAAAAATGCAGAGAAAAAAATGTGAATATAGAAGAGAAATAATTGAAGGAAAAAAGTTTTGAAAAAATTATGAGGAATTGAAATGTGGAGAAGGAATAATTCTGTGAATTGCAAAATAATTCCAGTTATTATAAAAAAAATTTCAGCAATGCCATTTTTCATTAGTAACAAGAAAATGAAGAATCTTGTGCCTCAGATTTATTTTTGCAATTCTTTGAATATTTCTGATTAACTAGTTACATGTGATTTGTTTGTGAATATGTGTATGCATGAGAGAGACGAAGGCAGAGACAGAAAAAGAAAGTGAGAGAGAGAAAGAAAAGAAATGGAAGAAGCAATGTGTAACGCTTTTTTGAAATGTGAAAATTAAAGGAAGTGGTATAATTTTTGTAATCAAACATGTGTAAGTAAATGCATATGTTACTGTTCGAGCAACAAGTGCATAAATGACAGATGACACTATGAGATTGTTTGTGCATGTCCTTCTTCATGAATATGCAACAAAATATAGTTATGTGATCTCTACACACCCCAAACAATTTTAAATTCTTTTACCCATTACGTTATCTTCTCAATATAACTTACTTAAATTTAATAATGATTATTTATTTTGACTAGTATTTATTTTCGTATTTTTTGTTTTGTTTTTATACTAATGGTATTAGTAGCATTAGTACTATTTTTATTTTATTTTTATTCAGTCATTCAATTAAGTGCCATATGTGATACACACTTGGGCAATCATGTCTCGAAGTAACATGACTGACTGGGCAGAAGATTTTCCCACAGTAGGTTGACGTTACTTTCTACAGTAAACTGGTTGCCAACCAAGGCTATAAAACCTAATCTGTCTTGTTATTCAACCCATAACTGGAGGGAAGAGATAGATTAATACCTTTCCCAAGAATATTTGTATGTAAGTGAATGTAATGAATTCAAAGGTTTTTTGAACTCAGCTCCCCAATTTCTCTTTCTGAGCTGAGATCCACAGCACCACAATGCACATCTCTATTAGTTGATACATAATCACCTGTTATTCATTTTTTAGTGTCTATCTTCATCTTTCTTGTTTTAGTTCCTTTTTATTCAAGCTGTCAATCTATAACACCAATTGTCAATAAAGGATAAGCTTTTAGTGAGATTTGAAATCACATCCCTTTTGCCTTAAAGTTTAATGCAATGTGTATGCATGAGAGAGAGAGGGGTGGAGTAATAAAAAAAATTGTGTTTGTGTTAATTTTTCAACAGGGTTAAACAAGTGCTTAAACCCCCATAATTATTTATTACCAAGTCCAAAGGAAATTTTTGTGAAGTTAAATGGTAAAAAATGTTTTCAAAGCTGGATCTTTCTAAAGTGTATTTACAAATACAAGTTGAAGAAGAATGTTCAATCTAGTACTGCACTTGAACTTTTTAACTGCTAAGATAAGGGAACTTGATATCTTTGTAAAAGACTAAATTTAAATTACAAATATAAAGCAAAATACTTAGTTAATTAAATTTACTTGTTAGGTTGATGTAATCATTTGCAGTATATTTTAGTCACACAAATTCATAGCATTATTGTTCAGTCATCAAGATTTCTATGATTTTTTTATGGACTCATGTTATCTTTTTAACCTAGACTCTTATATGAATGTGATACATGACATCTAACTTATTCAGAAATGTCTAAATTATCATCCATACAGGTTATCGCTCATTTCAAGTGGTTATAATATAAAAGCCTTACTTAGGCTACTTGCTGTGATGTCTTTGAGAAATACTCTTAACTGACTTACTTGGAGTTCTTTATTCAAGGTGTCTAGACAAGTTCATTTATGTTACCAGGTGTGTATTATTTACTCTACAACATTTCTGCTTTTGAGATTTCTTTTTATTAGTAAATAGTTTATTTTATTTATTAGTATTTACTATATCCTCTTTCTGGAGAGTTTCCCAATGTACCGAACCTTGTATTTTTATGTTTTGGGTCAACTTATAGGTTTTCAGCATGTTTCTTTTTCTGGTAATCATACTTGTACATTCAAGAATTCTTGGGTTGTTGGTACATCAAAAGTATCATACAGTGCTTGCATAGGTTGTTCCTTTCTTATGGGCCTTTCTTCGGTAAACCTTTTCTTTAACTTGTTGCAATGTCTTTTATTTTCACATTTTTTCCTTTTATCATATCACCTTTTTCACCAATTTTGAAAAAATTAGTGTCCTTTTTGTTATTTCTGCCTATTCTTTTTTGACCTGGTAGCAAGTTGTCAAACACTGATTTAATTATTTTTGTGAACATCAATTCTTCCCGTGACATATCTGATGGTGTATTGAGATTTAGTGTTATCTGGTATACTCTAAAGAATTTTGTAGTGCTTCTTTGCTCATGTTTTCATTTCTTGCTTTTTTCAAAGCTCTCTTAAAAGTACCCACTAACCATTCAGCTTGTCTATTTGACCTTGGGTGATATAGTGGAGTAGTAATATGTTCAGTCATTAACATTTTACAAAAACCTTCAAATTTGTAAGCTCTGAATTGTGTGCCATTATCCAGAATGCCATATCTTCCAGGTCACTTAGTAAAGCTCTCCACTACCACAAATAATGTGATCTGTTTATTAGACCTGTGAAATCTTGAATAGTGAGTATCTATTTTAGCACAATATATTTTTAATTTTGATTTTACTTTTTAATGCTGCAATAACAAACTTTTTTTACATCAATTTTGATAACCAATCTGCATGTTCTAATTTTGTGGATGGTTGCTATTCCATCATAAAATCATAATTTAATAAGATGGTTTCTCCAGTATTGTAATCTATTTGATGTGTATATAGGAATACCTTTTTTGAATCATAGTTTGATAATAGAGTTCTGTGGTCTGTCTGCCACCAAAAACTCCTTCCATATATAAAGTTGTAAACTTTTTCATCACAAATATTGCTAATGTGTCTTTGTTGATCTGGCTGGGGTTATTTTCTGCTGGCAGCAGGATGTGTTAGTTGAACTTATACAATCCCTTGTGTGTATTTATAGTCATTAACTCTGAACATTCTTCTTCAACTTCTATTTGTAAATAAACTTCAGAAAGATCCAGTTTTGAAAAATGTTTTTAACATTTAACTTCACAAAAATTTCCTTTGGACTTGGTAATAAATAATTATGGGGGTTTAAGCACTTGTTTAATCCTGTTGAAAAATTAACACAAACACAAATTTGGTGCTGTTCAATAGTTAATCTTTTTAATTGCAACTATTTTTTTAAGTCTGTCTAATTCTTCATTGACGTGATCCAATGTTGGGAATGATATAATATGTTTTGGTTTAAACACTAGTGACACTTTTTTTCACCTAATATTTCTCTCTGAATTTACTGTGAGAGAAGAAACTATTAGAGTAGCACTTATTGCTCCATCTTGCAATTTCAACTGCAAAATGGTGAGACCTAGCTGCCAATCTAGTACTGCACTTAAATTGGGAATGATATAATATGTTTTGGTTTAAACACTAGTGTTGACACTTTTTTTCACCTAATATTTCTCTCTGAATTTACTGTGAGAGAAGAAACTATTAGAGTAGCACTTATTGCTCCATCTTGCAATTTCAACTGCAAAATGGTGAGACCTAGCTGCCAATCTAGTACTGCACTTAAATTGGGAATGATATAATATGTTTTGGTTTAAACACTAGTGTTGACACTTTTTTTCACCTAATATTTCTCTCTGAATTTACTGTGAGAGAAGAAACTATTAGAGTAGCACTTATTGCTCCATCTTGCAATTTCAACTGCAAAATGGTGAGACCTAGCTGCCAATCTAGTACTGCACTTAAATTGGGAATGATATAATATGTTTTGGTTTAAACACTAGTGTTGACACTTTTTTTCACCTAATATTTCTCTCTGAATTTACTGTGAGAGAAGAAACTATTAGAGTAGCACTTATTGCTCCATCTTGCAATTTCAACTGCAAAATGGTGAGACCTAGCTGCCAATCTAGTACTGCACTTAAATTGGGAATGATATAATATGTTTTGGTTTAAACACTAGTGTTGACACTTTTTTCACCTAATATTTCTCTCTGAATTTACTGTGAGAGAAGAAACTATTAGAGTAGCACTTATTGCTCCATCTTGCAATTTCACCTGCAAAATGGTGAGACCTAGCTGCCAATCTAGTACTGCACTTAAATTGGGAATGATATAATATGTTTTGGTTTAAACACTAGTGTTGACACTTTTTTTCACCTAATATTTCTCTCTGAATTTACTGTGAGAGAAGAAACTATTAGAGTAGCACTTATTGCTCCATCTTGCAATTTCACCTGCAAAATGGTGAGACCTAGCTACCAATCTAGTACTGCACTTAAATTGTTAAAGCTAAGGTACCAAAGAACAGGTACCATGAAAATATTTATCAAAAAAGGCACAGGGAATCTATGTTATGGTGGTGGGAAAGTGAATGCGAATTCAGGACCAATAAAATTGCATGTTTCTTCTTTTTGTCAAGAATCTCTAGATTCTGACTTGTTTTTTTCTTTTCTTGATATTTCAGTGTTTTGCAGCAGAAGAACCTGTTTGATTGCATCAAACAAAAGTAAATGTGTATTATTGATCAGAATGAAAATATACTAATAAAAAAAAGATTCACTAAAGATTCTTTTCTAGGTCATTTTCTCGCATTTAGGAAGGAATCCAGTTTCATTAGCAGTTTGGATATCAAGAATGGAAATTCATTTTTAGCTTGATAAACTTCGTATGGCTGTTTGCCAAAGAATGTTTTATTCGTGTATCAGAATGCCCAAGGCAGGTGTACTTAATGAATACTTAAAAGAGAATAAAGTTTACTTTTATTAAATTTAATCATGGCAGGCAGAAAGGAAGGAAATGATGATGGAAATTAAAGTGAAACGAAGAATGGTGGATGGTTGAAACTGGGAGTTTATATAGAGGAAACAAAGCGCGAGGGAAAGAAAGACAAAAGAAAAAATAAAGATGATGTACAGAGAAGCGTGTGTGTCTGCTAATGAAAAGAAATAATAGATTTAAAGAATAAAAGAAAAATGAAAAGAGAGAGAAATAGAGAAATAGAAAAATATGTACATGAGAATAAGCAAAAATTGGGTGGGGGGAGAGAATGACAGTAATATTGGCAAGAATTAAAAAGGAGGCCCTGGAAAAATAAAAGAGAAAGCAAAGAAGAGAGAAAAGAAGTGAAGAGAGAAATAAGAAAAGAAAAAGAGAAGAAAATAAAGAGAGACAGAAAGAAAAGAAGAAAGAAAGACAGGAAAAGAATAAAGAGAAAAAGCAAAAAAAGAAAGGAAAACTGAAGAAAGAAAATATAGAGAAAAAAGAAAAGAAAAAAACTTGAAAATAGAGAATAGAAATAAGAAATAAAGAAAGGGAGATGAAAAGAAAGAAGAGAAGATAAAAGTAAAATCAGCAAAAAGTAAAAAAAAAAAATTTAGAGAAAAATAAAATACAAAAAAGAAAGATTGATAAACATAATAGTAAAAGAAAAAGACAAAGCCCGAAGTGAAAGAGTGGAGAGAAGGAAGAAAGAAAGAAATGGGAAAAAAGAGACAGAAAGGAGGGGAAAAAAATTGAGAGAGAAAAGTAAGAAAAGAGGAAGAAATTAGAAAGAGCAAAAGTGAGAGTAAGAGAAAGAAAGGAGAAAAGTGGCAGAAAAAGAAATGTAAGTGCCGATAAAGAAATCAATTCAGGGGAAGAACAATATTAAGATGGAGGGAGAACCTCTCCCAGGCACACACAAAAAAATAAACCCATAAAGAACTAAGCTCATGAGAAAATAGAAAAATTGAAAACAAACTACAAAGATGGCTGAATGAGGATATCACATGATTTCTGAATTTGTTTTGTAGATGAATATATGCATCCTTTGATCACAAGTATAGAGGTGAATGGCGGGGGATGAATCAGGACCAAGTTAAAGAAAAGAAAAACAGGAGAGTTAAAATACATATACAAAACAAACATTTGTAGTAAGCAACTATGAATATCCTTCCCGGCTAGTATCTTTTGATTTGGTAGCCAACAATCAAGTTTTGACCAGACATATTTTTAAACTTACTAATTTTCTTTTTGCATGTGGGTCAGAAACTATTTAATCCCAAATATTAATCACTAAACAGTAGGATAAGTCATGCTGACAAATTAATTTACACACTTGCAAGAAGACAGAAACAGAAAAATACACTCATATATAATTTGTATATAGGAAAAGCTAATATGATTTCATTGTAATTAGAACCTGAGTTTTCTCCAATCATGATGAATGGTTCAGCTCTTAATGAGACTTCATACTTTGAAAGTCTATTGAGACTCTAGTTGAATTGTGAAATTCAAATAGAATTCATATACAATCAATTGCTAAAGCTGGAAAAAGGCTGGCTCATTTTACAGCCCCATAAAGTACCTGTTTCCTTTTACCATACTTTATCTTCTTTATCTCAATGAGAATCCATGCCTTAGATGTCTATTGGGGCTCAAGTTCACTGCAGACCTCAAGTAGAACTTGTTCATATGATACAACAATGCTGGTAAAATGGTTGGCTTATTCTTCAGCTGCAGAAAGTACCTGACTCCTACCTTTTTTTACAAAAGTCTGATTAGACCATAAATAGAGTACTGTTGCCCCATCTTAATTTCCAGCCTTGAAAGAGTTCAAAATAAATTATGCAGCTTTGTCAGGGATCCCTTATTCTTGATTCTGCAGTCTTTTTTCCTTCACTATCACAATTTCCATTGCAAATTTGAAGATGAATCCATTCTTTGGACCCACCGGTTCAAACCTATATAACTAGGACATACTAGGCTATTTCCATGGAGTTGAATCAACAATATTTTCTCTGTATTTAAGATATAAGGATTATGCTACTATATAGAACAAATTCCAATGTGAATGCTTCCATGAATACTACAATCTTTTATTTTTAAGTCAAGGGCAAATTGTTATCTATCCTTATTACCCATATATTCTTTACTTCCTATATAATCTTACAATCATATCATACACCACTTTCTGTAAACCTCTACTTTGAGTGACTCTTGAGGCTTTTATATTAGTAAAAAAAGATTTATTGTGATTCTTTTCAAAAAACACAGAGATGAGATAGAATAACACTTTCATACTATACAAAGTTCACAGATACTGCACTCTGATCCTTTATTCAATTTACCCCTAATTCATAGAGGTAGGCTGCAACACATGATCACTTTAATGTAGGTGTGACTCATATAAATACATTTAAGTCAAGGACAAAAATTTTATAGTACCCACAATGAATGTCATACAGGCATGAATATCAACCAACTCTCCCTGTTTTTTGCAATGTAAGAGGTACTGTTGCAGGATCAGAATCCCCAGGACAAGGCTTCCATCATTATAAAACAGTGAAATGCCAAAAAGCAGAAACTTGGCAGATACAACAGTATGCTTTTTAGCCAAAGACTGGTGGAGAAACACTTTGATTTAAAACAGAAGTGTTAAACCATCTAAACTTATTTATAAATGGAACTGTTTGTGTGTGTGTGTGTGTGTGTGTGTGTCCGTTACCTATAGACTCCAAAATGGCTGAACCGATTTTCTTGAAAATGTACAGAGTTGTACTATAAGCGTCTGCGAGTGTTCTTAGCTCAGTTTTGTGTCGAGGTACCCCTGATAAATATTGAAAACCGATAATTGAAAAAATCGTGTTATAGAAGGAGTGGTCCAATTTTAATCAAATTTGATACACTCATAGACAAAGACATAAGAAACGATATTCAGAAGTTTCAAGGTTGCAGTTCTTACAATAGTGCAGAAAATTTGATATCAATACCAGGAAATCAAAATTTGATTTACATCCATTCATTTTTCTTTCAGTCTACGGTTTCGCTTTAACTGGAAATAACTATTGCTTTTTAGTCTTTCGTGCCAATGTCCAAAGAGTCTGAGCTCCAAGACCATGGATTAGTTTTAAAGCTTTCATTACACCTGACCAACGCCGGGCTATACTGCTAGTATGTCAATAATCCTGTTGCATGAGTTATATGCTAGTAGACTCAATAATTTACAAAAGATTTAATAATTTTTATCTTTTCTAAGATAATGCTTTGCTGCTATTATACATTGATTTTTTTATAGCAATTTCTTTGTTTTTGTTATCTTTATCACATCAGACTCTCACCAAAATTGTAAAAATCAACTCACCTTTCTTAGATTCCTTTACTTTCAATAATCCTCAAAGAATATTAAATAGAACTCTAAATTTAAACCAAGGGAGTATACCATCCATATTTCTTTTATCTCTCACACCTTGAATTGTTACACAACACTTTATATTGTTTAATCATTAACAAGTTTAAAAAGGGTCTAAGTAAGAACAGCATTAATCGAAATAAAAACTATTTTTCCTGAAGTTCTTGAAAATTTATGATTATAATACTTTTCTTAATCAAATATAAAATAAGCATTTATAATCTCTGAAAAACATGTTCACTTTGTCTTCAGTCAATTCATCATATTTGTCTTTTTCATGGATGTTGCTCTGCTCTACTTCAAATTAGGTTTCTTTCTGGTTCACTCTACACCTGTTGACCAAATGTGAATGCTATGAAAGCAAAATATAAAAAGTCACTCTTTGTGCTGAGGTGCAGAGCATCACATCTGGCTCACAAAACAAATCCTTCCAAAATATAAAATACAATTTAAATGTCAGAGACAATCATGAACATTCCTGCTAAAGCAAAAAGCATGATAAAAGTATTCCACCCTGATTGCTTAAAAGATATTTTAGTATATAAGTATGCAAAATGCAATGGGCAAGAAATTAAAATTGTCCAAAATGGTTCAATTCAGGATTTATGCATGAGAAAGTGTGTATATATGAAAATATATAGAATGACAAAGTCTGTGTGTAAAGAGAAAAAAATCAGTGTGTAACCTTTTATCTTTTATTTTTATCTTATGTATTTGTGTGTACACATGTGTGTGTAAGAAGTGGGGGTGGGGGTGGCTGATGTTCCATACAAAAACTATTTTATGCAATTTTTTTCTCAGTATAAGTGTCAGCAAAAAAGAAAGATAAAAAGATAGAGAGGGAATGGCAGATACAGAAAAAGAGGTTGGTGAAAAAGAGACAGACAAAAAGTGTGAGAAAAAAAAAGACAGAAAAGAGAGGGCAAAATGAGAAGACAAAAAGAGAGGGAGAAATGAAAAGATAGAAAAGAGAGGGTGAAAGAAGGAGATAACAAAGACAGAGAGAAAGGAGAAGACAGAAAAGAAAGAAGAAGACAGAAAAAAGAGAGAGAAAGAAGAAGACAGAAAAGAGAGGGAGAAAGGAAAAGACAGAATAAAGAGGGAGAAAGGAAAAGATAGAAAAGAGAGGGAGAAAGAAGAAGACAGAATAAAGAGGGAGAAAGAAGAAGACAGAAAAGAGAGGGAGAAGGGAAAAGATAGAAAAGAGAGGGAGAAAGAAGAAGACAGAAAAGAGAGGGAGAAAGAAGAAGACAGAAAAGAGAGGGAGAAAGAAGAAGACAGAAAAGAGAGGGAGAAAGAGGATCAGAAAAACAGACAGAGAAAGAGAAAGACAGAAAAGAGAGTGAGAAAGAAAGAAACAAAATGAAAATAGGAAATAGAAGAGAATAGTAGAAATTATGAACAGAATAAGCAGACTATTGTGTGATCACAGCAATCACCTCCCCCACATTTTGTGTATTGGTCTGCAATCTCATTTTTCACTTCCCTGCTCATGGCACTGTTGTAAATTTGTTTTTGTTTGTCTTAAATAAAGCTAAAAATGAAACATTATATTCGCTTTCATAAAAGGAGAAACTAGGTAAGCAATCGGGTTAATAGTGTCTTACTGAGATGACCAGTTGGTATAGTCGCCTTCTTGGCTTCTCAACAAATATTACATCATTAGATTCTTGACAGAGAATAGAAAGAAAATGAGAGAAAGATAAAAGGCTGTGGATGAGTCAAATATAGATAGAGTGTCATTCTAAATTTTTCAACAAAACCTTTTTTGTATGTTTAAGATTGATAGAATTATTAGTGGAATTAAGTAGAATGGCCATTTGTACAACTTTGTTCCTACCTTACCTTAAAAGAAGAGAGAGAGGGGGGAGATGGGAGGTGAAAGAGAGGGGGAGATGGGTGGGGAAGAGAGAGGGGGGAGATGGGAGGGGAAAGAGAGGGGGAGATGGGTGGGGAAGAGAGAGGGGGAGATGGGAGGGGAAAGAGAGAAAGAAAAGGGAGGGAAAATTAATTTGTAGAAGACGAAGTAATTTTGAAGGAATTAATCGATTTTATTGGTACAACTTCATTCTTCACTTATCTTAAAAGAGGAGAGAGAGAGGAAAAGAGAGAGAGTGGGAGTGAGAGAAGAATAGAGAGACAGGGAGGGAAAGAAAGAGTGAAAGTGAGAGTGAGAGAGAGAGAGAAGAAGAGAGAGTGGGAGAGAGTGGGTAGGAGAGATAGAGAGAGGGAAAGAGAGAAAGGGTAGTGGTGTTTGATAATCATTTTTAAATAGTGTGAATAATATCACACATTCAAGCGACTTTAATGTGTAATATTATTCAGTGAGGAATATTTTTATCATGTACTGATAAACAAAATGCAACTTTTTGCTCTCATTTGTCGGGGTAACTGACTTTTGGAAAGTACATTTTCATTATTAAGTCTCTTGAATGTACAGGCCAATAGACATTATTCAGTCAGTCAGTTAAGTGCCATACATGATACACACTTGGACGATCATGTCTCGAAAGAGACATGACAGACTGGGCAGAAGATTATCCTGCAGTAGGTTGTCATTGCTTTCTGCAGTAGACTGGTTACTGACCAAGGCTATAGAACCCAATCTGTCCTGCTATTTAACCCATAACTGGAAGGAAGAGACGGATTAATAACTTTCCCAAGGGTATTTGCGTGTAAGTGAATACAATGGATTCAACTGGAATTCGAACTCAGCTCCCCAGTTTCTCGTTCTGAGCCGATATCCACTGTACCACAATGCACAGTGCTTAAAAATGAGGCATCTATTCAAACATGAGTATCCACTAGAAATAATATTTGGAAGATGATGGAGAATATGAGCAAAGAAATACAGAAAGCAAAAAGATTAAAAGCGGATGTTAAAATATTTTCAACTGGTACAGCATCGTTTTTGATGATAGTAAAAAACAATCTTGCTTATTAAAATCTTTTTTGCAATTTAGGCAAAGGAAGAGAAAAAAGCCAACAAATAAATGAAATGAAATCAGTGAAGAAAGGAAAAAATGAGGACAGAAAAGACAAAATAAAGAAATATTCTGCTAGGGAAACTTGAAACAACACTGCATATCAGTATAGTAGAGAATGGTATTACCAATCACTCTCTGTAGCCAACCTCTGGTATACTGACATGGAAAGCCATCATTGCCTAATTACTGCAAGGACAGAACACAAACAAAAATTAGAAGTGTTGTTCCAGATTTCCCCGTTAGTAAATTTCTCTGAAAAATGTGACCAAAAAAAAAAAAGAGGGAAATAAAGAGAGTCAGCAGTAAAGAGAAGAATAGGAGAGAGAGAGAGAGAAAGAGAGAGAGAGTGAGTGAGTGAGAGAGAAAGAAAGAAAAAGGAAACAAGCAGAAAAATGATAGAAGCTGGGTAGAGGGAGAAAAAGTAAGAGAATGAAGAATAAAAGAGCAAAAAGAAGGAGAGAGAGAAGGAGAGAGTGTAGGGGAATTATGGAAGAAAGAAGGAAAAGGGAACCTTTCAGAAAAGCAAACGAGAGAGATAGAGAGGAAGAGAGAAATGGAAGGAAAGAGAAGGAGAAAGAAAATAAAACAGTAAGGAAAAGAATATAGCACATAGAGAGAAGGGGAAGTCAAGAAAAAAGAAAAATAATAGAACAATCAAGAAAAAGCATGAGAGTGAGATAGATAGATACATAGAGAGAGAGAGAGAGAGAGAGAGAGAGGAAGAAAGAAAAGAGAACAGTTAGAAAAGAAATAGGAGTAAGATAGAGAAAGAGAGAGAGAGAGAGAATGAAGGAAAAGTGACAGTTCAGAAAAGAGTAGGTGTGCAATATATATAGAGAAAAGAGAATGAGATGGAGAAAGAAGGAAAAAGGAACAAGAAAAAATACAGATGTGAGAGAGAGAGAGAGAGAGAGAGAGAGGAAAAAAGAGGAATAAAACAATTTTGATTCAATCAGTGTTGTTCATGATTCTTTCTGACACTGGCTGCAGGCATTGCAGGTTTGTAGTGTTTTAGTTATTTTTATTTGTAAAATATGAATTTATTTAAACATTCAAGAATTTGGTGCTAAAAAAAGCTTAACCATTGTTAGGTCAGTTTCTGTTCTTTTTCTTTTCCAAACCTTCTAATCAGGCATGACAAAAAAATAAATAAAGGCAAAAAGCCAGTAATTACGAATAGGAAAATGACTTATTTATAATAATCATAAATTATTGGCTTGCATGCAGACCTAAAACAATGGAAAGCAAAAAAAAAAAAATACAAAAAAGAATGAACGAAAACAAAAAAGACCTGATTTATGTTGCATGAGGAAGTTTTTGAAAAGTTCTCGACCTGACCAAGATGTGATTTCAAAATGAATTCTAATGTTTAATAATTTGATCAGATTTTAGGATTTTGGTTAGGCCAAGAAGTTTTCAACATAACTATTATTATAAATGGCTTTTATCAAAATCTGTCATCATATTGCATACATTTGGCTGTTATACTTGTGCTTGTTATACTCTTATCCGACCGGGTGTCATGATGAGTATAAATGGCTTCATATATTTGTATCTCAGCATATCCCTTTGTTAGCATGTAGCTCTCTCACTTATAAAATAATGATAATAATGAAAAATGACGATAATAATAACAATAATTATGAGAATTATTCAGATGATCAGATATATCCTTTGTATATTTGCTGATGTTAACATGTTTTCGCAGATGCATTACAAAGGCCTAATCAATTTTGGGAAAAGGAATTCTCTAACAAGTTATAAAAATTTGTGTATATCCAAAGAAATTGAATGATTTTTATAATAATAATAATAATAACAAAAAGAAAAAGAATAAAGATAAGACAAAGTAAATGAAAATAATGAAAAAGCGTGTAATTTGGAAGATGAAACCTAAAAATCATGAGTAAAGAAGATAAAGAGAGGCAATAGAGTTTTGTAAGGCTGAAAAAAGGACACATCTAAAGAGATACAAAGTCAGAGAAAGACATGGCTAAATAGAAAATAAGCCATAGAAAGACTATTGGATACAATAGTATGACATGTTTAGACAAGGATCAGTCAGTTAAGTGCCATATGTGATACATGCTTGGGTGATCATGTCTCAAAAAAGACATGGCTGACTGGGCAGAAGATTTTCCTGTGGCAGGTTACCATTGCTGTCTGTGGTCGATTGGTTGCCAACCAAGGCTATAGAATCCAATCTGTCCTGTTATTTGACCCATAGCTGGAGGGAAGAGACGGATTGATACCTTTCCCAAGGGTATTTGCACATAAGTGAATGCAAGGAATTCAGCTGGAATTCGAACTAGGCTCCCTGATTCCTTGTTCCGAGTCGACATCCATTGGACTACAACACACATAGACAAGGATAAGAAGACTAAAAGAATACAATGAGAAACAAACCCTCCCTACAAAAAAAAAAAAACAAAGCTGAAGACATGTTCAAAAGTAGACAATAAAAGCAGACAATACCAGTTGATTGAACCCTTTGTTGGTTGTTTAAAGCTGAAACATTTTTAGATTGTAAGAATAATTCTTAAATTTTTAACAATTCTTTTGAGAATAACAATGTTTTTTCCAGGTCAGTCAGTTGAGTGCCATGTGTGATACACGCTTGGGCAATCATGTCTCAATAGAGACATGACTGACTGGGAAGAAGATTATCCTGCAGTAGGTTGCCATTTCTTTCTGCGGTAGACTGTTTGCCGACCAAGGCTATAGAACCCAATCTGTCCTGTTATTTAACCCATGACTGGAAGGAATAGGCGGATAATACCTTTCCCAAGGGTATTTGTGCGTAAGTGAATGCAATGAATTCAGCTGGAATTCGAACTCAGCTCCCCGATTTCTTGTTCCGAGTCGATATCCAATGCACCACAACGCACCCAGGTACATGTCCTATTATTTAACTCATAGCCAGGAGTAAGAGGTGGTTTCATACCTTTCCCAAGGCTACTGGCACTTAAATAAATGTAACAAACATGGCTGGAATTTTAAAAGACAAGACTAAAAAAGACAAACTATATAGAATAAGAGAAAAGCAAAAATAATATAATTGCAAATAAAAAATAGAGAATGAAACAAAGAAAAAAAGAGTGAAAGAAATATATTAAGAAAAAGTGGGCAATATAACAAGTCTACTATTTGAGAACATACCTTTCGAATAGAAGACAACCCAATGTAATATTATGCAGTGTGTGCCTAATTTAACTTTCTTATTTCTCTTTTTCTGAGTATTGAGAGCATTAACATGACAGTTTCTAATCTGACACAGAAAATGAAAAGACATGTCACTAGCCACCAACCACAGTGACTCGGAAATAACCAGCTTCTTACAAGTGGTCAGGTCTTTCATGTTCAAGGTAATAAATGAGTTGAAGGCCTTTGAAGAGGATGCGTCATCTGTGGATAAGAGGAAGAATCATTCTAAGAAAGTAGGCATTATTTACACTATTTACGTCAAGCCTATTGTTCTCATTTTTGTTGTAGTTATCACAACTTTTCTCTGGCAAGTCTGTTGATCCAGGTAACATACAGGGAATTTTTTTTAACTGAACCTTTTATTTAATATACTGGGGTAGATTGATTTCATTCTACTACCAATGTGTATACCTTCTCTAGTTCTTTTAGTTGAACATTCATCTTTGCTTTGAATACTGCTGCTACATACAGTCTGGTGCTTCTGCAATATATTTAGAGATTCTTGATAAAAATGCAAAGAAGAATCTGTAGTATTATTGATCTTGAACTGGCATCTTGGCTTCAGTTACTTTTCCACTGCTATAACATTGATTCCCAGTATCTTTTCTATAAATACTTTTAAGATAATTGTCCTGATGAACTTTTCACTAAAGTACTGAGACTTTATGAATTTAAACAGTACCAGGTTGGTGGGAAGATCTCAATTTTTTATAGTTAAATTGGCTAAATGTAATTGAAAATTCTGTGATAACAATTTCTTTTATCACACTTCTCAAAAGCAAAACTCTCTTCTGGCTTCTTGCTTCGCAGACAACTTTGACCTTTCAAAATTTAAATGCTTCTTAATTTTTGTTATTTTATTGTCTTCTCTCTTTAATAATAGTTTACTCATATTCTCAAACACTCAGTAACATCTTGCACCTTAGTGACTTTATTGCCTTGCTTAGGGTGAAATTATTTAAAAAAATTACTGGTCAATTATTGTTTGTCCTATTTCCAATGAGTCCAAGAACATTGCTCAGGGATTGAACTCACAGACACTATGTCAGCAAATTTATGAACCAATACTTTAATCCACTAGGCTGTTGTCCTTTAGGACAATCATGAATGGAGAATTTTGAGCCTTAAACCTAACCAGCCTGCTGATGAGTGCTGTTGCTGCTACATTTTATGCTTGACTTTACTAAAATCAAATCTTCACTTTTGTTAGAACTACTGCTGCAGTTGAAGACTTGCTGTCATTTGTCTTTATTTGTTAATTAGCAGCTCACATATTGTATTTATTTCAATGCTGGGCATACTAAGAAGATTGTTATAGCTTAGCATATGCACTGAGGGCACAGCAGCAAAAATGTTTAAGACAACAACAACAAAGATGAGGACAATAGTCTGCATGTAAATAATAATGATAATAATGTAAATAAGTCTTTATCTCAGAAATTTAGACAGAAACCCTTTCTCAAATATTTATTTAAGGTTGAGTGTGTTTACAGTTTGAAAAAGTTTATATCGATTTTGTTTTCCAATTGGATATCTTCATTTTACTTTATATTTTGTTCTCGATGTTCTTGACATGAGACTTGTAGTCATTTTGCTTTAAAATCAGAATCACAGAGATATTTGTCATTGGGTATGACAATCTGTCATCGGAACAGTGACAATTTATGACCAAATATTCAGTAAAGGAGAGGGTAAAACCAGTAGAAGCATTTGAAGCGAGTTGGTCAATGCACCAATTTCACATAGCTTCAGAAATGACACTGAGCTGCTAAAGTATATCAGAAAAAATAACTTTCTTGGAAAAAAAATTTCAAAGTTAACAAAAAAATCATGAAAAGAATAAATTTGAATGGAAAATTTTGGGAAATGGATTTTATTTTTGCAGTTTAATAAGTAAAAGTCTAAATATATTCAAAATTGCACCCCTAATGTATACCCGTTTTAGGCATTTTATACACTTTTTCTTTTTGTGCTGTGTTCTCTTAGGATATAGGCAATCGTGGACCTCCACTTATCCCTATTCTCTGTCATTCCAAACACTTTTTCTATGGTATCTCTCCAAAATAAATCAATAAGTTAATTCAATAGTAGACCTTCTTCTTCTTCTTCTATGTATCATGTTCCTTCAGGATGTAAGTGATCATGGCCCTCCACATCTCTCTATCCCTTGTAACTCAACACCCTTTTTGTTACTTTTCCCAAATCCTGCTTAAGCCCATCAAGTATATCATGTTTTGCTTTGCCCTGTCTCTCTTTCCCCTCTATCTGTCCTGTGAGTATCAGATTCTCCAAGCCCTCCTTCCTCATTATGCATCCACGAAATTTCAGCTGTCTTTTCCTGATGTCAAGTATCAGTTTTCTTTTTGTTTGCGTCCTCTCTAAAACCTTGTCATTGCTCACATGTTCAGTCCATGCTATCCTCAACATTCCCAACATACTGCACCATTTAAAATGCCATAATTTTATACTTAAAGAAGAAAGCATATTTTTCTGTTTCTGTAAACACAAATTTAAAATTTATATTCCTAGGAGGGAGTGTTGAAAACTTGCCAAAATCAGTGTGCTGATGTTTGGTCATTGAAATACTTATTTTGGGAAGGGGAGGTCATGCTTAGAATTTTTCAAACTTTCCTTCATAGATTGTCTGTCTTAAAAAAAATGTTGGCTTTAATGAGAGGTTGGAAATTCAAATTTTATTTATATAAACAATATAGAACTGCATAAATTTTAAAAATTTATAATGTAAAACCATAATAATCGTGAAATAAATTTTGAAATAAATTTTAAAATTTGGTAAATTTTGTTTTAGGTCCCGTAGACTTTTCCCCCTTCAAATTTATCCAAAATAGCATTATTTCTGTGCAAATGTATGTGATGAACTCAAATCAACAATTAGTTATTGAAGAAATTTACCTTTATTGATCTTAATGACCAGAAAAAAATCGAACTGCATCTCGCACTTTTTGTCTCGCGTAACACTCAGGAAGTCATGTAATTAACTGCAGAATGACTTTCGGTATAGGCAACAAATTTCGGACTATTTACTTCCTTTACTGAAATTTCTGCTTATTTACTTCCTGTAATGAAAGTAATATGCGTAGAAAAATTTGCGTATTACTTTCATTACAGGAAGTAAATAGACGGAAATTTCAGTAAAGGAAGTAAATAGGCCGAAAATAGGCCGAAATTTGTTGTCTACGCCGAAAGTCATTCAGCAGTTAATTACATGACTGTGTTACAGTTACAGGAAACAAAATGAGTGAGATGTAGTTCAATTTTTTTTCTGGGCATTCAGATCAATAAAGGTAGGTTTCTTCAATAACTAATTGTTGATTTGAGTTCAGCAAATACATTTGCACAAAAATAATGCTATTTTGGATAAATATAAAGGGGGGAAAAAGCCTTTGGGACCTAAGATGAAAATTTACCTAAAATTTAATATCTTACTTCATACTAAAAAATCTTGAAAATCTAGTTCCATTTATATTTTTGTGGTCATCTGTTTAAATGACAAAAAAGGATACACTTTGGATATTGCTGCCACATATCTGTTTGCTCCTCCTGCTGTTTATCTACAGATTAAACTTCTGTCACTTTCCCCCCACTGTAACTCAGCTTCCCTCTGCCTTTTCTATAAATACTTTTATGGTAACTGTTTGGATGAACTTTTCACTTTGGTACTGTGGTGCATTGGATATCGGCTCGGAACGAGAAATCGGGGAGCCGAGTTCGAATACCAGCCAAATTCATTGCATTCACTTATGTGCAAATACCGTTGGGAAAGGTATTAATTCGTCTATTCCTTCCAGTTATGGGGTAAATAACAGGGCAGATTGGGTTCTATAGCCTTGGTTGGCAACCAGTCTACTGCAGAAAGCAATGGCAACCTACTGCGGGATAATCTTCTTCCCAGTCAGTCATGTTTCTTTTGAGATATGATTGCCCAAGCGTGTTTCACGTATGGCACTTAACTGACTGACTGAGACTTTATGAATTTAAGCGGATTAGCAGCAACATCTCATCATTTTAAAGTTTAAACTGCTGGATGTAATGATAATTTCTATGCTAACAGTTTCTTCTCTTGCATTTCTCGTTTGTGGAACTCTGTTCTGGATTTTTGCTTTCTAGTCAACTTTGATCTTTAAATGCAACATCAATCTATGTCTTTTAAATTCCTGTTCTCACTGCTTCATAATTTGTTTCTTTTTCTTATATTCTTTTACACTTAGTAACCACTTGTGTCTAAGTTGTTTTATTACCTTGCTTAGGTTGAAACGATTAAAAAAAATGTAATTCAGTCTATGCCTTAGCATATCAATATTTTTCAGCCATAAATAATTTTGATGGC
Source organism: Ascarosepion bandense (assembly GCA_037127315.1). Classification (NCBI taxonomy): domain Eukaryota; kingdom Metazoa; phylum Mollusca; class Cephalopoda; order Sepiida; family Sepiidae; genus Ascarosepion; species Ascarosepion bandense. The sequence continues at coordinate 5,805,178 of JBBBDQ010000662.1, forward strand.
TAGAATTCCAATAGAATCCAAGAAGCTAGGAATAAAATATCATTTTTTTCTTCAGATGAAAGAACAAAGGAAATGAAGGAAACTGAATGGAACAGTGAAGCAAAAGAAAAAAGAGAAAAAAAAAAACAACAGCTTTTAAAGAAACAAAGCCTGACTTGATCAATGGATAAAGAAAATATTTTGGGTCCATGTCAGTCAAAATAACATGGAGATTTATAACTCAATTTTTAAACCATTTTTTGGCATATATATTTTAGGAAATTTGGTCAGTTTTTAATTTATCAAACTTATGTTTTGGTGTAAGTCTTGAAAATTCTCCAAGCTAGAATATGGGAAAAATATACAAAGAATAAGAGAAAAAAGGGTAATGAAAAATTGTGTAATGCTTTCTCAATGTTTTCAATTCTTATGTTCTCAATATTTTTCAGTTCTATGTTTTTAATTCTCTAAGAAAGTTTTCTAAAAAGCTTTTGTGAAAGGGTTTGTAAAAAGTCAATTTCCAACATACCTTGACTTTCAAACATTTGTTTTCTTTAATGAATTTCAAATATGATTATTTTGAAGAATAAAGAATATAGCATTAAACTAAAGTTATATTTTTCAGAATAGTACAAATGTCCTTAGGCATACAAAATGTCTTCCAAAAGCTGAGCAAAGTATTAAGAAACAGAAAAATGTTTTTTAGAAAGAAAGAAAAAAGCACTGTAATATCAGTCTTCCCATATGACAGTGAATGCTGTGCAATCATTTTACAGATAAAGAAGATATTGAAAAGACAGAAATGTGTTTCCGCAGAAGGATGCTGAGAATACCATGGTCCGGATATGTGAGCAAAGATGAAGTTTTAAAGAAAATGGAACCAAAAGGGGCACTTAAACTTAATACCAGAAAGTGACAACTGAAATTTCTAGGGCACATAATGAGGAAAGAGAGCATGAAAAATTTGTCACTCTCAGGACATAGGGAAGTCAAGAAGGACAGTGGAAAGTAGGGCATAACCTACCTAGTGAGCTTGTCTAAATGGTTCATAGAACAGGGATTAGAACAGATAGCAAAAAGGCAACATTTATTTAGAGCTACAAAAGACAGGACTTGACCAATGTTTTGGAGGGACAGAGCACATAGAGTGCTCTGTCCCTCTAAAACATTGGTCAAAGAAGATACAAATGAAAAAAAAGTCTTTCTTGTAAAATTAACATAAAATAATTAGCAGCATTATTTAAGTAATTATACAGTTGCATTTTCTATGTGAATAGCCAAGTATTTTTATTTATACATTGAGCTCTATTGTTGCATGCAAGAAAGAATTCTCTCATCAAAAATAAGAAAATGTTCAAAAGGTAGTTATCATGAAGGGAAAGAAATAAAAAGCAATATATTAGCAACCTGATTTCCCCTACATACTTATGAGATATTTCATTATATGTTGTTAACATGAGATACATTCACTTATTGGCATTGACTTTCCTCCAGTTAGCCTAACAACAATATACCTCATGATCTCAAGTTCTGTTGGATTTTATATTACAGAAAACATATTGTGTGCTTCAATATATACGGGTGTGGGTCTTAATTTTGATCTGAATGGATAAAAATATTAATAAAGAGGTGTTTGATTAAATGCATTTTCAAGGAAAGAGACTATGTTGAAAAATATTTGTTGTGTAAAGGTGAGATTTTTTCATCATTAGGGGATGGGTTTATTCATGTACATTCACATATATCAGTCTCTGGAGTGATTGATCTCTTTCAAAAACAAGAAAAGACAATAAACTAGAGGACAGAAGTGCAAAAGAGATTAAACTAGAAAAATATGAAGAGAGAAGTAAAAGAGAATGAACTTTGGAGAGGGGATAAATCAGCAATAAATCACAGATAAAAGGAAAGTAAGAAGAAAAAGAATGATATTAAGTTAATTAGATGTATGAAGGAGGTAGAAGAGTAAATCAAGGGGGAAATGGGGAGAGAAGCTAATGAAAGAAAGATTTTGAAGAGAAGGGTATGAAGGAGAATGAAACATAATAAAAGCAAAGGAAGGAGAATGAAACCTAATAAAAGAAAAGGAAGAAAAATGAAGCTTAATGAAAAAAAAGAAAAGAGAATGAGACCTAATGAAAGAAAAGGAAAAAAAAACTTAATGAAAGAAACAGAAGGAGAATGAAACCTAATGAAAGAAACGGAAGGAGAATGAAACCTAATGAAAAAAAGGATGGAGAATGAAACCTAATGAAAGAAAAGGAAGAAAAATGAAGCTTAATGAAAGAAAAGGAAGGAGAATGAAACCTAATGAGCAAAAAAGGAAGAAGAATGAAGCATTATGAAAGAAAAGGAAGGAGAATGAAATACAGAAAATACAAATGATATTAATATAAGAGACAAAAGACACCATGGAAGAAAAGAAAAATAGATGTAAAGAGAATGGTAAGAGCAATAAGTAAAATTTTATGCATGTTTTTCCTTCCTTAAATGCCTGAAGACAATACATTCTGATCATTCTTGCTGTGAAGAAGCAAAAAGCAGTGAGCCATAATGCAGTTTCATTAACTCATGATGATAGCTGAGTACTGTATATACATGTTGAGTATCAAATATGGAAGTAAGAATCAGTATTGATTAGTGCTAAGGTTAGGAAACATAATTAGAATTGGCAGTTAACTCTTCAGATCTGACAGAAGAGGTCAGCAAAGCTATCTCTAAGAGTACAGAAAATTCCGCCACCATTATCATCATTTCTCCTTTTCTATATTTTTCAGCACTTGTTGGAAAACTATTTCTGGTATTCTTGTCCTTTGTTAGTCAGTATTTCTGAAAATGAGATGTCTTGATTTTAAATCATGGCAAAATAGTCAAGACTAAGAACAAACTAATTTATTCACAGTTCTGATGATGACTATTAAACTAAGTGTTTTCTCCAATTTGCAAGAAAATTGCATATAAACAGACTGACATTACAATTTTTCAAAACATCCTTTTCCTTTTGTTGCATCTATATTTACATTTCGGATAAAAATTACTTTGTTTTTGCATAGACCCCAATTATGCAATTGCCAGTTATTTGCAAGTTAGTAGAATCAAATAGTGTATATATGTGTTGTATAAAATTGGGGTATATTTGATGAAAAAATTGTTTGGTTCAAATTAAAAAGCAAAAGTCAAAATTGTGACTGAAGAAGAAAATATAAGAAATAGAGAATTAACTTTTGTTTTTTGAAAAACTGCTTTAACATTTGCTGGTTATCTATCATAAATTAGTTTAAGGCAAAAAACAAACAAACAAACAAACAAAAAGAAACAAACAAACACACACACACACACACACACACACACACACACACACACACACACACATATATCCAACCTGCAAAATAATAGTAAATCTAACTCTACTAAAAATAATTTTAACTACAAAAAAAAAAATCTACCCAATAAAAGGCCAGTGCATAACTGAAAGTATAATTTACATAGTTAGCATCCATTCTGACTCTGATGTTAAATCTTATTTTGGCTCAACTGAAGACCAATGGAAATACTATTAACATAATCATTTTTAAGCAATAGTAAATACAGTTAAAGCACTGTCCGATCAAAATACTTTTGGCAATCATAAAACAACAACAAAAACCAAATATTATCTGGAATATCATCGTAAAATTACAAGTAGTGTTCAAAACTGTTAAGACAGGGGTGATTTTAAACTTTATTTTGATACCTCATAAAAGATAAAATAATCTTGTCCTAATACTTTTGCACAGTACTGTATATATATATATATATATATATATATATATATACACACAAAAATCTAGAGTGAGCCAAAACCTACCGCGGTTTCACACTACTGATCGTCAGGGCAAAGGCGATCCGTAGTGTGAAACCGCGGTAGGTTTTGGCTCACTCTAGATTTTTGTGTGTTTTTGCTCTACTATTGTATCTTTTCTTTCGTACTTTGTATTGAGCACTTTTTCTTGTGTTTGGTTTCGTTTGGGGTTTTTTCTTTACTGCGGAGTATTGAATGTTTTGTTCTTGTTCCGCGGGTTTCTTTTTTTTCCCCCATTTATCCGACGTCTTAGTACACCGGATTGTAACGGATTTAGGTTCTGTTTGTTAATGGTTTTTTCGGAGGTTTATTTTAGTATAAATTTACGGCCTACATACTTACAGAGTCTATGTAGTTATTATTATTATATATATATATATAAGCACAAAGAATTCAATAGCAATCTGTTTCATGCTTAAATGCAATCTCTTTGATTTATATGTGCTATATATTTTAGTTATTACTATTGTTGAAAATCATGTAGTGATTTGGTTTTCTTATTTGGTAAAGTTCTGTAGTATTTTTGTTGCTCAAAGAAGGGTGACTCTTGCTAAGACCTATAGGCACTTTATCTCAAACATTCGACCATCAACCTTACATTATTTAATATTTGAAATGGAGTATTAGAAGATTTTTAAAATAGAAAGATACTCATGCAAATTCCAGTTATGCATGATATATGAGAGCTTGGAAACAAAGCCAAAAAATATAATTATTATGTAACAGTCAAAATGTGAGCAAAAATAACAGCAGTGGAGACGTAAACACTCTTGAAAATGGCTATAGAAGTGGCTGAAAATGTTTGGGATGATAAAAATTATGGTTAGTTTTTATATTCCTTATCTCCAACAAAAGAGAAAAATGTTAGGATGCTGGAAAAACTTAATATAAAACTGATTAAATCTTCCTTGTCAGCTTAACTGTATTTATGGAAAGATGTTTGAAATAAGGTTGCTGCTCATGTATAGCAGAAGAAAGTAACAAGAAAGAACTAGAAATAAACTGCACGAAAACCGAATGCATGGTCATCAGTAAAAAGGGCAACCCAAAATGCCAAATACAGATCGGGGATACCAGATTCAAGCAGTTGCAAAAATTTAAATACCTGGGAAGCATTATAACAGAAGACAGAAAGTGTGATACAGAGATCTGAAGGTGAATTGGCATGGTGAAGGGAGCATTCCAGAAGTTGAGTTAAGTATTAAGAAACAGGACAGTTTTGCTAGAAACTAGGAAGAGAGTACTGGATTGCTACATGCTGTCTGTCCTTCAATATGGCAGTGAATGCTGGACAATACCATCAAAGATTAAGGAAAAACTTGAAGCAACTGAAATGTGGTTCTACAGAAGGATGCTGCGAATATCATGGATTGAGCATGTGAGCAATGATGAGGTCTTGGAAATGAGGCAAACAAAAAGGAAATTAATACTGAGCATCAGGAAGAGACAGCTGAAGTTCCTGGAACATGCAATGAGGAAGGAGGGCTTGGTGAATCTGATACTAACAGGCCAGATAGAGGAAAAAAGAGACAAGAGAAAGCAATGGATAACATATTTGAAGGACCTAATCAGGTGGATGACGGAACAAGGATTGCATGGTGTAACAGGAGAAGGCATGCCCAGAGCCACCAGGGATAAGGAAAAGTGGAAGGCCATGATCGCCTACGTCATGAAGGGACAAGGCACATAGAAGAAGAAGAATGCTGTGTATGTATGTACACAGAGAAAAATAGCATACTTTTACTGAAAGAACACCTGTATTTAAGGCAACTTCATAGACATACATACATATATATATGATGTGTGCAAAAGTTTCTTGAAAAATAAAAAAGAAGTTTCTCAGTAGTGTATTCAGATGTGACAATATTTACATTATTCAGACTATTGTCCTCATCTTTTTTGCCATTTGTATGAAATTTTGGCCATTTTGTGCTCCAGCCTTCTTCAGGTGCTAGGAATTTCAAACAGAACCCTTTATTACAATCACAGGGGTATATCTCCATCCCTTTTGCATAGAGCCTTTTTTTGGTAGTCATGAGTTATCTCCCTCTAACCCTGTAAGTTACTTGTTTAACATTGCTGTAGCCTGGTATTGAACTCACAACTCTTTGGGTCAAGTCACAGAAACTAACCAATGTCTATATCCACTGGACCATGTGTTGTACAAATGGCAACAAAGATGAAGACAATAGTCCGAATAATGTAAATACTGTAAATACTACCTCATCTCAGAAATATAGACAAATACTATTCAGATGAGTTTTCAAAAAGAAATAGTGCTGTGAATTTTTGCACAAACCTAATACCAATGACATTTAATAACATGCAAAAACAACTGACATATATATATATATATATATATATATGGGGAAATTAATCAATCATTTCCCTAACAAATGGGATTATGGTCACTTCATGTTGAAACATCAGTTTCTGTATGATCACTGAAGTTAAACAACATCAATCCTGGTCAGTACTTAGATGGGTGGCTGTTGGAGAATACCAGGTGCTGTATGCTTAGATGGATAATGGATTGAAATTGTTAATCTCTATCTGAGTTCCAATTCCACTTGGATTTGTTATATTCACTTATGTGTAAATACTCTTGGGAAAGGTATGAATCAACTTCTTCTCCCCCTATCTATGGGTTAATTATAAGATTTGTATCACTGAAAGCATTATTATCTCAAAAACAAAATTACATACAAAACAGATTTTAACATTAAATAGCCCATTGAGGTTGATATATTATCAAACCAAAAACAAACAACCAACCCTAACAAATGCGTCGGTCAAAGAGCTCCTGTTCAGTGACTACCATAGTCACCAGAGCTTGGATTTTTTTTTTCTGTGGTGCCATTTGAAATGAGTTGTTTATCAGACATGCCTGATAATGAGTAACTTGAAGAAAACATTAAATATGAATGCAATAATATAACTGAGGAAATTCCCTGACATGTTACTGAATCCTGCAGGCACAAAGTATGTTTTGAAAAAGAAGGAGAACAGTTCCAACAACACATACAACAATTAAATAACTAGTAAATGAAATAAAATTTTCATTTGTAATAAGACTTTCAATGAATTATCTCCATGATATACGACTTTTGCCTCACCTTGTAAATTAAATCCAAAATTTGTATTTCGACAAAACTATCATCATATAGAGTCACATAGGGAAGATGCCAAATACAAGTTCTTGCCACTCACCAATAAAGTGTGTTCTAAATATTCTCAAATATAGAATTGCCAATCTCATTAGGTAGTTTGGCATTCGAAACGTAATGATCTTGGCAAGTCTGAAGAAAATGGAAAGTTGACCTAACCTAAATGAAAATGAGTCTTGCAAACAATGAAATTAGCATCTTGAAGGTCAGCTTCAAATGAAATGAACCAGGAATTTAATTCATTAATAAAGACAACCTGAATGTTTCAGAAATTAGTTTCTTTTCAACAATTTGCTTAACAGAGTTTCTTTCTGTACAAAAAGTAAAAACAAAACTCATTGCTAAGATAGAAAAATAAATTTCCCTCTAACAAAAATTGACTATATTATAGCTAAATAAATTTCTTTGAGTTTCAAATTGATGAGAAAAAATCCACTTGGGACATTCTTATTCAACCCTCACCTTTTATTAGATATCCAGTAATCTTCTTTATTTATCTTTACTTCTGATATGAGGTCAGTATTTAAATTTTTTACACTGTTAAGACTGTTGTCCAAACATTTATTGCCATGTTTATGATGGATATGGAATGAGAATGATGTACCCAAGTGATTGAAAGATCTGAAGAAGTCTGGTGTGTGCAATGGCTGAAATGTTGTAAACATGCCAATAAAGAAGACAACAGTTTGAACAGTTTTAATTTAGGCCTCTAGTATTCTAGATGGGCAGTGGTGTGCAGTGGCTAGTGGCTCAGAATGAGAAATCACAGAGCCGAGTTCAAATTCTAGTTGAATTTGTTGTATTCAATTACAAGCATATACCCTTGAGAATTGTATTAATTCATCTCTTCTCCCTCCAGCTATGGGTTAAATAGCAGGACAGATTATGTTCTATAACCTTGGTTAGCAACCACTCTACCACAGAAAGTATTGTGAGAAAATCTTTTGCTCAGTCAGTCATGTCTCTCTTGAGACATGATTGCCCAGGTATGTATCACTTACAGCACATATCTAACTGAGTCTTCGAGAACAAGGTTTCATTTTACTGAAACTTACAAAAAATTCCAACCACTGCTTTTATTCTAACCAGCCTATTTGAAACTCAAGTATACATGGATAGATACATTTGTATATATATATATATATATATATATATATATATATATATATATATATCAGATCATTTAAGATGTAAAAGGTTGAAGATAACATGTTTGTAAGTTTTTGATATCTAGTTAATTAATAAGTGTCATTAGGGAATTTGTTAATATTTTCATTGAGGATTTTGTTATCACAATCTAAGACAAGCAAAATCATTCATGGCTGGTGATTGATAAGTGGACATTGATTACCAATATTTACATTAATTAATACTGTCCTAGAAATACATCGAGATGATGAGCCTGGCCATATCATCAGTGATGTAATCCTGAGATCCTTAGGAGTTTCAGGTCTCTCATCATCATACACCTTCAGCCAGTTGACTTATGTTAAGGTAACAGGCTATCCAATACTATGAGCAATCCTGCACCATGCAATGAACGACAATCAAGTTTTTACAATCTGGCTGATTTTGAGGCTTTCTTAAATATGCAGCTAGTGATTCCTCCAGTCAGATATATTCCTGGATTCACTTCACCCTATAAGAAAGGAAGAATCTATTTAACATCTTTTTAGTTGATATTAATTGCCAGTGTTTATTTTAATTACTTTATTATATATATCCAAAGGAAAAATATTCAAAAGTTCTACAATATAATTGTATTGAACACTTTTTAATATGACTGTGTACTGGTCTAACTTAATTATAACCAAAAAGCAACTAATTATATATATATATATATATATATATATATATATATATATATATATAATTTTTTTTTTTAAATTTGAAATCCTTTACCCTTTCTTTCCTTTCCATTCCCCTTACCACTCCTATCCCTTTGACAAGGCCAAATTTTAACTTTTGAACTCTTGTCTCTTACAGAAGAGGTGTAAAGTTTCCTAATATTGAGCCAGGGATCTCTGTCAACTTTCCCCTTTTTTACATTAAAAACATCCACCCCATTTTAACTTCCTGTGTATGGATATGTTTTTGGGCTTCTTCTGATATAGAAATCTTGTAACATATTTGAATTAATAAAGGTTTTGTTTTCCACCGCTGCTGATAAAGGGAGAATTTCCTCGTTGAAATGGCCACCCAACAGAATTAAATTTTGAAATATTTGTTTTATTTTATATATATATATATATATATATATATGTATGTATGTATGCATACAAATTTCATTAAAAATGACAGACAAGGTGCTATGACTAAGTTTTTATATAATTTTTCATGTGATCTTATAATTTATTTTCTTTTTAGAACAAAATTATTTAAACATTTTCCAAATGTTTTATTTCTCCAAGCACTTTCACATATACTTTTATTCAATATCAAGAATGAATTTTATTTTACTTTTAACTGAATATATAAATTACTTTCTGTATGTAGAGTTATAGGAATGTTTTATAAACCAATAATGGTGAGGACATTATGGCTGTGTTAATAGGTGATATTGTTGAGTGTTGGCTTTTTTTTTGTATTAATAATGCCTCAATTATTTTTAGCTTTTTTTGCATGCAACAGATGCTGTTATATTTGTATTATCAACAAATATGTTACAGACAGAGTTTGGTAGGTCTCCCTGTGTATTTAAATGAGACCTAATAGAGCTATGGTCAGAGAGATGTAACATGAATCTTCTTGTTAAACATGAAGTAATATATTCAAGGTAATTATTTATGAATTTGAATTGAACACAGTTTTTTAAAGGACATGTAAATTCATAAATAAAGAAGTATAGATCTTGCAGGTGAATTGTTATTTTGAACAATGATGTTAGCAGCTTTAAATTTATATATATATATATATATATATATATATATATATATATATATATAAAATGAGATATTACTAAGAATTTCTTTGCTAATAAAATAATTTATTCTTTGCCAAAATGATTCCTGAGAAATAAAGGCTTTAAAAATAAAAGCTCAAATTCAATAGAAAATGAACAGAAAGTAGAAAATGCATTGTTAAATGATAACTACATATCCAAAGAAATAAAAACTATGTGTAATTTTATGTAGGTTTTGTATTTCAGACCTCTTTTAAATATCATGTTCTTTCAGGATGTTTGCAATCATGGCTCTTCACAACTACTTTCTTTTATGTATTTAGAGAAAGACAATGGAGTGGCTTCCTGTTGCTTTCTCCATGGATTTGTATACTGTCATCCTTCTAGTATGGTTGTCATACATGGTTAGATAGCCAAGTCTACTCTGTTATTTAATCCATATCTAGGGCTGAAGAGGAGGAAGAGAAGAATTTATGTTTTTCTCAATTCAGAGTAGTTTTTCTCCTATGCTGGCTTCTCCTCAAGGCTAGAAAGCCCAGTCTACTCTATCATTTAATTCATACTTGGGGATTGGATGAGATTCATGTTTTTGCTCTTTGAATTCATAGAGTGTTATGTTACTTGAAAGCTCAAGTCTAGGTTTCATAATTGACCCTACTATTTAACCTATAGTCCATGGGGAGCAAAAGAGATAGATTCATGCCTATGTGTCTTGATGGTAAAGTGATTGCAATAGCTTTGGTGGGGATTTCAACTTGGTTAGCTGCTTCTGCTTTCTACACCAATTACAGCTACATGTGCAACTGACTTTAAGGTAAACAAAAATAAGCACAGTATGCATGAACAAGTGCATTCACTTATATGCAAATACCCTTTGGAAAGGTATTAATCCATCTTCTCTCTCTCCAGCTATGGATTAAATACCAGGACAGGTTGGGTTCTATAACCTTGGTTGGCAACTAGTCTATTGCAGAAAGTAATGGCGAAGTACTGCAGGAAAATATTCTGCCCAGTCAGTCATGTCCCTTTTGAGACATGATCACCCAAGCGTGTATCATGTATGACACTGAACTGACAGATGCATGAATAATATTTCTGCAAATAGTTCGAAAAGAGAATCTGATTTATTTAGTAAAAAATTAGCAAAGCAAATCTTTTTAAGAAATGTGTAAAAAAAAAAAAAAAGAAATGGTTTTTGTTGATTAGGGGAATCAACATTGTATTCCTAGAAATAAAAAAGGCATATTCTTGAAGAGTCTATCAAAGACAGAATAGAAAGAAAATAAGAATCTGTTCCATCTTTGAAGAAGAGCGGGAGAAGGGAAAGCTTTTATCTCACATCTTTCACCCTGGGTTAACCTTTTAGGAAAATTCTGTATTGAAGATTTACTCTCTGATAGGTTTTTTTTTTTCATAAAGCCAGCTTTTCCTTCACCTAAAGTTGCTTCAAATCTTTTGCATTAAAGATCACCTCAGGTATCACAGGAAATATTGCATTAACTGCACTCCTGTCTATGCCAGATTTACTTTCCTGCCAAAAGACCTGCAAGTTTACTTAGTGTTTTGGTGCATGTATGTTGGAGGGGGGTGCATTGTGGGGTAGTGGATATCAGCAAGGAATGTGAAATCAGTGAGCCAACTTCAAATTCCAGCTGAATTTTGTTGCATTCACTTACAAAGCAAATACCCTTGGTAAAGATATTAATCTGCTACTTCTCCCTCCAGCTATGGGTTAAATAGCAGGACAGATTGGGTTCTATAGCTTTAGTTGGTAACCAATATAACACAGAAAATAATAGCAACCTACTGCTGGAAAATCTTCTGCCCAGTCAGTTGTGTCACTTTTGAGACATGATTGCCCAAGCGTGTATAATGAATATCACTTAACTGACTTTACTGATTTTGGGAGACTGAATAGATTAGCTTTAGGAACAACTGGCCTTAGTCAACATTTGAGTATGCATTTATTTCTAATTATCAATAACAAAATGTTTTCAGGTATTTGCATAGTAACATTTTACAAAAATAAATTTTGTAGTTCAGAATTGAATGTGCATGTTTGTAGAGCAATTGTTATTGGCATAGAAAGTTACATTGGTGATTTCAAATTTCTAATATACTGTTTTTATTTTTTCACTAATGTCCTTGAGAAAGACATGAAACCATTACTTCTCCCCCAGCTTTGCATTAAATAGCCAGGTAGACCAGAGTTTATATTTTGGGGTGATAGCTACTCTAGAAGAAAAACTGAATTTAAAATATGGAAAAGAGAAAAGTAAAAAGAAAGGACTAAGCACTAATTTTAATAAGATTACACGGTTGTCAGTAAAACAGAACAACCCAAAATAATAGCCAGATATTAGGGATATCTCAATCAAGTGAGTAGCCAGTCAGTTAAGTGACATACATGATACACACTTTGGTGATCATGTCTCAAAAAAGACATGACTGTCTGGGCAGAAGATTTTCTTGCAGTAGGTTGTCATTACTTTCTGCAATAGATTGGTTGCCAACCAAAGCTACAGAACCCAATCTGTCCTGTTATTTGACCTATAGCTGGAGGGAAGAGACGGATTAATACCTTTTCCAAGGGTATACGAGTATAAGTGAATGCAACAAATTCAACTGGAATTTATACTCAGCCAATATCCACTGCACCGCAAATGCACATCTAATCAAGCGAGTATTAAAATGTAACTGTCTGTCATGTATTAACAGACTCTGGGAAGTGTGTCAAAAATCCAGTGACACATGGAAATAGAATATACCTTTCACAAATTAAACAATGTATTAAGTGATAAGAAAATTGCTCAAAATAAACAATGAAAAGAGTACTGAACTGCCATATAATATATAATCTCCTATATCTTCTACTTGATTCCCATCCATCTTAACCCCTGTGCACTAGTGGCATTTCTACCTTGATTGGGGTGAAATGATTATTTAAAAAAAATAGCAGAGAATGTTGGACAATTTCATCACAAATGAAGAAAACATTTTAAGCAACTGAGATGTGGTTCTACTGACGATTGCTGAGAATTCAGTGGACAAAACACAAAAGCAACCGAGAAGTTTTAAGGAAAATAAGAACAAGAAGAAATTTGGAGCATGCAGTCAGAAAAAGAGAAAGATGAAATTTCTGAGGCACGTAATGGGGAAAGAGGGCTTGGAGAATTTAACACTTACAAAACATAAGGAGTAAACAGGGTTTCTGTGAACAGATGTCAAAACAAGGATGAAAAAGAATGGTAATGGATAAAAAATTTTAAATAACAAAAGATGGGAAGTTGTTTTAGGCTTTGATCTTTTATGTCCACAAAAGGCATAGAACATAAAAAAAGATGAGAATCTCTTTTACTGAAATTCTATGGTTGCAACTTCAAATTATGGAAATATTTGCTAAATAAGCAACTAGAAACAGTACCTAACTAAGCTGCCTACTTGTAAATGAACAGCAATGTCTGACTGATAAATCTGATGATATGCACTTCAAAAAATATATCAACTTTTAAAGCTTCAAGCTTTATTATTAAAACAAATATATCCGCAGAAAGCTTCTTGCATCAATTATTATGAATGCTGTTTTCTTTATTTTGAAATATATTTTCTTGATAATTATACACTAATTCCACTTATGTAAAATATAAAATTTAGTTATTTCCTCTTGATAGAATAAAAAGAAATTTTCGTGTCAATACAGATGCCATTAGCTTTACTATGTTAAAACCAATATATTAATTTATTTCTATTTTTCTCCTCTATATGAACTGATTTGCAAGTTGTTTGAACAGTAAAATTTCATTACCTCAAGATAAAAAGGATAAAACTTCCATTTCATGATTAGTATTCTGTTACTGGGTGGGAATTGAAGTAGTTTTAGCAACACATATTGCTAAAATCCACAGCAAACTTGTCATATCAATTAATTTGACATTTTCAACTGGACAGTGTTTCTAATTGATAGACTCATTAAAAGTTAATATTTAAAAAATGATACTTTAAAAAATGATACTTTAAAAAATGATAATTTAAAAAATGATACTTTCAAAAAATAATACTTTCAAAAAATAATACTTTCAAAAAATAATAATTTAAAATAATAATACTTTAATAATTCTTTCAAAAAATAATACTTTCAAAAAATAATACTTTCAAAAAATAATTCTTTCAAAAAATAATACTTCCAAAAAATAATTTTTTCAAAAAATACTTTAACAAAATAATGTTTAAAAAAACAAAAATAAACTTATTTTAAAAAATAATAATGGGAAAACTGATCAAATAAAAAAATAAAAACTTTATATTTTGAAATATGAAAAGATGTAGAATGCTAAAATATTTCTTACAAAAATGACATCACTTTACTAATTTCTCTTACAAGAGGTCCTGTTTGTTATCAAAGTCAATGTCATATAATTTGTATAACTGATATTGTGTATTCAAAGACCTTTTCAAACAAAAGTAGTCTCTTAAAAATGTGATCAGTATAAAGCAGGCTATAATTATGATAAGAGTCATTAATGTTCTAAGATTTGCTTTGACAACTGAATTCATTTTTTTGTGTTACTGACCAACCAATTCAACTTCAGGTGTATATTCTGTATGGAAATAAAGGGTGTCTTCTTACAGAACCAAGTAGAAAAGAGAAATTAATAGCTCATACACTAAGCAAATTGGCTGATTCTCAGTAATATGACCACAAAGATGATACTATACAACAAGATTTTCTAATTTCTATTCAGGGATGTACTTCAATTATTTCTCTGTTGAGCGAAGAAAACTTACCTCTTTTTTCTGATATCCAAATGAGTGTTATGTATCTAAGAGATATGCTGTATCTTACAAAAGTTGATTTTATATACAATCAATTTTTCAATGACAAGAATGAATTGGTCTAATTGTATCATTTTTTATTCAGTCATCTTTTTTTGTCTGTTGTATTTTTTTTTGCTAACAAGAAAACACTTCTCTTTGCTTGCAGATTATACACTCCAGAATAGATTGGCAGAAATATTGTCATAATAACTTGTAGAAAGCCATAGAATGAATTGGCAGAAATGTTGTCATTTATCTGAACAAATCTTTAAGTTAATGACTTCCAAATTATAGACAATATCTACTAATTTTTCTTCTAAACAAACTATTGTTTCTGACTTAAGCTAACATTTATTGCATAGTCAAATCTAAAAACAAGTTGAATTATACCTGTTAGAAAACTATGTTAATTGGTATGCATAATATTATCACAGTATATCAACATTAGTAATATCAACAAATCTGTTCATGCACAAGTCAAAGAACATATCTTCCTTGCACCTCTTATAATTTTCTTTCACTGTTGTCTATCATTTTAGTTAATGAATTTAGTGACATAATTGTGAATTCAATCTCTAGGTTGGGTAGTACAGGTATATCCAACCTTAAGTGGAAACAAGGCAAGCAATAAATGAGCAATTAACCAACAGGAGATATTCCTAGATGGACAGTGGAATAAGAAGTATCTACTTCTGTAGATTGAATTCAGCTTTAAATGGAGGTTTAAAGACACCTGAAGTAGGCTGATGATTTCAGTGGCTGAAAGGTTGAAATTAAAACGACATTAGTCTGATTGAAAATAATGTGAATATTACTAATTTATTGGTTAATTTTTAATATGAAAGTGAGTTTGTGAAAAAAAAAAAAGAAGATAAAAGGAGGCTGAATTTTTTCTAAAGTAAGGTATTTAAAAAATGTTATGTTGTTGAGCATCACAAGTCGAAGAGTTCTTATGCTTCTTTTTTTATCTTTCTTTCAAGAACCTCTGATCCTTGGCTATGACTCACTTCTTGAGAACAAGAACAAAAATGATAATCTGGAGGGAGCAGGTGTAAACAGCTGGAATAACAAGTCCCCTGTGACCTGCATAATGAAAATGAGTAATTTTTTTCAGGACAAGTTTGGTGGTGGGGTGCAATTTATTTGATGGCTGTAGTAGTAGCCTTGTTGGCATATTGGGAATGTCCAAATTAGCCAATAATGAAATGGGTAAAAGGGAAGATTCCTTCCGAGGTGGGGTATTCCAAAAAATAGTCTAGATTTTTGGCAGCCCATCACTTATATGATTGCAGAAATTGTCCTATTAAAAAATATTGAATTTTAAAAATGGCATAAACAGAAAGTTTTAAAAAAGTACAATATCATGTCTGTAGCCTAAAAGTAAAAACGTTTTTATTCTATGTAACAATAATTTATATAATAATTCTTTTCTTTAATATTTGTTATCAGTGAAAGATAAGTCCTAAGTCTGTGAAATTTGTAGATATTTTTTTTTTTTTAATCATATCACCCCGAGCAAGGCAGTAACACCACTGATGTGCAGGGGGCTACGTAAGAGTGAAAAGATTGGGAAAGAGAAAGCCGGAAACCACATCCTAAACAGGGAACAAGAGATGAGCCTCTACACCTGTTCAATAGACGTGGGTGGAGTGTGAACCTGGCAATAGTTTAGTCTATCTACTCCAATTGTTTAGTCTATCTACTCTAATTATATATATATAATAAAAATAAATTGGACAATGTTTTATAAATCCATCAGTGATAATTTATTTCATCAATATAAAAATATTCAACTCATCAGACCAAAAGTTTATACAAAAATAAATGAATTTAATTCATCCAGACCAGTGGGAGGAAGAGGAAGAGGAAGATGAAGATGGAAAACCTTTCTAACATAAAATTCTCAACAGATTAATATCCTCTGTGGAATTAACTTTACCACTTACCAATGATACTATATATATATATATATATATATATATATATATATATGATGAGCTGTGATACAGCAAAACAGGACTGTCTGCAAATGATTATATATATATATATATATATATATATGTATATATACTGAGTATGTCAAAATATTTTATTATACTATAAAAGTTCATCTGATGACAGAGTAGGGGGTCACAAATCCCATATAAGGAATATATTTTACTTGTAAACCAACTGTGGAAATGAAGTAAGTTAGACAAAAACATTTCAGTATTCAATAAATTAAATTTTTTATTAATTTGAGCTTTTCATTTTTTTAATAATCATTTTAAGCATGGCAGGTGCACAGGGGGTTACAGTGAGAGAAAGAAATGCAGAACAAGGTACAGGGGGTGTTGAAGAAAGGTTACGAGAAAGATGGGAATCAAGGAGATAGAAGATGGCAATTGATGTTGCACTCAAACTTTTAGGATTTGATGACTCAAATTGATGGTTTTGAAGATATTTAATTAAATTAAATCTTCTTATATTTTAAAAATACTATTATTAATAATATTATTATTATTAAAACTGGTGTCAATGTTTTGTTTTTGCTTATATTATATGTATGTCATATGATTTATTTTATAAAATAATTTTTCCTTTAATAAACATTTTGATCACAAATGCTATGCTGACTGCATCAACATGATAAGTGAAATCTTAATTGGCAATTTGTGGAAGGTGTGGCCCTACTGTAATTCATCTTAGTACATTTTTGCCGTTTTACTATAAATAAACACCAATGTTCATATTTAAAAAAACCCACCTCATTTGGTCCCTATTTTCTAAGTAAAAGATTACAACAACAGATAACCCAATTAATCCAGGGGTAAGGCAATGGTTAACCTATGTACTCTACATGAAACAGTGTCAAAAACGATGAGATTTTCTCTTGCCATGACTTTTACAGTATACTCTCTCAACTTACTCAGCAATTATTTATTGTCAAAAATATTATGTATAATATTTAGATTTTTAATAACAAAAATGTATTGCACACTATGTAGATATATTTGAATATGTGAATGGATTGGCAATTAGCTGGTATTTTACTTATTTATTTCTTTGTGTGTTTTTGGTGCAGTGGATATTGGCTCAGAATGAGAAATTGGAGAGCTCAGTTCAAATTCCAGTTGAATTCATTGTATTCACTTATGCACAAATATTCTTAGGAAATTTATTAATCCATCTCTTCTGGAACCAGCTATGGATTAAATAGCCAGACAGATTGGGTTCTATAGACTTGATTGGCAACCAGTCTACCACAGAAAGTAATGGCAACCAGGTTCTTCTGCCCAGTCATGTCTCTTTTGAGATATGATTGCCGAAGCATGTATGGCATTTAACTGACTGATTTGCTAAAAAAGTGAGCATACATGAAAAAAAAATGTCCCCAATTTAATAAAAAGTAATTTTTGCCATCAAAATTTTTGTTATTATGAAGAGGAAAAAACCAAAGGGTTAAATAACAGGACATATTGAGTTCTATAGCATTGGTTGGCAACCATTTTACTGCAGAAAGTAATGGCAGCCTACCGTGGGAAAATATTCTACCCAGTCAGTCATGTCTCCTTCAAGACATGATCACCCAAGCATGTATCATATATGGCACTTTGGTTCACATATTTTTATAATCTTGTAAATATAAAATTAATCTTGTAAATAATCAATTTAACAACTAAATAATGTAACATTTGTTTTGCTATTAAAATTCTAAACATAGAATTTTAAAACAAACATTTCCAAGGGAGTTGAGATAGTATGCATCAATAGCTGTAACAATAGAAAGCTGTCCTTTTGAGACACCATTTTTCTCGGGTACAAAGGGTTGTATAAAATTAAAGTAATATGTTATATAATCCTCATTATAAAAGAAAAGTTAAAAGATAAAAATGTAGAGACATGCACAAAAGATTAGGCAAGGATATTTTTTCTTAAGTGTATCAATTTAAAAAAAAAGATAGGTCAAGTTATAACTGAAAAAGATGTACATATCTTGGCTATTTTGGGAGAAATCTGCTAAATGTTAGTTGGACAGGCCATAGATAATCTTATGATTGAGTGACATGGCTTCCCTCTGTTTTTTCTACAAATATTTTAATGGCCACTGCTGTGATGAGATTTTTTCCTTGGTATCGCAACCACATCAATTTATGCATGCTCCATGGTTGGCATCCCACCCTTTTACCATTGAAATACTTAAATGCGACTACCACTTCTATGTGAACAGTTTCCTTTCTCACATTTCCCATCTTTTGAACTTCCTTTTGTTTACTTGCTTTCCTGATAGCTACAATCTCCAAAAATTTAAATGCAATGTCAGTTGCAATCTTCTCTAGTTTTGAATCCGATTTATCTTTTACTCTTTCCTTAATATTGGGTTCTATAGCCTTGGCTGCTAACCAGTCTACTGCAGAAAGCAATGGCAACCTACTGCGGGATAATCTTCTGCCCAGTCAGTCATGTCTTTTTCGAGACATGATCGCTTAAAGCATGTATCACGTATAGTACTTAACTGACTGACAGGGAAGCTACATTACGTGGTGAAAAATTGACTGAAGCTGAAATGCCAGGTCAGTACCTATAACATTGTAAAATTGTTCCTTACGTACTTTTTTTTCAAATTCTGCTTAAATTTTCCATTTGATTCTTGTATGTAGCAAACTAAATCTTAATCAATCCTCTCCATTCCTCATCTATTTGTTAAATCAAAAATGTTTATATTTCTTAACAATACTAATGGTGATCAACCTCTGGTGAAAGTTGGAAATATATATATTGTTTTTTAAAACTGAGAAACTGTCATTTGGAAGAATTGTATTGGGCCAGTGGATTTTCTTCTTCGTCAGCTTTCTGAATAAGTTTTAAAATAGAATACAAGTATATATTTCAACTAAAATTTGTTTACATTATTTACATTGTTCCTCATCTTTATTGCCATATTTTTGACGTTTTGACTGTTGTACACTCTGGCCTTCTTCAGGTGCTAGGAATTTCAAAGCAAGCCCATGATTTTGACCACTGGGGTATATCATTCTCATTCCATGTGTGAAACCACTTTTGGATGTCACGTAGTTATCTCCCTTTAACACAACTCTCTAAGTTATTTGTTCAGGTGCTAGGAATTTCAAAGCAAGCCCATGATTTTGATCACTGGGGTATATCATTCTCATTCCATGTGTGAAACCACTTTTGGATGTCACGTAGTTATCTCCCTTTAACACAACTCTCTAAGTTATTTGTTCATCACTGCTGTAGACAGGTATTGAAATCATAACTCTTTGGGTTCAGTCACTGGAACTAAGTAATGCTTTTACCCACTGGGCTATATGTCCTTGTTTACATTGCTAAATTTACTGTTGTAATCATTTTAGTAAATAAAGATTATTAATAATTTTGAAATTTAAAAAAGAAGGTTCTATTATATTTTGATTTTTCAAATCTTATATAACTTTTAAATTTATCAAGCTTTAGAGATTTCATCTATTATGTAAGTCAGTTTATGCTTAATTTATCAAACGTGAAAGATGTACCAAGAATATCATTGGATATGTTCAGTCAATT
Organism: Ascarosepion bandense; assembly: GCA_037127315.1. Taxonomy (NCBI): domain Eukaryota; kingdom Metazoa; phylum Mollusca; class Cephalopoda; order Sepiida; family Sepiidae; genus Ascarosepion; species Ascarosepion bandense. The sequence goes on from JBBBDQ010000662.1 coordinate 5,825,423, forward strand.
AAGTTTTTGAAAAAAAAGGTTTTCATAGAATTTTAATATCTAAAAATGATCTTGCATGAAGGTGAATAATTTAGTAAATGGCTAAAAAAGAATATTTTCATTTTTAACTTTAAAAATAACTGTTGTAAGTAAAAATAGCAGTTGAACATTGTTGCAACTTGAACCCAAAAGTGACATTGTGCAATAATAGTCAGCTGAAAGAATTCAAAAAGAAAAGAGAATCTTATTTAATGAGACCATTTCTCTCCTGAATAATTGTTAATAATGAAGCTTTTGTTGATGTGAAGTAAAGAAATAAACATTAAAATAAAGCTTTGGATGCATTATTGATTATTACATATTGCTGACACTCGACACAATGCATTCAATCAATGAGTTTGCATCTTTGAGTTATTGCCCTCTCATATTTGTTGCACCAAGGAAACAAAGCCAGAGTGGCAGAAGTTAGAAATTACAGATGTGTGATTTCCAAATAAATCTATATAATGAAAATCAAAATTGGGTTTATCTTGGATCATTTTGGGATGAGGTGATCTACAACAAAATTGCTGTATTGAAGATTAAATTTTTGTGACTCTGGTTGGTCTATTCAGCCACACAAAGTTTTATTCCATCAAAGTCATTATTAAAGTTGTTAACCAAATGTTTATCATTAATTACAACTGTTTCTTCAGATCAATGATTAAAAATAGCTTCAAGGAAATTAATTTGATAAGCGTCAAAGACGATCTTTCATCAGACACTGTAAAACTGGTATTAAAAAATTACAAAGTACTGTACTGAATAATAAAAACTAAATCACTTGAATACTTTCAATTTGTCCTGATGATAAACTAATCTGATTGGGAGATTGGAAGTTTTGATGTGCATGAAACCACCTTTTATTTGCTGTCATTTTGCATCCTCAACTCCCCAATTAAATTTCCCCCACCTCCCCAAGTAAATTCTTATCCTCAAACTCCCCAAGTAAATTTTCTTTTCCCACCTCCCCAAGTAAATTCTCATCCTCCAACTCTCCAAATAAATTCTCATCCTCCAACTCCCCAATTAAATTCTCATCCTCCAACTCCCCAATCAAATTCTCATCCTCCAACTACCCAATCAAATTCTCATCCTCCAACTACCCAATCAAATTCTCATCCTCCAACTCCCCAATTAAATTCTCATCCTCCAACTCCCCAATTAAATTCTCATCCTCCAACTCTTCAAATAAATTCTCATCATCCAACTCTCCAAATAAATTCTCATCATCCAACTCTCCAAATAAATTCTCATTTTTCAACTCCCTAAGTGAATTCTCATCCTTAACTCCCCAAATAAATTCTCATCTTCAACTTCAAGTATATTCCTATCTTTAACTTCCTAAATAAATTCTCATCCTCCAGCTCCCCAAGTTAATTCTCATCCCCCAACTCTCCAGGTAAGGCAAACAGGTTAGCTTAGAATGTGTTTCTTTTGGCTGACAAAAAAGACAGTTTCTTATTTATAATAGACTGAAAAATAGGTGAATGGCTTTCTTTTCTCTGTCTTTCTCTTTGTTGGGGTTGTGTTAGTTTTTAGTGTCAAAAAAAAAAAAAAAGAAACAAAAACAGAAAAACTGACTAGACATCTTTTATAATATACTTGGCAGTTTGTTATGAGATAACCTAATTTTGTACACCTTCCATGAAAAACAAACACATATTTTATATCTTTCAACTAACATTCTGATCAATGTTATTTCTATTTAGTAATTTTTTATTTTATTTTAAATAAAACATATCAGTGGGGGTCAGTGAAATGTTACATATTAGCTTACAAAGAGATTTGTCTCTTTTTTACACATGGCCTTACTTTATAAACATTATTCTAAACCAAATAAAAATCTGACCTACAAGCTGAATTCCAAGCTACTTCCTGTTGAAAGCCTAAATGAGATCTTTGACCCCAATAAGAAATTGATTTGAGCTAAGGGGAAAGGTATACTTACTCCTCCAAACAAAGAGTCTTTGGCCAATTAAACTTCACTGCATATGCTTATATTTTTCTTTTTATCATTATTGCTACAATGATTACTACTACTACTTACAAGGATTATTTTAGTAGAAATAGTAGTAATAAATTGGAGGGATGGATTCTGCCAGGTCTACTTTGCTTAAGACATGTTACAGAAATCCTAAGACCTGGTTATGGGACAAACAGCAACAATGTTGGTGATGATGATGCGGATTTGGACTATTTATTTATTGCAGATGTGCTTTGTTGGGCAGTGGATATCAGCTCTGAATGATTTCTCATTATGAACATATAAGGAATTATTATAACTGTCTGTTAAGGGTTAGGGTTAGGGAAAATAATTAGTTTCAATAAATAGTCAAATGCTTATATCTATAAATATATCTTATTGACGTAGGACACATTAAAACAAGGTAGGACATATTCTATACCAGAATCAAAGAGGTAGGCCACATACTATACCTCCAAAAATATATTTGATGAATTACAATAAAGTTTACCTCCTTGCGGTATCCTCTGATCTGATCAGTGGATATTAAGCAAAATTCAAAATATACTAAATATAAAATCCTATAATACTTTTTTTTATAAACATTTCATCATAAGCAAAACAGAAATGCCACTGATGTGCAGGGAGTTACAGTGAGAGAATAACAAAGATACATGGGATGTTGAAGAAAAGATAAGAGGTGGATGGGAATCAAGTAGTTTAAAGATGGCAACTGATGCTGTAGGGAACTATCAGGGGGGTGAGGGAGTGAGTGAGTTTTGTTTAACAGCATATCAACAACTGTGGGTCATTTAATGCCAAAAAAGTGGGGTTTTAAGGTATTCTTTTCTTAATTTTTGGTTATAGTGAGAAAGTTAATTTAGTCAGATTTTAACAAAAATTTTGGGGCTTATGGCCATATCACGTTGAATACACCGGTTCTCGCTTGATCACCAAAGTTAAGCAATATTGAGCCTGGTCAGTACTTAGATGGGTGACCGCTTGGGAATACCAGGTGCTGTAAGCGTTTAGTTACAGATGTGTGTTGTGGTGCAGTGGATATCGGCTTGGAAAGAGAAATCGGTGAGCTGAGTTCGAATTCCAGTTGAATACCCTGCATTCACTTAAGCACTAGTAACCTTGGGAAAGGTATTAAACTGTCCCTTCCCTCCAGTTATGTGTTAAATAACAGGGTAGGACTTGGGGACCCTGCTCTTAAAAACAAATCCCAATGAATCTTGGTACTTGAAAAGAAAAAAGTATTACTAGTCACAAAACTTATATAAAAAAACAAAAATAAATTGTTGAAAGAAAAAGGTATTACCAGCAATAAATAAATAAAATTTAGTTGGCAATAAATGACCCACTGAGGTTGATATGCTATAAAACAAAACAACCAACCAACCAACAAAAATTTTGTTTTTATTCTTTTTTATTTTAGAAAACTGAAAATGTATTCTAGTTTTGTATTAAAAATGTTTTGCTGAGAATTGTTTTCCTTCAAAAATGTGTTGTGGTAATAATTTTTTCTTCAAGGATGTATATTTTTTTTTTTTTATAAAAGTCTATTTTTATGTATATATATTTCTATAAAAGCATTTTTATACTTTCATAGTGTTTTGACCACAGTTTGGGGGTTAACTATTTGCCCATAGCTGGGATCCTAACAGGTGATACCACTCCGGGTCAGACTGTCAATTAAGAGGTGGTTGCATGCTCCTCACAACCTCCTAATCAGAGGCCTTGCTGCCGGATGCAGAACTATCAGGGAAGAATGCAAATGGAAGTGAGTTCCACCAATGGGAGGTGTGCAAAAAGAAACTGTTAGAGTAGAAAACGTGGTTACATTTAACTATTTCAACATTAAAAGGATGGGACCTTAATGCCAATCTAGTAGCAGAAGTAAATATCTGTGGTTGAGATATCAGGAAAAAGAGCTCATGAGAGCAGTTGCCATGAAAATACTTGTAGAAAAGACAGAGTTCAATTCATGATGTGGCATAGATATATTTAAAATAATCAATTCTTATTGTTGGACATTTGGGAATACAGTCTAGCCTGTCAAATAAACAGTTTTGAAGACAGCATGGTCTGAATGGCATTTTCGAAAAGCTGAACTTTCTTTGATGAATTGCAGTATCCGCTAGTATGTCTGGCTAGGCTGGCATTTGGGTTGTATACATTTATCTGATTCATTGATCATACAATTCTACGATGACCATCCCTGATCAAATATCCTTTATTTGATGCACTGTTATTTGACAACCATGCATAAAAAAAGGCCATTGCTTCAGGTCTTTAGCCTAAAACATTCAGAGTTAAAATATCAAGAGAAAGGTCACGAAGGTCAGGTGTCCATTCAGCTCATACCATATTGCACTTTTCACATCTTCATAACATGCATGGATTAAGAATAAAAATGCTGAGGTCATAATTGCAAAGAATAGAATATGAAAAAAAGGAAGATAAAAAACAATTCTTTTACTTCTATGCATTTTGTATCTTTAGGATGTGAGCGATCATGAACCTCCACAAAAAATTCTATTTTTTTTTAGCTCTAAGCAATGTCTGTTCCCTTACTATTTCTCCTTATCCATGTTTTGCCAACTGTTTTGACGTACGCTCATTAGGTAGGTTACTCAATGCTTTCTGCTGTCCCTCTTACTGTCATTATGCTCAGTTCATGTCAAATCCTCCATGTCACCTTTCCACATCAATAACATGAAGAATTTTCAACACTTTCATTCTGATTCTAAGTATAAGTGTTCTTTTTTTGTATCCATTTTCCTTAAACTTTTTTGTTACTCACATGTTTAGTCATTGCCATTCTCAGCACCCCTCCATAGAACCACATTCAAAAGTTAACTACTAAAAATTAATTCAGGCATTTAAGACATTTTTTAAATCTTTGGAAGTATTCTCTAGATTGTCTTATTTTTATTTAATTTAAAAAATTCTCAAAACAATGAATTAAAAGATATATTTTCTGATCAATCCAAATTTATTATATACATAGGTACCTCAATAAGGCTATAGTCTAATGAGGAAAAATGCATTTAACATAAGTACATTGACAAAGAAGAAGATTAACTCAGTAGTAAATATTAATTACAAGGACTGAAGATTATACAGTGAATATTTCAGATACAATTAATTTAATATATGTCTTTCAAGTCATGAATATAGTCATCCACCTTTGAAAATGGGGTTAATTTTTATTTACAATGAATCAAAAACAAATTCTTATATATATATATATATATATATGTGTGTGTGTGTGTGTGTGTGTGTCTGTGTGTGTAAAATTTCTGATAGAGTATATAAATAAAGACAAAAGAAAAACTTATGTTAGCTGATGTGTTTTGTACTTTAAGGGCATTTGTCTTGATAAGATCTCTTAGATCCTTCAACATGTCTGCTAAAATAAGTTTTTCTTATGTCTTTATTCATATATATATATATATATATATATATATATCATCCACACACAAGCCCGTTTCGCTGTATCACAGCTCATCAGTGTGGCTAGACATATCCACTTATATATATATATATATATATATCTGTATGATTCAGGTGCTTATGTATAGACAAAGATATGATCTTGAAAATCAGAAGTATAATGCAACAAATTAATTAACTCTAAAAGTTTTGATTATTATTTTGAAAAATATTTAGCAAATGGAGATGAATAAGTAAAGTAATGTTTATCAATGGTAAGTAGTTTAATGGCTGTCAATGGTAAATAAATTAATGGTTATCAATGGTAAGTAGAGTAATGGTTATCAGTGGTAAATAAAATAATGTTATCAATGGTATGTAAAATCGAATGAGCGAGCCAAGTTCAAATTCTGTTGTATCATGTAGTGAATTTTGTAAAAATGCCCGTGGAAAACATAATTCCATCTTTTCTTCCCCAGCTCCTAGCTACAGATTAAATAGCAGAGTTGACTAAATCTCTACACTTAGGTAGCAACCAGTCTGAGAGAAGAACAACTGTGAATTCATAACCATGGAAAAGCCAACAGGAATTTTCCCAAGAAGAAATAGCAATTCACAGATAATAAAAAAGGGAATCCGTGGAAAGCCATGATCACTTACATTCTAAAGGAATATGGAATTAAAATGAAAAAGAAATTGAATTATAAAGGTGTAATAATTCTAATATGAAAAGAATTAATGAAAAAAAGAATAAATTGACTGAAATATTATGTTGGCAAGATCAAAGACATGAAGAAGGGATAAAATTGTTTAAAAAAAAGTTAGAATGTTAATGACTAGATATAATTACAATGACTAGATATAATTACAATTACAACAGAGAATCTGTTTTATTAATTCTTAATCAAATATTGGTAACTTTGTAATGAAACAGAAAATAATGGCTTACCCTACCTAAGAAGATCTACCCACCTCACATGTTCTCTCTCAAATAAGAACAAACTGTAATTCACTGAGGTTGGTGGCTCATGCAAATTTTGTTTGACTAATTGTGGGTGTCTCAAGGATATATAAAGTCTTGTTTTGAGAAATGTGAGTATATTTTTTAGCTAGTGTCTTTTTGAGAATTGTTTGATGAGTACAGATTTTGAATAATAGAGTTTGACCTTTAGATTTTGATTTGCGGATTTTTGCATTGCAAATTGAGGATTTTAGTTAACTACTGTTTATGTGCGTTGTGGCACAGTAGATATCGGCTTGGAACGAGAAATCGGAGGGCCGAGTTCGAATTCCAGTTGAATTCCTTGTATTCACTTACGTGCAAATACCCTTGGGAAAGGTATTAATCTGTCTATTCCTTCCAGTTATGGGTTAAATAACAGGACAGACTGGGTTCTATAGCCTTGGTCGGCAACCAGTCTACCACAGAAAGCAATGGCAACCTACTGCGGGATAATCTTCTCCCAGTCAGTCATGTCTCTATCGAGACATGATCGCCCAAACGTGTATCATGTATGGCACTTAACTGACTGACTGTTTAATCCTATTTTTATTGTTTTTGCTCTCAACATACCAATATTTTTAAAAAATATTTGAACCCTTTTCACTTTTGTGACCTGCAAAGACACTTTTATATTCATTTATATTACGACCATTATCATACCATAGATATTTTACCATTATTACACCATAATATAAATAGAAAATATATATTACAAAGAGTAGAAGCAGCCACTTGAGGATTCGTATATAGTTTGTGTGTACTTTCATCAGCCTAAGGACTTTTCAGCACTTTGTTCTAAGCATAAAAGGACCCAAATGGGCTAACCTTAGTGAAATTTGAAGTGAAATACCTTAAAGTTACCCAAGCATATTGCTTTTGGTCTTGGAGGAGGAAGGGTACTTTTTTGGATATTCTGACCTCATACTTTGACCTAAATGTATAATTATATTCCTAAAGATATGCATATGCAAACAGTTAAACACAAATAAATGTCAGTAAAGTAAGTTAAAAATATTTGTTTATGTCTCTTCAGGACGTAGGTGATCATAGACTTTCACTTGCCCCTGTCCCTTGTCGCTCTTAATATTTTTCCTCCTGATATCTATCCCAAGCCCCACTGTGCCATCCGTTTGATCAAGCCCATCAAATATGTCAAACACTGCTTTCCTCTGTCTCTTTTTCCCTCTATCCATACTGTGAGTATCAGATTTTCCAAACTCTCCTTCCTCATAATGTGTCACATGAACCTCATCTGTCTGTTCTTGATGTTAAGTATAAGTTTTCTTCTCATTTGCATCCTCTCCAGCACCTTGTCGTTGTTCTTATACTGAGTTCATGATATCCTCAGCATCCTTCAGTAGAACCAGATTTTTGCTGCCTTGAGCCTTTCCATCTTTGAAGAGATTGTCCAACATTTGCTGTCATATAGGATAGATTTACTAAACCAAAAATCTTTTACTAATCCTATATGTTTATTACAATACTTGTATCCTCAGCATCCTTCTGTAGAACCACATTTCTGCTGCCTCGAGCCTCTCCTTCATCCTTGAAGAGATAATCCAACATTTGCTACCATACAGAAGAACAGATTTACTAATCCAAAAAGCATTTACTAATCCAACATATTTATCACAATACAAACAAAGCAGTGCATGCATTACAAGCATTACTGTGATATTCTTTCACATACCTTGCTATTGAGACTAACATTTGTTTCGTTGGTGCACAAGTGCATAAATACTCCTGTCAAAGAACCTTGTATAGCACAACCCCTGCACCTTGCACATGACTGGGGTGAAATGTGAATACATTATGTCATCACAGATACAAAGGTTGATTCTATAACCTTGAAGTAGCCATCATCACTGACCCCATGAAAATTAAAAGTTCAACAGCCAGTGAAGAAATTGATGGAATCTGTATTCTGGAATGTGAAAGGTGTGCTGTTTATAGACTTCATACTGCATGGTTAGGCAGTTATAATGTAATCAGATACTTTGGAAAATTGAGAAAATTGAAAGGAGCTGTTCATCAAACAAAAAAGATACTTATATTTAACATCAGAAAGAGACAGTTGAAATTTGTAAGGCACATAATGAGGAATGTGGGCTTAGAAAATTTGACACTCACAGGGCATACTGTAGACAAGAGGAACAGAAGAAAACTCTGCTTAATCTACCTGGTAAGCATCTGTAAATAACTGGCAGAACAGAAGTTAGGAGAGAGAGCAAAAAACAAAATTTACTAAGAGCTACAAAGGACACGAAATTGTGGAAAGCCATGATCACCCACGTTCTGAAGGGTCAAGGTACATTGAAAAAGAATGTCATGAGATATTACTTTATCTGCTGTAAACCTAATAAAGAGAAAAAAGAGAAGAATCAGAAAGAAAGACAAAAAGGAGAAGAGTATGAATGAAAAAAAAAAGAAAAAATAATAGAAAGTGAAGAGAAAGAAAGAAAAGAGTAGAAGAAAGTAAACAGACAGAAAAGTGAAGAGGCAGAAAGAAATCAAAAAGATGTAGAAAGACAGAATAAGAAGAGGTAAAAAGAAAGGAAAAAAGAAGAAGAAAGGAAAAATGCCAGAAAAAGGGAAAATGGCAAAAAACTTTAATAAATAAAATGACATTTTCAGATATTTTTAATCATATATCATTTCAAATAACTTCAAAAGCCACAAATGTAATTTAAGCAAAGAGAAAAAAAAAATACTGATGGGAATTAATTTCTTCAAAATGGCAAAATTGTCATCCTGTCTGCAGCTATGAATATCTGAAAACAATGAAATGTATCATTTTTAAGACCGATCTTAAACTTCAGAGTAAGAGTTTAGTATCTTCCAGCATCATCATGGCAGAACTGGAGTTAGGAAAGATAACAAAAAGACAATTGTATTTCAGCAATTGTATTTCTTGAATTTTTAATAGATAGCTAAATGTCAATTATGGAATTTTATTGGATCAAGGTTATACATCTTGAAAACTTACTGAACCACTAAAGAACAACTCATAAGAATTGCATGAAAATTTCTACATTATTTTAAGTAACCATTTTTTCTTTTGACTTGATCAAAATCAACACATTGCCACATTTTGGGAGTATTTGACAAAGACTCAACTCTTTCAGTGCCTAATAATCTGATATCAATGCCTTTAATAGAAGTGTTCTGGAAAATACAAGTGATATATTTTTTTGTTTTATCTTTAACTCATTTAAAAAATCAATTTTAGTCTATATTTGAAGCATATGTTACTGTCATATCCTGTCAGCAGATAAAGCTTAATCAGCAATCATTGTAAAATCGATTCAGCATATTAATAAAAGGCCTCAAAGCCTTGGAAACAAAAAAAACAAAAACAACCCCCCCCCCCCCGAAAAAACAAAAAAAACAACAAAATAACAACAAAAAAAAAACAATATAACAACAAAAAAACATTGTTCTTTAGCCCAGATGACTAGGATCAAAGTGTAGTATCTGTTCCAACAGCTGGCACTACTCTAAGCATCTTCAGCAGGCCTTCGGCTCTAGCCAGCCAGATAAACAGACAGCCATCTCCAACAGACCTACAGCTCCAGCTAATAGCAACAATATGTGATAAATTTTCCTTTACGGAACACTCTTCAGCGGCTACGGAACTGTCCTTTTCCAGACTACCATAACTGACCTTCTCTTCCCATATGCAATAAACTGTCCTTCCCAGGACAATGCTCTTCTCACCCTCTACATGAACATGCAGAGATATTTTTTTTGCTTAATGCACAGTAATCTTATTTTTGTTTGTATATTTCTTTAAAAAAGTAAATGTTTTTCTTTTTTATAAGCAAAAATGCCACTGTTGCACAGGCGATTACAGTAAGAGAAGAAAGAAGGTATAGAGGATGTTGAAGAAAAGATAAGAGATGGATGGGAATCGAGGAGATAAAAGATAGCAATTGACGTTGCATTTAAACTTTTGAAGATTTTATCTATCAGGAAAGCAAGCAAATGAAAGTGAGTTCCACAAATGGGAAGTGTGAGAAAAGAAACTATTAGAGTAGAAGAGGTGGTTACATTTAACTATTTCTATGGTAAAAGAGGTGGGACCTAGATGCTAATCTAGTAGTACGAGTAAATACACGTGATCAGGGTACCAGGGGAAAAAACTCATCAGAGCATTTGCCATGAAAATACTTGTAGAAAAGACAGAGGAAAGTTACATTATGTTGGTGAGAAAGTGAGTGAAGACAGGCTACCAAATCAGGATCAGTTATGTTGCAGATCCTCCTTTGGATTTTGTCAAGAACATCAAGATGAATAGCAGGAGCACCTGACCAGATATGGCAACAGTATTCAATTTGTGAACGAAAGGTAGATTTATAAATGTGCAAAATAGATTCTGATGAGAAAAACTTCCTGGCGGGACACAATGAACCAACCTTCCTAGCAGTAGATGCAGCTATGGATTCAATGAAGTCATTCCATTTGAGATCATTTGAGAGGGTGAGGCCAAGGAGGCACAGTTCATTGCTCTCTAGGAAACTAGCATCATCCATTCTGATAGTAGGCAGGAATGATCCTCTATGATGTTTAAACTTGGCGATATATTTTTTTACTCAAGTTTTTATTTTGTGGGCCAATATACCACCTGCATCATTTTTAGATTTAGAAGTTTTGATGCACATGTCATTCTTAAGACCTGAGTACAAAATTATTAGCATTTAGATTAACAATGATAAGAATTTGTTTCCTTTTTTTTCTATACCAATAAATTCCTAATAAATTAAAAAGATTATAAGTTTTTATATTAAATAATTTCTTTAATCTTAATTTTGAATACTTTTTATCACAACCAGTTTGGCAGTTAGCATACAACCACTAAAATGATTATGAATTAAAAACATCTCTTTCAAAACAAAGTCCTCCCAAAATAGTGTACCATCATTTACACTTAACAAAAACAGAGATGTTTGTACGGCTTGGGCACTTTGTGTGAATGAAGTATGGTAAAATGCCCTGGGTCCTTCTGTACAGAGAGCTGACTCAGGTAATATGCCTGACAGAAAGAACAAAACTATGCTATAAAATGTCTGTAAAGTGGGATCAACGTATGAGAAGCTGAATCCTCTAAATGATCATCCTGCATGCAGTGTAGAAAGGTCACCTAATGTTCAATGACACATTTTCTCAACTGTCAGAGCTGCAAGGCAAAAAGAAGAAAGCCCAAAGTCTGACAGACAGACAGGCAAACATCTGTGATGGAAGAAAGTATTAGAGAGATGACCATTTTCAGATATGCTTATCAAGTTACAATGGATGGCTATGAAACATCATCCAGAGTGAAACTTCCATGACTGACAGGTGCTCTAATATAATCAGGCTGACATTCTACAGCGGTAAGTAGATAATGTGGATGAATAATAAAGGAAAATTTAAGCAGGGTTTGAACTTCCATCCCTTTTACTTTACGGAAGCCATGTTGAACATACTGGTTGTTTTAACTGACTTGGCTACAAAAATCAATGGCTTTTCAGAAGATCAAATTTAACCTTTAAACTCAACCTTTATTCCACAATATTTCTCAGTGTCATATTTGTTTTGATCTTCTCATCAGCAAATTTATTATCTTTATTTTATTTTTACCCACAAAAAATTGTTACTAATTTTTGGTTAGTAATTATTTATTTATTTGTGATGATATTTAACTGTTGAAAATGTCATGTTAATTGTCTTGACTAAATTTCTCGGTTAGGATAACTCGAATAATACATCAGCAATTTTCCTACACATCATGAGATCAAACTGCACGAATTCACCTTTATCTGAAATGCGGTTATACAGAAGGATGCTGCAGATGCCATTGACCGAGCATGTCAGCAATGATGAGGTTTGAGAGTGGATGGAAACTAAAAGGAAACTAATACTGAACATAAAGAAAAGACAGTTAAAGTTCCTGGAACATATAATGAGGAAGGAGAGCTTGGAGAATGCAATACCCACAGGTCAGATAGAGGAAAAGAGAGACAGAGGAAAGCAGCACATAACATATGTAACAGGTTTGAGCAAATGGGTGGCAGAGCAGGGTTCAGGTGGAGTAACTAGAGAAGGCATGCTGATAGACACTAAAGATAGGGAGATGTGGAAGCCATGATCGCCTACGTCCTGAAGAAGAATTTTATTTTGTGTTTCTATTTTTAATCTTAATAGTCTCTACATATACAGTCATATTTCATTATCTGAAATAGCTGATTTTCTAAGCACCACTTAGATGTGGCACAAGGCCAAAAATATGAGGTACCCAGCGAGAATCGAACTCATTACTCATTTGTAACAGGTTCTAGTGAGACAAGCTTACTAACCATTACACCACATTGAGGTACCTCCATTATCTGAGACAGGCTTCTTTCTTGATGGTAAAATCTGTAGTTAATAGCAACAATCTAAGAATTTAGTAATTTTTCATCTGGGCATCAACAATCTCTTTCTAAAATGTAATTAAATTTTTAATGCTTTCAGTCACAATATACTGTCATGATTTGAGAGATTTTTTATGGATGTCTTCCATCCATAATTCTAGGTGAGGAGAAAATCTGAAATTAATACCAAACATCAGATTATTTTGGTAGTGGGGAGGGATTTATGAGTCAAGGTGCTTCCTGAGCTGCTTGTAAGCACACACACAAAAACACATATGTGTGTATATATATATATAAGAATTTTAAGCTTGATGCATTCTCACAATTAGCCATGTTGCTAAGTGGGAGGAGTGTCTTTATCATATACACCAGTGATTCCAAAACTATTTTTCTCCGGAGTGCATTTTCAAAAGGAAAATTTGCTTGTGCTTCACCAAATTTTATGTGATAAAAAGTGCATTTAAAAATTAAAAAAATATAATAAAAGCAGAAAGGATTAAAGGGATATAACCACAGATTAGAAGTCAGAACATTATCATTGATAATGCTCTCCTAATTTGCAGACCCTAGTTACGATATACTTAATCCTTGATATAAGGCAAAAATATCACAATCATAAAATCAGCCAATTTATAAATATTTAGACTTGGCATGAAATTACAAGGAATCCATAATAATTTTAAAATTTGAAATCATTATTTTTGGTACATGAATTTTTTCAAATTCTTTCTAAATCTTTGTCTTTCAATCATTCTGCCTCACCTGTTATCTTCTTCCACCACACCTATGAAGATTGCAGCATTGTTTGGGAACCACTGATATGGCACAGAAGCATTTTCATCTACTAAATTTCAATAAAAAAAAACCTTGGTGACCATTGTATGGTGTGATTTTTCAGGCATTTTCCAATGGTGACACATACTGGGATAGCCTCCCAAGACTGATATTATCAGTAAGTCACCTTAACTAATTGACGAGAGTTGAACTTGGGTCTCATAGCTGGAACCCAACACTCTAAACACTCAGCCAGAGACTCTGATAATTTTGTTTAAATTAATTCAAATCGATGGCATACTTAATCATGCAATAAAATCTGTGGACAGACAAAAAATAATTGCAGATTTTATTTGCTGATTAAAAGATTATGTAACAAAATTTTCTAAGAATTGATAAATAGTAGCAAAATTCAAAATAACATTTACATTATCATAATTTATATAAAAAATAGAGTGGAATTTCAAAGATATTACTTCTGTACTGTAATTGTTGAACTGAAATGCTAAAACTTTTACTGTAAATTTGAAGCCATTATTATTTAAAATGCAAACTCTAACATTTTGGATTTTATACAGCTGACATTTACAAAGGTATAACATATACACACACGGTACTGATAGAAAAATGAGTAGGCTTTTCTGCATTTACAACTACAAACATTTTTGTGTTTACATGGTTTCAGCTGGTGCATTTTCCTACCATCTTCAGAGGAAATATAATGCATTTCAGAGCCTGCCAGTCAGTCAGTTAATTGTCATACATGAGACACACTTAGACAATCATGTCTCGCAAGACTGACTGGGCAGAAGATTTTCATACAGTACTTTGCTATTACTTTCTGTGTTAGACGTATTAATAACCAAGGCTATAGTATCCAATCTGTCCTGCTATTTAACCCATAGATGGAGGAAGTAGAGATGAATTATATCATTATATTAATAAGTAGTAATTAGTGGAGGTTTATTACTTCATAATAATAGAAATCAGATCCCCCATTTTAGGTCTAACAGAAGCTTTAACTGTATTTGTTTCCAATTATCTTAATTTGTACTAATTCTAGGGGATCGGTTTATTACTTCATCACAATAGAAAACTAATATCCCATTTTATGCCAAGTTGAAGCTTTAATTATGTTTCCAACTATTATATTCAGCCAGTCAGTTAAATGCCATATGAGATACATGCTTGGGTGATGATGTCTCTTTTGAGACATGATTGACTGGGCAGAAGATTTTCCCACAGTAGGTTGCTATTACTTTCTCCGGTAGACTGGTTTCTAACCATGGCTATAGACACCAATCTGTTCTGCTATTTAACTCACAGCTGGAGGGAAAAGACAGATTAATACCTTTCCCAAGAGTTATTAGCCCATAAATGAATGCAACAAATTCAACTAGAATTCAAACTCGGCTCTCTGAGCCAATATCCACTGCACCGCAATGCATATCCATACAAATTCAAAGAATAGAAAGAAGCTTAAAATAATAATCTTGAATTTGGAAAAAGATTGCTTGAAAAACAGAAAAGAGCAAAAAAAAATGTATGGGTAATTAAGACAATGTAAAGATGGGAATATCAATAAGAGTAGATAGGTTTGCCTATTATCCGGTTCACACTTCTCCTCAGTCTT
Organism: Ascarosepion bandense; assembly: GCA_037127315.1. Taxonomy (NCBI): domain Eukaryota; kingdom Metazoa; phylum Mollusca; class Cephalopoda; order Sepiida; family Sepiidae; genus Ascarosepion; species Ascarosepion bandense. The sequence continues at coordinate 5,840,650 of JBBBDQ010000662.1, forward strand.
TTGAGCAAGAGTAGATGTTTATCACTTGTTTCTTGTTCAGGATTGGGTTTCTGATTATTCTGTAGCCTTTTCCTAACTTTCATTCACTTCCAGTGCCCCCCCCCCGTATCTTGGTGGCATTATCTTCTTGTTTAGGGTACAGCCTTGTACTCAGTAACCTTCTATATCAAGTGGTTCTTGGGCCTTGCACAGGATAACCATCATTGTATAAAAAAAATCTTTAGTGTTTTTAGGAGATGAATTAACAGCCATTATGAGTCAATTTTTATCACAAATTTTATTCAGGCTTAAATTAAAAAAACACAAACAAACTCTCAATGAGATTTAAACTCATGTCATTATTGTCAGGTCAAACACACCAGCTCTTTCTCTTTCAGTAAAAATTAAGAAATAAATAATTACTAACCAAAAAATGAGTAACAATTTTTTGTGGGTAAAAATAAAATAAAGATAATAAATTTGCTGATGAGAAGATCAAAACAAATATGACACTGAGAAATATTGTGGAATAAAGGTTGAGTTTAAAGGTTAAATTTGATCTTCTGAAAAGCCATTGATTTTTGTAGCCAATATATATATATATATACTTTTTTACCATCAGTCAGTCGTTTAAGTGACATACGTGATACACGTTTTGGTGATCATGTCTCGAAAAAGATATGATAGACCGAGCAGAAGATTTTCCCGTAGTAAGTTACCGTTACTTTCTATGGTAGACTGGTTACCAACCAAGGCTATAGAACCCAATCTGTCCTGCTATTTAACCCATAACTGGAGGGAGAAGAGACTCAGGGGTATTTGCGCGTAAATGAATGCAACAAATTCAACTGGAATTCGAACTCGGCTCTTCGATTTCTTGTTTCGAGCCGACATCAACTGCACCCCAACACACTTCCAAAGGTAGGAATGCTGGGGATTCCTAACCCGGTGCCTTTTGGATGCAAAGCGAGCGCTCTACCAGCGAGTTAATCCCACAGCACATTTACCATAAAGAGGTAAATTGAAAAAATTCTAAAAATAAAAGTACTTAAAAACACAAAAAGTTAAGAGCATTTTCATGTTTAGTAAGTTTAGTTTAATAAGGTCTAAGTCCAAATTATAGTCACATAATTATTCTACATCTGTTTCCACTGTGGTTGGTGATATGCCAACCTACTTTGAAAACCTTTGAAATCCTGTGTTGAGATGTACATCAGTTAAGGTAGAGGGTTTAAGACATTTTGCTGTTCGGATTTGTTGTTTTTTTTTTTGCCACAATTGTTTGTAGTAGACATTCCTTTGATATTAATATAAAGTGAAATATAGAAATATAAATTAAAAGGTAAAAGTAATTCATGGCTTCAGTGGTGCATTTTTATTGACCAATCATAGCAGTTCTGTGGTTACTACAATGGGTTCATAAAGCATGCATCTTGAGAATGACACAAAATCGTGATTGTATTACTGTCAGGTACGAACAAACCTTTGTGTGGTGAAAAACCTTTGTTAGTACAATATGAGATTTCTGTTGGGTGATTGAAACTCATAATACAATTCAATGGCTTACCAGGAGTGTAGCTAGAAAAAAAATTACATCTTTTCTTGTTTCGTTACTTGCCTTTCACTCTTACCCTTTAACCTCTGGAGATAAATCAATATCTGGCTAGTGGCAAAGACAGTTGCAGTTTTTTCCCTTTCTCTGTAGCTACCCATCAATAAATGCCTCTGTTGGTGTTGAGTTAAAGACAAGCTTGTTAAATACTGATTTGAAAGATTGGAATAACACTCTTATCTATATAGCAGTAATTTTAGCTACTTGTAAAATCAAAAAAATAATTATCGCAATTCACAGTTAGATCAACCAAATGCAGATGACAGTTCTACTCCTTCAGCTTCTTTAATCGCACTTCCTTCCATATTCTTGCTTTTCTGACGGTTATAACCTCCAGGAATTTAAATGCAATGTCAATACTCATCTCTTAACAACTTGACTAGTTCTTTCCGCACCACCCTGTATATCCTTTCGTTTCTCTCCACCTTTGCAACTGTCATCACACCTGTATTCCCATCCATCTCTTGCTCCTTTCTAACTGGTTCGTCTTTCTCTTCACTCTCCATCTATCTAACCTTTTTACTCTTATGTAACCCCCTGCACATCAGTGGCGTTACCGCCTTGCTCGGGGTGATATGATTAAAAAGAAATCATTTTTGCCTGTTGAAGTGAATAAAATTAAATTTGTTGCCGTATTTGAAGAGGCTTGCAAAAACAATCTAGAGCTAATTCTGAAGATTCTTAAAGATAATTTTTTCAATCAATCATCACTAACTTTATTCTATTCATCTTCTAGCCATATCAGAAATTGATATTTATTTATGAATATATCAATCAGTCTGCTAAGTGCCATACGTGATACACGCTCGAGCTTCTTTTGGTCTATGACTGACTAGGCAGAGTTTCCTACAGTAGGTTGCCATTTGTTTTTGCGGTAGGCTGGTTGCCAACCAAGGCTACAGAACCAAGTGTATTCTGCTATTCAACCCATAGCTGGAGGAAGAAGAGATGGATTAATACCTTTTTTTCAAGGGTATTTGCGCGTAAGTGAATGTAACGAATTCAGCTGGAATTCGAACTCGGATCTCAGATTTCTCATTTCGAGCGGATATCCATTGCACCACAATGCACATCGACAATAAATATATACTCAGAATATACTTATGTTACAATAGCAAAGAATGCACATATGTATCTGGATGTTAATGTTGAAATAATGGGTAATAGACTATAGACTACATGTATGCATAGACATTAAATTGAAAGTAGGTAGGTGAACGTGCCCAATTTCTAAAGAAACACACAATCCTCAATAAAAGATAAGAGAAATACTAGAAGATTGATGATCTGCTGAACATGACGACTAGTACTATTGATATTTTTCTTCTCCCACCTTTATTTATACACATAAACGAATTAATATGTGCGTCCTACGAGTTCAACACGTCTTGCGAGATGATACGAGATCTGACAAGTCAGATCCACTCAAGGAGTAAAAATCTATCAGTGTTTGTTTTATTTTATATTAATCCTGATGATACCCATTTAGAAATGTAACTGTTGGACATATACGATGCTTTCTAGCGTATTTGGACGTGACAAATAACTATTGACTGGTTTTTAAAAGACAAAAAACAAAAAAACAAAGCCTGTAGTAAGAACAACAGAAAGTTGATAATTTTACAGGGTGGGGCAGAGCAACTTGCTTATTTGGAATAACAAATAAAACAAAAGCAATGCAGAAATACATGTAATTCTTTAAACAGCATCAGTTACAACATTTGAATTTTATGTTTTACAAGCTTTACAAGTAAAGTAAACAGAAACAAACTCTAAATCCCGCACTATCACGTAAGCCCCTTCCCACCACCCTCGGAGCAACCATCGCTTCAGGGCGCCAAATTCAAATAAGCAAGTTGCTCTGCCCCACCCTGTACTATTTCTTCATTTTCCGTTCTCCACTCGGTTTCTTTTAATTCCATCTTGTTGGGAGAAAGCGAGCCTCAGTAGAACTCGCTTAACTGCCATATTTTAGTGCGGATATTGTACATATTTTTTAAACTATGACTCAAATAACGCAGTGAAGATACAATGAGTTACTGAGTGTGAAAGAATAAGAAAAAGAAAAAATATTATTAAGGGGCAAGAGCAATAAAAGAAGAGTAATCAGGAAGAAAGGTATGGAGTCATCTATTCTCTCCCCAGCTATGGATAAAATAGCAGGACAGACTGGGTTCTATAGCCTTAGGTGGAAACCGGTCTAGAAGAAAGAAAACTTTAAAAAAAATTAGACCACCCTGGAGTGTGTTGGGTTTCTTCAGGCTATCGTGCCTAAAGTAACACTTCTTCTGCGGCCACAGTACATGTGCTACCCCTACGACTGTAAGGATTTGAAAATAATCAGGACAGTAAATAATGATGGAAACTGCATATAAATTTTTGAACGTCAAAGTTGTGTGAAAAGCATGGAGCTAGAAGAGAGTTCCGCAAGTGAAAAGTGTGAGAGGAGAAACAGCTGGCATAATAATTATGTTTTTTTTTTTTTTTTATAATCGTGTCGCCCCAAGCAAGGCATTTTACTGCCACTGTTGTGCAGGAGGTTACATGGGAAAAATGTTATGAGAAGGAGTGAGAGGTTGCAGGGGGTATCAGGAAAAGAGTAGGAGAAGGAAGAAAATACTGATGAGTGTGGGGTGGACGGAGAAAAACACATGAGAGAGAGGATGTAAGTTCGTGAGACAGGAGATGACTATTGACTTTACATATAAATTCTTGGAGATTATAGCTGTCGGGAAAGCAAGTATGCGGAAGGGAATTCCACAGGCGGGAAGTGCGAGAAAAGAAGCTGGTGGAGTAGAATTTGCGTTTGCAATTTATTGGTTTCACAGTAAAAGAGTGGGACCTAGTTGCTAATCTTGTGGCTCGAGGAAATTCATATATGGGGGTGTACCAGGGAGCTAAGTTCATCGGAGCAGAAGCCATGAAAGTATTTGTAGAAGAGACACAGGGAAGCCACACTGCGTCGGTGATTGTATCCTAGCTACCAAGTCGGGATCGATCACATTACAGATTCTCCGTTGGATTTGGTCGAGGACACCTAAGTGGATAGCAGGAGCACTCAACCAGATATGGCAGCAGTATTCAATAATTCAACTGTAATATGATGTGACCTTCTCGCCAATCTAGTACTGCTCTTAAATTCATAAAGTTTAGGTGCCATAGCGGAAAATTTACCAAAACAATTAGAATGACAATATTTATAGAAAAGGCACAGCAAATCGACATTACGGTGGTGGGAAAGTGACTTAAATCAAGAGTTTATTTTTATTGCTTTTTATCAATGAAATTGAGTGTAGCGTCAGTGGTAGTACTTTTGCAACGAAGCAGTCGACTCTGCTTTACTCAGGTGAATTAGGATGCGGAACTATACTGGTTCACGGCCTACATCCAATACACCTGTGCCAAGCGGTCGAGCGATTAGTCACCAGCCTGGGTGTAGGAGCTGCGCCTCAGAAGTCAATGGTTTCACTAGTGAGAGGAAAGAACCGTGAAACCATTGCACTCTTTTGCCTTGAATGTCATTATAGATCACAAATAGATGAGAATGGTCACCACAGCGGCACAAAATACGTTAACTGAATAAATGAATGAATGAATCAAATAAATTTTTATTTGGATTATGCCACATGTTTTCCTGAAATTAATGGCCCTTTGACATTTTCTTCGAAGTTATTAATCGAAATGCTTTTATACCACCAGATAAAATAATTCTTACTGCCTAACTGACATAGTATCTGTTTTTTATTCTTTTTTCATGTGTTGTATGAAGCAAAAACAAAGGTCATTTGAGTCCTTGACCAAAGAAGGACGCATTGTTGCTGATACATCACTTAACACAGCTTAGGTAGCATTGTATTCAGGAATATATGGAAGTGGTATCAATCTTTTTGCCCACTTTTTACTCTGGGATGTAGTAGCAATAACATTGTGACTTGTCTCCGCCGGTAGGTGGGTTGAGTTTTTTTTCCCTGGACAAGTCGACTGCTGAATTTCACACCAGCATGTGGCTCATCATACACACACACACACACACACACACACACACACACACACACACACACACACACACACACACGTTGCATTCGTATCTTTCATGTATTGAATACGTTCCTTTTGAAAAAGTGGAATTCATTTATTTGAAAATGTTTCAATCGCATCTGTTACAAAGAAGCTTAAACTCAGTTTATCTGAATAAGCGACATATGATATAAGGCTGTATTTGAGTTTATTTTATGGTGTTACTATGTGCTACAAAGGACAAGAAGTTGTGGAGAGCCCTGATTGCTCAGATTCTGAAAAGAAACGGCACATAGAAAACAAAGAACTAGGTAAGTGTGGTACAAGACTACAGTAGAGGAGTATCCACTAAGAATCATACTAGCAACCCGAGAACCAAATTTGCTAGAGACGGGTTGAATTTTCTCAAGACTAGCTTCTTAACAACTACTCAATGTATTTTTGTTGAGATTGGAGATTTATTAAGCTCTGTCTGAGTCTGGTAACAAAATGACTGAAGAACTGTGTGAGCGCTTATGTTTATTCATAATCATGGGCGTCGACTGGGGTCGGGAAACAAATCATTTGTCTCCTCTCCTCGATAAACAACTCAATAGATAATGGTGTAATATATTTGCATCCTCAAAATTTTGGTTACTCATAAAAAGACTGTATTGTTATGCACCCGTGCTTATAAAACAGAGTTGATCGTTATATATATATATATATATATATATATATTAGAAATGGTTATTTAATATGGCAATGGTAATATTAGGAAATATTTTAAATTCATAAACATCGCAACTAGTAGTGTTGGGGCTGAAATTTATCAGATATTTCTTTTAAAACATTTTTTCAGGAAAACATTTTTCTGAAGTTCAGTAGCTGTTATCGCTCTTTTCAATAAGGATAAATTTTGTTTTTCATAAATTTCTATTTGAAATGATGTTTAATTTTTTTTTTTTAATCATATCACCCCAAGCAAGGCGATAACGCCACTGATGCACAGGGAGCTACGTAAGAGTAAAAAGAATGGAAAAGAGAAAGCCGAAAACCACATCCTAAACAGGGAACAAGGGATGAGCCTCTTCACCTGTTCAATAGATGTGGGTGGAGTGTGAACCGGGCGATAGTTTAGTTTAGTTTAATTTAGTCTGGGCGATAGTTTAGTTTAGTCTAAAATGTTGACATTTTGATTATGTTATTATTTCCTCTTCGGTTTACATGTGCTATTCATTTTAGTTGTTTCTGCTGTTGATAGTCCTCAAATAATGTAGTTTCTGCTATTTGATATTTGTGATTCTATAGCGCCAGTCCACGATGTTCGAAGAAGGATGATCTTTGCTAAGACCCTCAGTCTTTACTCAATGCCTTTTGCACCACTGATCTTAGGAAGCGCTTGTATACGACTGATAGCTTAGGTATCTGTGCACGGGTTTCGCGTTAATTTATGGCATCCATATAAAAAGTCTTGATCTAATGAGACTATTTAAAAACATGACTCATGTTTTCAAGATGATGTTTTGGTTTCCCAGCAATTTGCATTGTTGGGCGAAGGTGCCTCTGGCACAGACTATTCTATGGTCATTTTTCTTCTCCTATACTTAATTTTTTATAGCAAGCTGATCCATATGGTTTGAAATAAATTATCAAAAATATCAAATGTCTGAAAACCGAGAGAAAGGGAACGAGACAGGTAGACAGGCAAGCAGACAGAGAGAGAGAATGAGAGAGAGACAGACAAAGAGATAAGGGGGGAGAAATAGGGAGACAGACAGACAGAGAGTGGGAGAGAGAGAGTAGGAGAGACAGACAGAGAGAAATAGAAGAGAGGCAGAGAGAAAGAAAGACGGAGGGAGAGAGAAGGAGTGGAAGGAGAGAGATAATAAAAGAGAAAGGGGAGAGAGAGAGGGAGATACAGAGAAAGTGGGAGATACAGAGAGAGAGATAGAAATAGAAGGAGAGTGAGACAGAGAGAAAAAAGACGGAGGGAGAGGGAGAGATGAGGAGAGAGATAAACAAAGAGAGATAGAAAAGAGAGGGAGATACAGAGAGAGATGGAAGATACACAGGGAGAGAGAGAGAGAGAGAGAGAGAGAGAGAGGGAGATACAGAGAGAGAAAGAGAGAGATTTACTTTGTGTTTGTCTTAGTTTCCAAATCCATGAGCATCTCCTAAACCGGTCCAATTACAAAAATGCTTGCTAACCCCTGCAGATGCATAGTAAATATGCGTGCGTCTGGAAGGCTGGAAGTTGCCACCGGACGCATGTGTTAAGTGGCGCAAATTTTTATCAGGGAAGAAAAGTTTTATCTATAGTTTAATGTAGCAATTAATACATATTTTGTTATATCATAAATATCACTAAATCTATAAGATCTCGTAATATTTCTGTTTCAAAAAATCATGGACACAGCTGCAAATGAATGGCTTTCAAAGCAAGTTCAGGATTAGAGATATAACATTTATTTAGTCTAGCTAGAAACTTATTACGGGGCTTAACAAAAAAGCTATAATTTTGGGTGGAAGTGCAAATCTAGTGGTTTGATCCACGAATCTGCAAGTCACTCGGACTGACCTTCAGGAAAGTGACTTGTGTCTTCTCTGGCTAAAGTTTTCAACTGAAATGAAGTGAAAAGACTATATTGAATCCATTGCTAGGCCAGCTGCTAAGAAAGTAGGTTCCCTGTGTCGAGCGAAACAATATTTCTCTCCGGAATCTATCTTACATATCCATAAGTCTACCATTTATTATGGTAGAATATTGCTGCTCCATATGGTTCGGTGCCCCTAATATTTATCTTGAGCTCCTTGATAAAATTAAAAAAAGAACCAGCAATATTATTGGTCCTGATCTGACAGCTCGGCTTCAGTCACTTATCCACTGTGTTAAGGTTGCTCTGTACGTTTTCTAAAAATACTTTCATGGTAATTATTCGGATGAGCTCATCAATTTGGTCCCTAGACTATGAAATTGAGCTCAGTGCTAAAACTGGTGTCGAGATCTCATCACTTTATAGTTTAGCTGGCTAGATGTAGCTGTAAGTTCTATGCTTACAGTTTCTTTTCCCACACTTCTAGCTTGTGGAAATCTCTTCCAGCTCCATGCTTTCCAACCAACTTTAATCAGCAAAAATTTAAATGCAATGACAATCGTTATCTATTATTCTCCTGATTATTCTTGCCTTTATATGCTCTTTATTAACTTTTGTTTTTCTAATATTTCCACACTCTGTAACCACTAAATCTGATCTTTATGTTTTCTTACATAAATATGCTGTGCCAACTCTGGATTTATTTGTGTAGTTTTCTACTTTTACGTAACGTGTTCCTTCAAGCCGTGTTCGATTTTGGCTTTCCACATCTTATGTTTTGTTAAATCTTAGCAATACTTATCTTTCTCCAATCTCTTTCACTCTTTATTCTGCCATCTGTTTACACAAGCCTACTGTTTCACTTTTCCATTGTTGCCTTTATATGACCTGAATTTAAGTACCTAGGAAGTGTTCTAACAGGAGATGGAAAGTGCGACACGGAGATCCGAAGGCGAATTGGCATGGCAAAGGACGCGTTCCAGAAGATGAGCAAAATACTAACACACAGGAAGATCTCAATAGAAACGAAGAAAAGAGTGCTAGACTGCTACGTGATGTCAGTTCTTCAGTACGGCTGTGAATGCTGGACAATATCATCGAAAATGAGGACAAAACTGGAAGCGGCCGAAATGTGGTTCTACAGAAGGATGCTACGGATATCGCGGACTGAGCATACAAGCAACGACGAAGTGTTAGAAAGAATGGCAACAAAAAGGAAATTGATGCTGAGCATCAGGAAGAGACAACTGAAGTTCCTGGGACATGCAATGAGGAAGGAAAGCCTGGAGAACCTGATACTGACTGGTCAGATAGAAGGAAGGAGAGACAGAGGAAGGCAGCGGATAACATATTTGCAGGGCCTGATCAGGTGGATGACGGAACGGGGGTTGCCAGGAGCAACAGGAGCAAACATACTAAGAGCCACAAGGGATAGGGAGACGTGGAGATCCATGATCGCCTACGTCCTGAAGGGACAGGGCACATAGAAGAAGAAGAAGTGTCAAATAGGATGTACGTTGTGGTGCAATGAATATCAACTCGGAACGACAAATCAAGGTTCCGAGTTCGAATTCCAGTTGAATCCTTTGCATTCACTTACGCACAAATATCCATTGGAAAAAGTATTAATCCGTCTCTTCCCTCCAGTTATGGGTTAAATAATAGGACAGATTGGGTTCTATAGCCTTGGTTGGCAACCAGTCTACCACAGAAAGCAACCTACTGCGGGATAATCTGCCCAGTCAGACATGCTTCTTTCGAGACATGATCGCCCAAAGCGTATATCACGTATGGCACTTAACTGACTGAAGTGTCAAATTCCCTAAGCCCTTTTTCCTCATTTCAACTATGATTCTGTCTTTTCTTTCTTATTTCCCTTAAAAGTTCCTCGTTACTCACATGCCCCATCGATTGTATTGTCATAATTCCTCTGCAGAACCACGTTCCCGTTACCTCGTCTCATTTTCAACTGTGAGGAAACTGTCCAACATTTACTGCCATATTGAAATTACATAGCAGTTCAAGACTTTTCTTTATTTCTAACGACATTTTCTTATTTCTTAATAGTTTGTTTAACTTTTGGAAGTCATCTTTCGATGAAGCAATGAGTGTTTGGATTTCAGCGTTACATTTTTCGTCATCTATTAGAATAGTTCCAAAATGCTTAAAGTTTATTTTTTACAAAGCAGAACATTATTCACCTGGTTAAAGCAGGAAGTTCATTTTTATTTCCTTGTATTAGTCTTTTTTATGTTTTATTTTTACAAGACGTATTTTCTAATTATGAATCGGATATTAAAAAAAATCAATGAAAGATAAACGAAAATTTATTGAAAAATACAAACGAAAAAACATAATATAGAAATATTACTACAAAGTAACTTTACTCCGTTTGTTTTTCAGGTTAGGTTAAATATCATGGGAGGCCGGATTTGACCCGCAAACCGTAATTTGCCGACCACTGAGTTAACCCTTCTTACTAATTCAACATCAATTCATTTTGTCACTGGTCCTAACCGATCTTTGTATGACACTGGAAATAGTGCCCACATCCCTAGCCTACCTTACCTCCAGCTACAAAGTCTACACTGACTCCCTACCTGTCTCTGTCGTCTCTTATACACACGCACAGGAAGAGGAAGACGTCAGTCCGGCACTGGAGTAAAAGTACCCTTACTGTTCACCCTGAACCAACTCCTAGCTTCTCTCTCCTTTGGGAAAAAAAGAACCGATGGAAAGGCAGACTATCAACACCCTGACTTCTCCCCTCGTTCCGGTTTGTCTTTACCTCTTCCTCAGTCCATTCCAACCCCACCTTGAATAATCATAGTGTCGAACTGCTGCTGCTGGTTGAGTAGGTGCACCAATCATTAAATGAGGGGACGTGGAGCATTTCGTGTCTCCTCACACTGTCTCCACAATGAAGTGAGAGTAGGAGGAATGAAGACTCGGGCAAATGGGATTAGAAAGTTGTTGTTGTTGTTGTTGATGGTGGTTGTGGTGGTACTGGGGATGGTGGTGGTTGGTGGTGGACTGATGGTAGAAGTGGGAACGGTAACGGAATTGGGATTTGTGGAGGAATGGTAGGGGTTGGGATGGAGAGAGACAGAACAAGTGTATAATAATGAAAAGGGAGGCAAGTGGGGGAGGAAATGAAAAAAAAGTAGATGCTCTTTTTGATTGACATTTGATCTTGGGAGGAGGAGGAGGAAAAAGATAGGAGGTGATAATGTTAAATAATCTTTCTCCATGTATTTTGGTAATGGAGAGAGAGAGAGAGAGAGAGAGAGAGAGAGAGGGAAGGGGAAAACGTCAACGAAAGACAAAGACAAAGAAAGACAAAGAAAGAGAGTGAAAGACAAAAATAGAAACACGCAAAAGACAGAAAGAAACAACAAATGACAAGAAAGAGAAAGACAAATAAAGAACGAAAGAAAGAAAAGGAAAGAGTGAGAGGCAAAAAAGAAAGACAACGAAAGAGAGAGAGAGAGAGAGAGAGAGAGAGAAAGAAAAATAAAGACAGAGGGAAATAGGCAAAGAAAGACAGAAAGAAAGACAGTGAACAGACAAAAATAAAGAAAGATAGAAAGAAAAATGGAAAGAAAGATAGATAAAAAGAATAAGAGAACAAGTGCTTGCAGAAGGCTAAAAGGATTTTCTGACCGTCTAGGAAGAATGAGAAACGTGTAAAAACGAATAAGTGAGAAGAAACACACAAGTGAAAAATAAGAAATTATTACCAACATTAAAAATAAATAGACCCTTCCACAAAAATATAAATAGATAAAAAAAACGTATAAACAAAAAACTCGACAAAAAGACCCCGGAAACAAGCATAAAATATGCGCCAAACGCCATATATCTCACAGTGACACGCTCACATTGGCATGTGTATGCGCCTGTGAACAGACACGTAGCCCTACACGCGGTCAACACGGTTGGGTGTAATTGTCTTCTGGTAGGAAACATTGTTCTTCTTAATCATGTTTGCCTTAATATATGATGCTGGTTCGAATTTGAAAGAGTAAAACATGTTTTTTTTTTTTTTTTTTTTTCACCTTTACTGTTTGTACTCGTTACATTCTGCATTTTCTTAATTTTATGCGATTTGTGATTTTCAGAAGATAAACAAATAAAAACTATTTTTTTAACGGTGATATTTTATCTATTGATTTCTGTATACACCAAATATTGAATTACCTTTTCACTTTTAGTTTTTTACCTAGTCTCATATTCTGAGCCCAACTTTAGATTTGAGAAAAAAAGTTTATGCACCAGTAATAATCGAAAAATACTGTACAAATGTAATTAATTATAATTCATTTCAAATATTTTTAAATGTCAGTAAAGAACAAAATCCATGCATATAATATTCTACATTGATTTTCCAAAGTCTGGCCATGTTTTTACTCATTCTTAAGGGATTCTTAGATGATGGAAAATATGACATTGAAATCGAAGCACTCATTGCTATAGCGAAAGGGATGCGCTGGGTGTGCAAGACGTCTGTTATGGTGCAATAGATATCGGCTCGGAATGAGAAATCGGAGAGCTGAGTTCGAATTCCAGTTGAATCCGTTACATTCATTTACGCACAAATACTACCTTGGGAAAAATATTAATTTAATCCATATCTTCTTCCTTCCGCTATGAGTTGAATAGCAAGACAAATTGGATTCTTTAGCCTTGATTGGTAACCAGTCTACCGCAGAAAGAAATGCCGACCTACTGCGGAAAAATATTTCTGCCTAGACAGTTATGGATCGAAAGAGACATGATCGCCCAAACGTGTATCACGTATGGCACTTGACTGAGTGAAAAAAATCTAAGGGAGGTAATTCGATGTATACAAAAGTTGTTTAGGACGTTAAAATCAAAATACCGTTTTTTATGACCTGGAAAGAAAATGAACATAAGCAGACAGAGAAGAAAGTACTTTGGTTCGTAGGCTGTTCGTTTGTCTTTTTGTAGCTAAATCCAAAAGCAGAGGACCGAAGGTTTAAAAGATTGTGGTCCCATCACAAAAACTCGTATGTGGTGACATATCTCGGCTGACGTTACGCAATTACGCTTGTATTTTTTACCTGAAACTAATGTACTTTAATATGAAAATATTAGAATGAAAATAATATATTTTACTAAAAAAAATATGTTATCTACACTAAACTATTTTAAGTAAACTTTTATTTTCTACATTTTAAAATAAACGAATCTTATTTTAAAAATTAAAATTGCTTTTGTTTTTTTAGGTTAATGCAAAATGTTCCATCATTATATGATTTCTCCACTTTTCTCTTGTGGACCACGACTTTTTAAAGGTACCCCGCAAACAAAAACCAATAAAGCAAAACAACAACAAAAAAAAAAACCAAAAAAAAAAACCCAACAAAAAACCAAAAACAAAAAACAACAAACAAACAAATGAAAAAAAAAAAAGAACGAAAGAAACTACAATCTTGTTAGGATTAATATAATTAAAAAACAATACACAAGTCCACTAGTGTCTGAAATTTTGAGATAAATTATTTCCATTCGTTTGCATATTTCTTTTTTTTTAATTACTTTAATTTAATTTTTCTTTAATCTGTTAAATTTTAGCCGTTTTATTCTTTCTCAGTTTTTGGAGAAAATAAAATATTAGGTACAATAAAGAGAAAATGTTGGCTGAAGAAAAAATGAAGAGGAAAAAGTATTGAAATTATAAATTCGGTCATAGCTATTACCATTTCAAGACAAATCTTTTAAACACAGACTACAAAATATAATTTACAACAATTGCCAATAATCATACGTAGTTATCTATTTATCAGTCATAGAAATAAATTTTCTTATATCATGATTGGAAATTTAACGACTTTTCTTTCTTCTGGGTACGTTTTTAATTTCTTTTCTCTTTTTTTAAACATTTCTCTCTTTACTTTTCACTACAGTCTTATCTTTTTACCTTTTCATTTTCTTTCTTTTTTCATCAATGTAGAAATGCAATTTCTACACCTCTTTTATTATCGTGACCCAACAATTGAATTACTCTAAATGTTTAGCCGGCTTATACAGGGAAAAACTGTCAGAATAGTGAATACTTGCACACCTTTTGGCACTCATATTTGAAGCTGTCTTGACCTCGAAGATTGCTCAACTCTTCTCCAGTCGATCCTTAAGTACCCACAGATAGTAAAGGAAGACAAACATTAGAAAAAGGGATGGTTCTTAAAAATGGGTGAAAAAAAAAAAGAAAAAAAAAAGAAAAAAGAAAGAATTCAAACATAAACGATCAAAAAAAAAAACAAGTAGAAGGAAGTAAAGAAGCATGAAAGGAATAAATTACAAGAGAAGAGACAAAAAGACCGACTTTTTTGGGGGAATAAAGAAGAGCAGTAGATTAAAAAAAATGCGTAAACAAGCAAAAAGGAAATTTCGGGGAGGGAAGATATGAAATTTAAAAGGAGGTAATAAATGAAATAAATTTAAATTCGGGATGTGGTGTGGTGGATATCGGCTCGGAATGGGAAATCGAGGAGCCGAGTTCGAATTCCAGTTGAATTCGTTGCGTTCACTTAATCGCAAATACTCTTTTGAAATGTATTAATCCGTTTCTTCCCTTCAGCTATGGGTTAAATAACAAAACAGATTGGGTTCTATAGTCTTGGCAACCTACTGCGGGATAATCTTCTGCCTAGTCAGTCATGTCTCATTCGAGACATGATTGTTCAAACGTGTATGGTACATAACTGACTGAATAAATGAAAAATAACATGAGTGTATAAAAAATGAAAGTGACCTTTTTTTCATGAGACAAGACACAGAAAAGTAAAAACGATGTAAAAAGGAAAAAGAAAGACGAATAAAAGAAGAATTGAAAAATAAGAGAGAAGGAGAGTTTAAGGGAGAAAGAGATATTTGAAAATCGTGAAAGTTAAAAAATTATTTAAACAGTGGAGTAGAAGATACCTAAAGTAGCATGATAACTCGGAAATCAATTTGCAAACCATTTCGTAAATGCGTATTCGATCCTTACTGAATCCCTCACTACTCAGACCTTGTGTCAGACTATGCTAAGTAACAAAATTCAAATGCGCGTTTTGCATTCTATTTTTTAAAAGTAGAGAGAGTCCGATTTTCATTGGGTCCTCTACTACTATGACCTTGTGCCTGACTAAGACAAGTAAATAAAGCGCACCTGCCGTAATTTGAGTTAACAGTTTCGTCAATAGTGTAGTAAAATTAATTCTCATTGGGGGCCTAAATACTGAGCTTATGGAAGACAAAGTTTCACTTCGAAAATTAATTAGAAAGAGCAGAACAATGATAAATACTGCTTCGTAAAACATCATCTTTCATTCCATTATGTGTTTACAACGGTGTCCCTTCTTCTTTCTTGGGGTAAAAGATAAATGTGTGTGTGTGTGTGTGTGTGTGTGAGAGAGAAAGAGTGTAAAGAAGGAAGACTACAAACACACACACATATATATATATATATATATATATATATATACTATAGTCATCCGCAGACAGATCTGTTTCGCTGTATCTCATCAGTACGGTTAGACTCCGATCGCTTCCTAACCCAGGATTGAAACCCGACCGAATCGGCGTCAGTCGGCGATTCTAATATATATATATATATATATATATATATATATATATATATATATATATATATATATCGCCCGGTTCACAACCCACCCACGTCTATTGAACAGGTGAAGAGGCTCATCCCTTGTTCCCTGTTTAGGATGTGGTTTCCGGCTTTTTCTTTTCTAATCCTTTCACTCCTTTTTCTTTTTCCTTTTTTCAATTGGAGTAGATAGACTAAACTATCGCCCAGTTCACACTCCACCCACGTCTACTGAACAGGTGAAGAGACTCATCCCTTGTTTCCTGTTTAGGATGTGGTTTCCAGTTTTCTCTTTTCCAATCTTTTCATTCTTATGTAGCCCCCTGCATATCAGTGGTGATATGATTAAAATATATATATATATATATATATATATATATATATATATATATATATATATATATGAATGAAAGAAAACGCCCCAAAAACAACAAACTAAAGTGAACCCTGGTTTTCTTTATAAATCATACCTTTGGGGAAAAGTTGTTAAAAAAGAGCGCATGGATAAGATTAAAAGGGTTTGGTCGTTCATCTGACGACGTTCATTTCTTCTGCAGGTTTGAGTAAACGGCGTTACCTTAAAGATACAAGGCTAAGATAAGGGCAAAGTGAGTTCGTTAAATAAAGTAAATAAAAAGGTTTATTTGTTTTTGTTTTTAAGAGGTTTCGGGTAAGAAGATAGGAAAAAAGAAAAAACGATAAAAATAACAAAAAAGGAAACAAAAAAGAGAGAAAGGAAAAGTAAAAGATCTTGAAAGTAAAAGCAGAAAGCGGATAGGGGAAGAAGGGGGGAATTCGATGAAAATATGAAAATCAAGAGAGGGGGAAGGTAAAGAAACAACTGAAATAGAAATACAGAGAGACAGAGAGTGGAAGAGTTAAATAATGAATGTGTAGACACATGAAGAAAAGAAAACAAAAGAATGTGAGAAATAGAAAGAAAGAAACAATAATGTTATCAAAGAAAAGTGAAAAGAAAACAAATGCTCGAAGCTATGAAGGAAAAAGAAATATTAAAAAATAAAACTGTTGGTGCGCTTTCAAGAAAGAGG